>JBAMNC010001200.1:0-495000 GCA_037902135.1 Cetoscarus ocellatus
GTCATATGTTAGCATGTCGATTTTGAAATCGGGCCCAGAGAAAAATGCTCATAATTCCATTTTCAAGGCAAATATGAGCAAACCGTCTGCACCAGCATGTTCCCCTGCCTGAAAAGGTCCCAAAAAGTCACTTTTGAGCATATTTTTTTTCGGGGTCCGAAGGGGCAAAAAAGTCATATGTTAGCATGTCGATTTTGAAACCGGGCCCCAGAGAAAAATGCTCATAATTCCATTTTAAAGGCAAATATGAGCAAACCGTCTGCACCAGCATGTTCCCCTGCCTGAAAAGGTCCCAAAAAGTCACTTTTGAGCATATTTTTTTTCGGGGTCCTGAAGTGGCAAAAAAGTCATATGTTAGCATGTCGATTTTGAAATCCGGGCCCCAGAGAAAAATGCTCACAATTCCATTTTAAAGGCAAATATGAGCAACTCGTCTGCACCAGCATGTTCCCCTGCCTGAAAAGGTCCCAAAAAGTCACTTTTGAGCATATTTTTTTTGGGGGTCAGAAGTGGCAAAAAAGTCATATGTTAGCATGTCAATTTTGAAATCGGGCCCCAGAGAAAAATGCTCATAATTCCATTTTGAAGGCAAATATGAGCAAACCGTCTGCACCAGCATGTTCCCCTGCCTGAAAAGGTCCCAAAAAGTCACTTTTGAGCATATTTTTTTTCGGGGTCCGAAGTGGCAAAAAAGTCATATGTTAGCATGTCGATTTTGAAACCGGGCCCCAGAGAAAAATGCTCATAATTCCATTTTGAAGGCAAATATGAGCAAACCGTCTGCACCAGCATGTTCCCCTGCCTGAAAAGGTCCCAAAAAGTCACTTTTGAGCATATTTTTTTTCGGGGTCCTGAAGCTGGCCAAAAAAGTCATATGTTTGCATGTCGATTTTGAAATCAGGGCCCAGAGAAAAATGCTCATAATTCCATTTTGAAGGCAAATATGAGCAAACCGTCTGCACCAGCATGTTCCCCTGCCTGAAAGGTCCCAAAAAGTCACTTTTGAGCATATTTTTTTTTGGGGTCCTAAGTGGCATAAAAGTCATATGTTAGCATGTCGATTTTGAAATCGGGACCCAGAGAAAAATGCTCATAATTCAATTTTAAAGGCAAATATGAGCAAACCGTCTGCACCAGCATGTTCCCCTGCCTGAAAAGGTCCCAAAAAGTCACTTTTGAGCATATTTTTTTTCGGTGTCCTGAAGTGGCAAAAAAGTCATATGTTAGCATGTCGATTTTGAAATCCGGGGCCCCAGAGAAAAATGCTCATAATTCCATTTGGAAGGCAAATATGAGCAAACCGTCTGCACCAGCATGTTCCCCTGCCTGAAAAGGTCCCAAAAAGTCACTTTTGAGCATATTTTTTTTCGGGGTCCGAAGGGGCAAAAAAGTCATATGTTAGCATGTCGATTTTGAAACCGGGCCCCAGAGAAAAATGCTCATAATTCAATTTTGAAGGCAAATATGAGCAAACCGTCTGCACCAGCATGTTCCCCTGCCTGAAAAGGTCCCAAAAAGTCACTTTTGAGCATATTTTTTTTCGGGGTCCGAAGCGCCAAAAAAGTCATATGTTAGCATGTCGATTTTGAAATCAGGGCCCAGAGAAAAATGCTCATAATTCCATTTTGAAGGCAAATATGAGCAAACCGTCTGCACCAGCATGTTCCCCTGCCTGAAAAGGTCCCAAAAAGTCACTTTTGAGCATATTTTTTTTCGGGGTCCGAAGGGGCAAAAAAGTC
Organism: Cetoscarus ocellatus; assembly: GCA_037902135.1. Taxonomy (NCBI): domain Eukaryota; kingdom Metazoa; phylum Chordata; class Actinopteri; order Labriformes; family Labridae; genus Cetoscarus; species Cetoscarus ocellatus. The sequence continues at coordinate 1,740 of JBAMNC010001200.1, forward strand.
ATATGTTAGCATGTCGATTTTGAAATCAGGGCCCAGAGAAAAATGCTCATAATTCAATTTTAAAGGCAAATATAAGCAAACCGTCTGCACCAGCATGTTCCCCTGCCTGAAAAGGTCCCAAAAAGTCACTTTTGAGCATATTTTTTTTCGGCGTCTGAAGTGGCAAAAAAGTCATATGTTAGCATGTCGATTTTGAAACCGGGCCCCAGAGAAAAATGCTCATAATTCCATTTGGAAGGCAAATATGAGCAAACCGTCTGCACCAGCATGTTCCCCTGCCTGAAAAGGTCCCAAAAAGTCACTTTTGAGCATATTTTTTTTCGGGGTCCGAAGTGGCAAAAAAGTCATATGTTAGCATGTCGATTTTGAAATCGGGGCCCAGAGAAAAATGCTCATAATTCAATTTTAAAGGCAAATATAAGCAAACCGTCTGCACCAGCATGTCCCCCTGCCTGAAAAGGTCCCAAAAAGTCACTTTTGAGCATATTTTTTTCTCGGGGTCCGAAGTGGCCAAAAAAGTCATATGTTAGCATGTCGATTTTGAAATCAGGGCCCAGAGAAAAATGCCTCATAATTCCATTTTGAAGGCAAATATGAGCAAACCGTCTGCACCAGCATGTTCCCCTGCCTGAAAAGGTCCCAAAAAGTCACTTTTGAGCATATTTTTTTTCGGGGTCCGAAGGGGCAAAAAAGTCATATGTTAGCATGTCGATTTTGAAATCGGGGCCCAGAGAAAAATGCTCATAATTCCATTTTGAAGGCAAATATGAGCAAACCGTCTGCACCAGCATGTTCCCCTGCCTGAAAAGGTCCCAAAAAGTCACTTTTGAGCATATTTTTTTTCGGGGTCTGAAGTGGCAAAAAAGTCATATGTTAGCATGTCGATTTTGAAACTGGGCCCCGGAGAAAAATGCTCATAATTCCATTTTAAGGCAAATATGAGCAAACCGTCTGCACCAGCATGTTCCCCTGCCTGAAAAGGTCCCAAAAAGTCACTTTTGAGCATATTTTTTTTCGGGGTCTGAAGTGGCAAAAAAGTCATATGTTAGCATGTCGATTTTGAAACCGGGCCCCAGAGAAAAATGCTCATAATTCCATTTTGAAGGCAAATATGAGCAAACCGTCTGCACCAGCATGTTCCCCTGCCTGAAAAGGTCCCAAAAAGTCACTTTTGAGCATATTTTTTTTCGGGGTCGAAGCTGCCAAAAAAGTCATATGTTAGCATGTCGATTTTGAAATCCGGGGCCCAGAGAAAAATGCTCATAATTCCATTTTGAAGGCAAATATGAGCAAACCGTCTGCACCAGCATGTTCCCCTGCCTGAAAAGGTCCCAAAAAGTCACTTTTGAGCATATTTTTTTTCGGGGTCAGAAGTGGCAAAAAAGTCATATGTTAGCATGTCGATTTTGAAATCAGGGCCCAGAGAAAAATGCTCATAATTCCATTTTGAAGGCAAATATGAGCAAACCGTCTGCACCAGCATGTTCCCCTGCCTGAAAAGGTCCCAAAAAGTCACTTTTGAGCATATTTTTTTTCGGGGTCGGAAGCTCCAGAAAAGTCATATGTTAGCATGTCGATTTTGAAACCGGGGCCCAGAGAAAAATGCTCATAATTCCATTTTGAAGGCAAATATGAGCAAACCGTCTGCACCAGCATGTTCCCCTGCCTGAAAAGGTCCCAAAAAGTCACTTTTGAGCATATTTTTTTTCGGGGTCTGAAGTGGCAAAAAAGTCATATGTTAGCATGTCGATTTTGAAACTGGGCCCCGGAGAAAAATGCTCATAATTCCATTTTGAAGGCAAATATGAGCAAACCGTCTGCACCAGCATGTTCCCCTGCCTGAAAAGGTCCCAAAAAGTCACTTTTGAGCATATTTTTTTTCGGGGTCTGAAGTGGCAAAAAAGTCATATGTTAGCATGTCGATTTTGAAACCGGGGCCCAGAGAAAAATGCTCATAATTCCATTTTGAAGGCAAATATGAGCAAACCGTCTGCACCAGCATGTTCCCCTGCCTGAAAAGGTCCCAAAAAGTCACTTTTGAGCATATTTTTTTTCGGGGTCCGAAGCTCCAAAAAAGTCATATGTTAGCATGTCGATTTTGAAATCAGGGCCCAGAGAAAAATGCTCATAATTCCATTTTGAAGGCAAATATGAGCAAACCGTCTGCACCAGCATGTTCCCCTGCCTGAAAAGGTCCCAAAAAGTCACTTTTGAGCATATTTTTTTTCGGGGTCCGAAGTGGCAAAAAAGTCATATGTTAGCATGTCGATTTTGAAATCAGGGCCCAGAGAAAAATGCTCATAATTCAATTTTAAGGCAAATATGAGCAAACCGTCTGCACCAGCATGTTCCCCTGCCTGAAAAGGTCCCAAAAAGTCACTTTTGAGCATATTTTTTTTCGGGGTCCGAAGCTGGCAAAAAAGTCATATGTTAGCATGTCGATTTTGAAATCGGGCCCAGAGAAAAATGCTCATAATTCCATTTTAAAGGCAAATATGAGCAAACCGTCTGCACCAGCATGTTCCCCTGCCTGAAAAGGTCCCAAAAAGTCACTTTTGAGCATATTTTTTTTCGGCGTCGGAAGTGGCAAAAAAGTCATATGTTAGCATGTCGATTTTGAAATCCGGGCCCCAGAGAAAAATGCTCATAATTCACTTTTAAAGGCAAATATGAGCAAACCGTCTGCACCAGCATGTTCCCCTGCCTGAAAAGGTCCCAAAAAGTCACTTTTGAGCATATTTTTTTTTCGGGGTCCGAAGGGGCAAAAAAGTCATATGTTAGCATGTCGATTTTGAAACCGGGGCCCAGAGAAAAATGCTCATAATTCCATTTTGAAGGCAAATATGAGCAAACCGTCTGCACCAGCATGTTCCCCTGCCTGAAAAGGTCCCAAAAAGTCACTTTTGAGCATATTTTTTTTCGGGGTCTGAAGCTCCAAAAAAGTCATATGTTAGCATGTCGATTTTGAAATCAGGGCCCAGAGAAAAATGCTCATAATTCCATTTTGAAGGCAAATATGAGCAAACCGTCTGCACCAGCATGTTCCCCTGCCTGAAAAGGTCCCAAAAAGTCACTTTTGAGCATATTTTTTTTCGGGGTCCGAAGTGGCAAAAAAGTCATATGTTAGCATGTCGATTTTGAAATCGGGCCCAGAGAAAAATGCTCATAATTCCAATTTAAAGGCAAATATGAGCAAACCGTCTGCACCAGCATGTTCCCCTGCCTGAAAAGGTCCCAAAAAGTCACTTTTGAGCATATTTTTTTTCGGGGTCTGAAGTGGCAAAAAAAGTCATATGTTAGCATGTCGATTTTGAAACCGGGGCCCAGAGAAAAATGCTCATAATTCCATTTTGAAGGCAAATATGAGCAAACCGTCTGCACCAGCATGTTCCCCTGCCTGAAAAGGTCCCAAAAAGTCACTTTTGAGCATATTTTTTTTCGGGGTCCGAAGTGGCAAAAAAGTCATATGTTAGCATGTCGATTTTGAAATCGGGGCCCAGAGAAAAATGCTCATAATTCCATTTTGAAGGCAAATATGAGCAAACCGTCTGCACCAGCATGTTCCCCTGCCTGAAAAGGTCCCAAAAAGTCACTTTTGAGCATATTTTTTTTCGGGGTCCGAAGCGGCAAAAAAGTCATATGTTAGCATGTCGATTTTGAAATCAGGGCCCAGAGAAAAATGCTCATAATTCCATTTTGAAGGCAAATATGAGCAAACCGTCTGCACCAGCATGTTCCCCTGCCTGAAAAGGTCCCAAAAAGTCACTTTTGAGCATATTTTTTTTCGGGGTCCGAAGGGGCAAAAAAGTCATATGTTAGCATGTCGATTTTGAAATCGGGGCCCAGAGAAAAATGCTCATAATTCCATTTTGAAGGCAAATATGAGCAAACCGTCTGCACCAGCATGTTCCCCTGCCTGAAAGGTCCCAAAAAGTCACTTTTGAGCATATTTTTTTTCGGGGTCCGAAGGGGCAAAAAAGTCATATGTTAGCATGTCGATTTTGAAATCAGGGCCCAGAGAAAAATGCTCATAATTCACTTTTAAAGGCAAATATGAGCAAACCGTCTGCACCAGCATGTTCCCCTGCCTGAAAAGGTCCCAAAAAGTCACTTTTGAGCATATTTTTTTTCGGGGTCGAAGCTGGCAAAAAAGTCATATGTTAGCATGTCGATTTTGAAACCGGGCCCCAGAGAAAAATGCTCATAATTCCATTTTGAAGGCAAATATGAGCAAACCGTCTGCACCAGCATGTTCCCCTGCCTGAAAAGGTCCCAAAAAGTCACTTTTGAGCATATTTTTTTTCGGGGTCCGAAGTGGCAAAAAAGTCATATGTTAGCATGTCGATTTTGAAATCGGGGCCCAGAGAAAAATGCTCATAATTCCATTTTGAAGGCAAATATGAGCAAACCGTCTGCACCAGCATGTTCCCCTGCCTGAAAAGGTCCCAAAAAGTCACTTTTGAGCATATTTTTTTTCGGGGTCTGAAGTTGCAAAAAAAGTCATATGTTAGCATGTCGATTTTGAAACCGGGCCCCGGAGAAAAATGCTCATAATTCCATTTTGAAGGCAAATATGAGCAAACCGTCTGCACCAGCATGTTCCCCTGCCTGAAAAGGTCCCAAAAAGTCACTTTTGAGCATATTTTTTTTCGGGGTCTGAAGTGGCAAAAAAGTCATATGTTAGCATGTCGATTTTGAAATCGGGGCCCAGAGAAAAATGCTCATAATTCCATTTTGAAGGCAAATATGAGCAAACCGTCTGCACCAGCATGTTCCCCTGCCTGAAAAGGTCCCAAAAAGTTACTTTTGAGCATATTTTTTTTCGGGGTCTGAAGCGCCAAAACAGTCATATGTTAGCATGTGGATTTTGAAATCTGGCCCCAGAGAAAAATGCTCATAATTCTATTTTTAAGGCAAATATGAGCAAACCGTCCCATGTGGAAAAAAGTCATATTTTAGCATGTCGATTTTTTCAAAGATCTGACTTGATACAAACATGTTCATAAGTCACTTTTAAAGTTAAATATGACCAAAACAGTTGTTAAAACAAGAGGCAAAGTAAGGCAATCTCTTGTTAACATCTCATGTCATGTAAGGTATAAATCTTGATTGAATTAAATGTACAGTAAGGTAAAACACATTTTTTAATATTAGATGTAAAATTAGGACCTTTGTAAAATAAATCTAAATTAAGGCAGAGCTTGAGTTAAAAATTAGATGTAAAGTTAGGTATGAAACTTTGTAAAATCAAATGTAGAGTAAGGTAAAGTACTTGTTAAAATAAGATGTAAAGTAAGGTAGACTCTTGTTATAAGTTGTTGTAAAGCAATGTTTGACTCTTGATAAAATCAAATGCAAATTAAGTTAAAACAATTGACATTAAACATACGCTGCTAAAAACATAACCTCCTTGGTGCAGGTAATGAGATGTATAGTAAGGTGAAACATTGCGTTAAGCAAAAGAGTTAAATTAACATTTTAACAACTAGTAAAGCCCCTACCGAGTAGTAAAACTACTTGGCCTGCCACAAAATGTAAAGATAAAAGCATGAAAAGTTAAAAATCTGTTAGTGGTGTGTGTCTGTAAAGAAACAGAGGGTGATTCTAATTTTCATTTTCTGTTGAGAAACATAATACCACCTATACATGCATTGGCCTCCTGGCGTTTCCTGACCTGGCAACTCTGTACTCAGCCACAAGCTTATAACACACCTTTAAGATCATTTTATCTGTGTGCCTGTGTGTGCTTGTGTGTCGGTGTGTATGTGTGTGTGGTGTGTGGTGTATGTGGATGTGTGTGTATGTGCTGGGGTTGGAGATCGGGTGGGGCGGTGGGGGGGGGGGGCTATTTTTAACATGTATAGCACTTTGCGCTGCATTTACAATGTATGAAAAGTGCTTTACAAATAAAGTTTGATTTGATTTGATTTGATGTATGTGAGACCATATTATGTGCAAATAGGGGTATTTAGAGTATTCCTATTATAAACTTTAATTCATGTAAAGTATAAAGAATAACATCACAAGACACTCTAAAGAAAAACTTGAATACTCTTTATTGTATTTGGATGGCAGCAGAGAATGAAATCTTAAAACCTGGGCAAATGAAACCAAACAGATCTTCATGACTGTGATTTGAGTGTACTGTCCCTTTAAATCCTTGTGTTTGTCATTCTCAAGGACTTTACAACCCTGTTAAAACAGTTACTGTCCATCCTGTGGGCGCTGGCAGACAAAATTCAACATCTGTTGTGCTGTTAAGACAATTATTGAACAATTTTCTCAAGCTTTTTTAGGTCCAACTTGATTCAGAAGGTGTCATTTTCATTGAGGGATGAACACAATATGTATATTTGTGTTAAAATCAGCATATGTTGTGCATTTTAATGACAAAACAGTGAAACAAACAGGGTTTTTTTTTCACATAACTAATACCAATGGCAGTATCGATGAAACATTCCTTTATAAGAGCATGTGCTGCAAACCATCCTCGAGTTTTACAATCCAAACACTTTCTGAAGGCAAGTCTGCTCCAAAATCAGAGCTGTGCTTTTATACCACACACTGTAAAATCCACCTGCGTCCCATGCCGAGTGAAGAGTCCCAGCAGGTAGCGGGCCAGCACGGGTCACCTCCTTCATCTGAAAATCTGTGGAAGGACGGCTGCATCCATTCACGCATCAAAAAACCTGCGCTGTCCTTTTTCTATCAGTCCTCAAAGTACGATCGGTCACAAACTTGTCGATATATCTTTTTTTCTCTGCTGCAAAGTTCACATACATTTAAAAAATATAAACTTGTCTCCATCTCTTCTTGCTTCACCAAATACCACATGATTTTTATACATTTCTGAAGAGGAACAAATGGAAATGCTTATCAGGCCCTCACACTTAAAGGGATATTACAGCATTTTTGAAGTTGGGTTGAACAAGGTTCATGTCAGAAGTAAGTTAATTAGCCACGGTGAGACAGAGCAGCTCTGCCCCTTTATCCTTTAACTGGATGGTTGGGGGTTCAATCCCCAGAACACGGGCACTTTCATCTTCAGCATCAGTGTGAGAATCTGGTGGGTAACTGTGACCTTCAGTATAAAAGCACTGCAAAGGTCACACATGTGAGTCTTTTAACATGTTTACATCAACTACAAATGTCCCAAGAACATATTTTAACACCTCTAGCCTAAAGACCCTGTCAGATATTGGATGTGGAATGCCTATAAACCTCTCTGTTTCACCCCTGCTTAGAACAGGCTGTTTTAGAGTAAATCTTCATGACCTGTAGATTGGGGGTTCAGCCCTCCAGTGCTGTGCTCTAATGTTTACTGTGGAAACTCAGACATGCCTTGATATGTTCTGTTTGTTGTAGCTTCCTCTGGGCTAGCTAACACTAGCTTAGTGGGAGTCTCCCATCTGTGTGAGGTGGCATATCCTCTAACGACATCATGAGGGGGAAAAATTAAACACTCTTTGAAAACACACTATCAGAAATGTGGAGCAAGCAACAGAGAAAGATTTTTAAAATCTTAACTGATTTTTAAACTGTTGAAGCCTGCACATGAAGACAAATAATGACATTTAACACATTTGTTCTTGTAACAAGTGGTGTGCAACAAAGAGAAAGACATAGCACACCACACACCAACCGACTCACTCACCAATAACAAGGGCCTCTACTCTTGCAGCTTGTAATCGCCCATGATCAATAAACGTGATTTTGATGTAAACAAACATGGCAGTCTATGTTGAAAGGACCTGAGGCTAAATTAGGCTGCCTTCTTAGCTTCTCCTGACATTGTTGGTGACTGTCTTTTCCGTCCAGCTCCTCTCCATATCAGTTTGTTTTATATAATCTACAAGTGACGCTGTATGGATGCTCCACTTTTGCCACAAATCAACAATTGGGACCCTCCATCTAACTTTGTGTTGTTTTTACTCTCGTTGCCAGGGCTACGTTTACTTCCTCCTTCAGCCCGCTTGCTCCCTGATTGGCTTTGCTCTGGTCCATGTAACAAAACACAGAGGACATGCTCAGCAAGATTTCAGTTTGTTTAAAAACTTTTTCAATGTTTTATGCCTTAATTGATAGTGGATAGGCTTGTGAAAGGGGATGAGAGAGTAGGGGAGAACATTGTGCAAACAGGCCTTGGGCTGAATTTCAACATAGGCCGTCAGAAGTATATCTGGGAGGTGCCTGGTTGCCAAACCTGCACACCAACACATGAGGATTTCTGATCGTAAATATTAGGTTTAACATTGACAATTTTAAGTCGAGGTGTCCCCTATCCTCTTCTGAGAGGATAAAATGCATTTTGACACGTCTCACACTACAGGATAATCAGGTAAGATCACCTTTAGGACCACCAGATAATCAACCCTTTGCTGACTTTGGTCAGAAGCCGGGATACGAGCCTAAACTCGGGCCGATAATTGTGTAGTGTGAACCCGGCTTGAGGGAACCAAAACCATTCTAGAGATTTTATGAAAAGCCAATATTAATGTGATTTCTTATCTATCCTGCAGCAGTTTGAGTCGGCTGAAAAGTCTTGAGGATGTAAGGTGTGCATGGACTAGTTTTTCAGCATCACAGGCTAGATATGCCTGATTTTTGCATGTTATGAAGCTGAAAAAAGACCTTGAAAATAATTAATGTGGGAGTTTAAGGATAATAAACTTGAACGGTAGATCAGTTCACGCCAGATGGAAGAACACAAACATGTGCTGAAGCAGCAGAAAAGAGAAGGACTGTGATTTTTTAAGTGTTTTAACTCCAATAGCTTGTTTTCTCTTCATTTTGCTAAGTTAAGCAGATCTCTTGCAGCGGTCTGAAGGAAAATATTGCCTTGCAGAGCTGACTGGCTTCACTCTGGATAATATATTTACCGATGACATGTTTCTCTTACAATGCCAATTCAAAAACACTGAAATATCCCTTTTAGAGCAAAACAATGAATTTATGAAGAGTCCCCTTCCAAAGTGCTTCTAAAATCATTAAGAGCATTAAAATCAAAACAAACTTTAATACATTAAAGGCAAATAAAGTAATTTAGGTCCTGATGTGACAAAATAAAGCTAATTACAGACTTCTTTAGATTGTTTTAACATCAGATTTCTATAAATAACCGATATTCTTTTATGCTATTATAATCTTAATTGGAAAAGAACTCTTCATACATCACTTAAAGACAACAGCAAACAGTCAAACAACTTCATTGTGATTTGACTCGATAATAACGTGTGCTTTTCGCTAACATTCTGAGTAATAAATCATCTAATGAAAAAATAAAATGTGGCGTCAAAAAAATAAAGAGCAAAGCTGATGAGCAGCATGTGGACAAACACACACAAATCCACCTTAAATCTTGTGTTACACTTCGTCACAGTTCGTCTGAGAGAAGAGTCTTAACATTTAGTATTTTTCTTTTACACCGAGGAATGTTCAGGGACAAAAAGAAACTTTTTTTGTTTTTGTTTTATATATTTTTATATAGTTTGTCCTTCAATGCAGCCGTAGTGTCTCCTCTCTGTACACCTTCAGGCGGTCGGGCCCTTCGTTGTTGGTTTGACGTTTTCAGATGAGTAAAGTCTGCATGTGTAAAAGTTTGTTTGGGCAGACGTGAAGCAAAAAATGAAGTGTGTGTTCCTGTTCTCCACCCTCCCTGGATGTCTTCTTAAGGGCGTGAGCTGCACGACACATCTGCTCAGAGTCATGATTCACAAAAAAAAAGAGATAAAGTGTGATTTTGGTGAGGGGCGTGAGGCGGGACAGAGTCGCCCTCCACCCCCCTCCTGTTTTGACACGTAGAAATGGCTCTTTCTTTCTCTCGCTCTCACACCCACCCTCCCACACCCGGGTTTGGAGTTTTGTCCGTGGAGGCCAGGAGAGTGAGGCCTTTTATTGGTCGGAGAGAATCAGCACAAACATCCAACCGAGACCCAGCAGCAACGGAGGCAGAGAGACGCGGACCGGCTCGGCTCCATGGTCCGAGAGGCCCGGGGAGGGCAGGGTGGAGTCTCCTTCGTCGCCCCACAATCTGTCGTTCTCGTTTCCCTGAAATACAAGACACATTTTTTAAGGTCAGTCGTTGTTTGTCTTTTGCAGAATGAAGAAAACAATACCACCTTTAAATCCGAACAGCAACAACTGGATTCAAAAAGAAGAATCAAATGATGACAGGGTGGTGAAATTTGCGACAAACACAGCTAATAACTGCCTGGTGGTTAGCTAGCACTGTAAAGTATACAACTGCAAGACAGTGAAAGCACAGTGGTGGGTCAGGGGGAAGGATTGGGGTGGTTTTATGACCCAGTGACCTTGACTTCCAAAGTCTAATAACCTCACCAACAAACCCAGGCGTAGGTGTGTCAAGTCAAGGTTTTTAAAACAACTTGTACAGGCTTTAAAAATAATCTAACAGCGAATATGAATAGAATAATAGATTGATAAATACAATTACTAATAAATAAGACAACTAGAGGTATTTCCAGAGCACAAATTTCCGCCAAGGCATTTCCAACGTTATCGAGCGTGTTATTATCAACAACATGGAGAAATGCTATATCTCATTATGTTAACAAATCCTTAGAAACATCCAGAATCCACAGCCTTGTTGAGATCACCACCAAAATCTAATCACATCTTTCTCATACCATGTCTTATATTACCTGAAAATGCCATCAAAATATGTTGAGAATTTATTAAGTTATTGGCAAAATTGTGGAAAACAACTTTACTTCACACTATTAAATCCTTAGAATAATCCAGGATCAGCATCCAGATTTGGATAATCACATTTTCCTTGTGCCATGACCAACATTCCCTGAAAATGTCATCAAATTCCTTTGAGAACTTATTGAGTTATTTGCAAAAATTCAGAAAACAGCCTTATCAAGCAGTATCAAGGAATCCTTAAACATAAACCTGGATCTCCATCGAGATTTGGATCACCACCAAAATCTAATCACTTTTTTCTTGTGCCATGATCAATATTCCCAGAAAATTGAATTCAAATCTGTTTATTAGTAGTTGAGTTTCCCTTTTCACAAAGAAAGAAACTGAAAAATGACAGCAAAAACAGAGCCTCCTTGTTGGCGGTACTTAATTGAAGGATAGTAAAACTTTAAAAATGAAGCTTTACTCATGTTTAAAGCCAGTGAAATGAAGTGAGTCTACTAAGGCAACTGGCTACCACAGCCAGGTATGAACAATAGGTGATATATCCCGGTCAATGGGGCCTCGTAATTACTCCACTTTTGGGGTAAAACCACGAAAAAAAAAAAAAAAAAGATGTTGGCTTGATGCAGCAGTCAGAGTCTTTACAGCGCTGTACTTCTCCTGGATGAAGCCCCAGTGACTAGAACTATTTTGTGATGGATGATGGTACAGCTTGATGGATGGATGGACCCGCTGACACATGATGCCTCTGGTCCTGGCATTAGAGGCATGATTAGGAAATGATGAAGGAGACTGTAACTCATCCACAATGTACAGTGTTTAAATTTAACATTGCAAGTCTACTCAGAATAAACTGTCAGTGCTTCACACCTCTACATATTTTTTTACATCAACACTGTCCTTCACATTTCTTCTCCCATCAGATTTTGGTACCAGTCTTTACATTTCTGCTTGGTTATTTCTCTCTGATCTTGTTTGGCCTCCACAGTGACATTCATTTGCTTCATTAGTGTATTTTTCTCATCTGAGTCCTTCATTAGGAAACTACAAAATTCACAGATGTGTGAATAAACATTAGCCAGACTGTAGACTGTATAAACACGAAGTTGGTCTGAGTGATGCTTTAACTTTTTAAATTAAAGAAAGTTCTATAATTCTCTATTTTCTTTAAGTTTTGTAACTACAAAAACTGTACATGCAATAGGCTGAAAGTCCCTGGCAGCCAACGTGGACACTACTTTAACCGTCAGGTCCTCGTTTTAAAAAAAAATATGACCCTTTCTCTCTAAAAGCGCTTTTAGGATATTGGATATATATTTAGAAATAATAAAGAGGGAAAAAAAAAACAACTTTTGTTTGTTTGGGTCATTAACTCAACTTCAGTCCTCTGCATGTCTAGCAAATGTGAGTTGATTTTCATAATTTTAACCCTAAAAGTGCCAGTTTATTTACATAATACAACTTTTATTTACTCAAAATTTGATGAATGCAAAATGGCTTTTTTTGGGGGGGATTATCAGTCTTACATAGATCAATGATCAGCAACAACTGGAAATTTATTCCACTAGCCTACAGTCACCATTATATCCTATCAGTTCAATCAGGTTACAGAGGAATTTACAAGATTGTATATGTCTGTACTGCAATGGCAGTAGAATGAAAAAAGTGGTTTTAATGAGAGTCCATGGGGCCAAAAAGGGCTCTGGGGGTCAGACTGTCAGTTTTTGTCTACAAGGTGGAACATTTTCTTAATACAGTGAGGATGCTGTAATTAAAAAAAAAGAAAAATGAACCCACGCTGCTAATTTAATCCCAGACATAACATTGTTGTCTCCATGTTTGTAGTTGATGTCTCACACAACAGGTAGTTGTGTACAGTCTGAGCACTTGAGTGTGCCCTTTAGAGGTCACTTCAAGTCACATGTTGTAACGACCCTCTCGTTCCTCTTGTCATTTTTCCCCAGCCTGCGATCTTTCCATGTTTACCCTCACACTTTTGTTTTACTCCCCAGTGCTGCCTCCCTGTGGGATTGGTTTGGATTGCTTCCTGTGCCACCATCTATACATACACACACACACACGCACATATATATATACATTTATATATATATATATATATATATATATATATATATATATATATATATATATATACATATATATATATATATATATATAAACACACATACATACATCCAGAGATGTATACATACATCCAGGTAGAGAGAAAGGGACTAAAAATAAGAATTTATAATAGCGACAAACCCATGGATGCCCAAAGTCACATAAGTTGGAGTAGTTTAGACCACGTTGAATCATCTCAGTTTTCCTTCGCTGAAGGATCCTTCATGCAGCTCACAACACAATATTTTCCAGGAGGAAGCTACGCCTGCTGCAGATAGACTCACTCCACAGACTGACTGACAGTTGATGTTTTTTCTTTCCCTTTTCTTCCTGTTCAGTGACCAGTGAAACAATGCCATGAGTAGCACTTTTTGTTTGTTCTGAATCATACAAACTGAAAAAGGAAAACCTGAACGTTTTGTGTGGGGGAAAGAACATTTTCTGTTTGAGGCAACTGTTTTTTTTTTTTGGAACAGTTAAAAGGAACTGGAGCATTTTGGAAGATGAATTAATGAACTGAAAAAAGGTCATTGGCAAAATGTGAAAACTCCCCTATCTTGCAATGCCAAGAAATCATTTTTAAATAACTCCTGGATCCACATCTGGATTAGGATCACCACCAAAATGAGAATGCTCCTTTCTTAAACTGTGACCAACATTCCCTGAAAATTTGATCCAAATCCATTCTTAACTTTTTAGGTTAACTTGCTAATGGATAGACAAACATACGTCAACAGAGCCAGAGGCAAGTATGTCTGTGGCCTTGTGTACCATGTCACATGACAAGATTGTGTGTCATTCTCTATGTCCATGATTGGGTTAAAAACAAACCATAAGCCACAACAACACAGACATCTCGAAAGCACTTGGAGAGTGCAAACCTCTGTCAAGGTAGCTCACATGTTGCTGTTACATCAATAAGGAATAGTTCTATGATAAAGTTACCATCATAATATGATAATATATCATTATTAGTTAGACAGTGATTGAGCAAAAATGCTTGTTCGCTGATGGCAGTTATCTGGATCACCACCAAAATCTAATCATTTTGAAGTTGGGCCATTACCAACATCTTCTGAAAATTTCAGCAAAATCCATCCCGTAGTTTTTGTGTAATCTTGCTAAGAAACAAACAGACAAACACAGTAAACAGAATGATCCAGTCATTAGGTGGGCTGAAAACACAAAGTGTGTTGATTGACAGCATGTTTTTAAAGGTGGCTTTGCCTCATGTGAAAATTACTAAATTGCACTTTAAATTTCAAGTTTTCTAGTTACTGGATCAATGGACCCAGAACATTCTGCTCAGGATGATAACAAATCAAAGAAAAATGACTCCCATAGCCTGAGCAACCAGGCTGTAAAGCTCAATGTAATAAAAAGAAAACACAATAAAAACAGTAAGTTTAGATTAGATTAGATAGAACTTTATTTTTCCCTTTGGAAGACTCCCTCAGGGAAATTAAGATTCCAGTAGCATGATTTATAGCAGATAAGAAGATATGTGTAAAAAGATAGATATAAACATAAATACAAATAAAAATAGAAATATGGTCAGTAAATATAATGGTATGTAAATATGGTAATAATTTTACGGCACTTACTGATTATTCATATCTAAAGTTCCTTAATCACTACATCAAACATGTTTATGATGAATTAGAATTTCCAGGAGCACACTTGGTTCTGTTCCCTGAAATGTTTTTGACTGTGTTAAATCAGATGGACTCAAGTCTTTCTGACGAACAGTCACATTTGCCTGAGCTGATAAAAAATAAGGTGACAGAATCATCCGGTTTCTAGCTAGGTGAGAATTGGATTGAAAATGGTCTGTGATACAGTAACCAAGGTGAGAATTAGACTGAAAATGCATTAACACCAGTCATTTCCTGATCGAAATGACTTTCCTGCTTCTTCTTTTTATTATTATTATCATTATCATTGCTTAATTTGGGTTTGTTTGTTCTTATTATTGTTTTGTGCATACTTTCTCCTATTTGTTCCTACTTATGTAAAGCACTTTGTGCTACATATGCTGTATGAAAAATGCCATACAAATAAAGTTTGTTTGATTGATTGATAATCATGTTCCAATGTTTAACATATGAACTGCTGCATAGTTATCTTAAATTAAGTTTGTGTTCATATATAGGGATGTTTACAAGTGCACCAAAATGTGGGATGTGTGAGGAAATGCTATCTTCTAAAAAATAAAGGGGACGCCTTTTTGAGAATATGGGGACCGTTTATGGACCTCTGACAAGTTTTAGACAGGGCAGGCTTGGTTTTCATGCACAAGAGACAATGAACTGTGACCATGGACTGATTTTGTCATTTTATTTCATTTGCTCATTTTATTATTATTATTATTTATCTTATTTATTATTATTATTATTATTATTTTCTCTTTTCCTTTGTATTTCATTTTAATTTATTTTATTAATATTTGATATGCTGATTTTGTTGTTGTTTTTGTCTTTATTTTGCTCTTGTTCTCCCTCTGTTCTGTTCTAAATGTTGTAAAGAAAATGCTATCTTATTAATTAGAGCTTCAGTTGGACAAATCACTCCCGCCTCTGGATGTGGGTTCTACAGCATGACATAGTGTTCAGTAGACTATTTGTATACATATTTTTATCCAATTTTATTTATTTTCCTCCAAACAGCTTTTTTTCAACAGGGGAGTTGCTTGAAATGGCATCTTCAGGGCCTTGTGTACAACAGTCACAGTTGTGATTCTTTTTTGTAAGTTAAATATAAGGGCTAAATATAAACATAAGGGCTCTGGCTGATACCAGAGGTGGTAGAGACGGGGCGTCAGCACAAATGTAAACTTTGACCCCATGCATGTCAAAATTAAGGAATAAACAGGTGGTTTTAAAATTTAATGCATATGTTACATTTGTTATTTTTGTAATTATCTCGTGTGATATATAAGCAAAACATTGAATTGAAATAGAAAAAAGCTATTTATTTGAAGGTCTGTGACGGTATCTTGTGTTATTTTTAAAATGTCCCTGGGGCACCTTATCGGCTCCTCGCTGGTACCTGGTTGGGTACCCCGGGTTTAGAGGAACAATTAGCGAACAGGAATAAAATGATCCAGTTGGAGTTTGGACCAACTAAACAAAAACATATTGTGTTAATATAAAAACCCCTGTTGGCGGGCACACGCTGCTTTTCACAAGATAAAAGCTGACTCTCTGATTGATTTGATTCATATCATACCCAAAACACACCTTTGAATAAACGAGGCACATAATCATCCTCTGGTGCTTTGTGCTGCACCGTCTCGATAGCAAAGTGAAGCCTAACATGCCACAAACATCCTCTTAATGTAAGACAGCTTTCTAAATGCGGCTCTTAAAATCTTTTAAGTGCCAAGTATGATAATATGGCAGCTGTCCGGAGTTTGTTGACGGTATATAATTAACTTTGCTGTCACTTTATCTAACCTGAGCTTACACCGCACTGTCAGTTAAAGAAACATTCACAATTAACAAAGTGTCACCTCCTTGTTTACTCTATCTTGGTGTTATCGTACCATCACTGCAGTCAGACCGTGATACAGACTGCTGAAACTATGATGCGTGGGTTGAGGCTTTCAGGGACCCGGGGCAAGAATATGTAATTTGGGCTTTTGGCCCTTTTTCTTCTGCTCTCCTTGTGGAAATCACTAAGTGGCCTAGTTATACATTTAGTCTGTGAAGTTTATTCTATCTGCCGGCAGATTGTCAATAATGTTGCAGCATTTTTCTTTTGGTTCCTGTTAGGACATTAAGTAAGCTTTATTATTTATACATTATATTATATTTCTGTCCTCATCATCAATATGCATGTATGTTCAGAGCAAAACAGAGCGTCCACGGAGTAATTTATGACCAGGAAAGTGTAATTGTGTTTGTTTTACTGGTTCACTGTACAGGCCACATTAATTATGTTTACAGAGCATGCTCATGCTGCTGATTTAGCAGCTTTGAAGATGAGATAGTTCAATTGTTCATACAAGAGACTGAACCAAACATGAACAAAACAGTCTCAGTAATGTTATTCGGTGGTTTCTACAGAGTGATACAGGGATGACGTACTTCTGTAGCCTAACTCAGAAGGTAGCTTCTCGCTGGTTCACTCAACTAAAATGCCTCACCATTGGGAATGGCTAAAATGATAAATGGACTAGAGCTTATATAGCATTTTCCTGGTCTTTGACTACTCAAAGCAGCTTTACACGGCAGGTCCCAGCCCTTCACTCTCACATTCACTCACTGATAAAATAGATAGGAACGTAAAATTAAAATAAATCAAATGAAATGCTCTCCAACAGCACGGCTCACTGATTGGTGTAACATATTTAAAGATGTGTACAAACAACCACATCATCCAGAATCCCCCAAGGACCCCTCGACATAAATCCAACACTTGTGTTTCCCCGCTGATTGCTGCTGCTGATGCTAATATTTAATCATGTTGACAGATGACTTTACTTACTCTAACATGTTTATCTGAGGATTTACATACAGAATATTGAATATTACAAGACATAAGGCTTGTGTTTACATTTGCCATCACAGAGAAAATAGCATTTATATGGAACTGGGTCATCTATTATAATTTCATCTGTTCTCGCTCTATTTCCCCTCCAGTAAAGTCAGGCTAATATTTAAAGGATCAATAGCATGAGCTTATATAACAGGAGTTGTTTACATTCACTCTGTGGCTTGTTTTTTAATTGTCTAAACTCTGTTATTCTCATCATGTTGTTTGCTTTATGCTCCACTTTCTGTCCTGAATCCTCTTGCTGCTGCACACGTCTAATGAACCCTCTGGGATCAATAACGTTACATCCAATCTTACAGCTTCAGAGGCTCCTTCATTCACCCGCCGGAATCCTCGACATGAAAAACACTCAATAGGTTAGTCTAAAGAGAGCCGTGAAGCCTGAACAATGCTCTCACTTTATCTGCAGACACTTTCCTGTCCCAGCTTTTGGCTTAAATTGGACACATTAAACAAAAAAGAGCCACACAACTTATTTACTCTGTTTTAACATAAAATATTAACAGCAACTTCTACAGTTTAAAATCTTTTTCTTATGTTATACAAGGTTTGATGTAAAATATGCAGCATTATCTTACCTCAAAAAGTTTAACCTGCTTCTAGGGCTGGGAAATTAATCGAAAAATAATTGAAATCGACATTTAGACCTCTAATCAAAGTAATTTTACTCATGTTAATAATTTAGATTATTTTCCCTGTGTAACCACATGACCGTGCTCCCTCCATACAGTCTGCATTCACTTTCGTCAAGAGCGAAGGACGCGTTGCCAACATGGAGGAGAAATGCGCCAATCTATCAGAGGACGTTGAAGTTAAGTGTAAATACTGCAGGAAGACCGTTTCGATGACCGTCTGCAACACCACCAATTTTTTCCAGCATAGCATAAAATAATCGTTCATGAATCGTAATCGAGGTAAGAGCCTCAATTAATCGTGATACTGAGATTAGGTAATATCGCCCAGCCTTACCTGCATCCTAAGTTTGTAATATCATTTCACCCTTGTGCATCCCTCTAATTAACTACCGACTTGGGACCCCTGTGCCAAAAATGTAAATACATGCACAAAAAACTGCTGTAAAATCATCAGAAATGCTTTTTTCTGCAAAAATCTTTCCAACGATTTCAGCTCAAAGCTACCACACATTCAACAATTATGAGGATTTTAACCCTTCGAATGTCATTTGAATATGTTATGACTTGTTTTTATTAAAAAAAAAACAAAAAAACACAAAAATAAGATATTTTAATATAATGAATATTGCGTGAGGATGGGACTTTGCCGGTGATTAGAGTCCCAGATATGTCAAGAAATAGCAACAATATTGATTTCACTACATAAATCAATATTGTTGCAGAAAAACTGCAAAAAATCATACATTAACATTTTTCTCTGTTTTTCCCCTGCATAAATCTCTTAAACCACTTTAACTCTGCTCAAAACTATTATAAACTAAATAATTTTCAGGACATTTAACTCTTTAAAAACCAACTTGACTACATGTTGCAAACTGCTTTATTAAAAAATAAAAACAACACAAAAAAGAGATAGAATTTATGTAATGAATGTAATGAACCAAATATTCAAAAATAAAAGTTTAGATTTTTACAACCTCTCTCCTCTTCTTCGCCTGCATTCCAGGTAGATTTCAGAACCGGCGGACAGATTCGCGTTTCGTTCTTTTTGTGCCTAAAATCCACCCGTAGACAACGTGGCGGATCGTTATGTCGGCCTACATGAACGCGGCCCGCAGTAATGTACATTTTTTGAAGCTTTTTCTGACTAAATAAAAATAAAACAAACGTTTTATGGGGATGATTGTACTCCTATTTTGATGGACTTTACATACAAATAGAAACATTATATCCTATATTCACTGTTTCTGTTCGACGAAATGCTGCCAAATTCTACACACTGCACCTTTAAAGTGCAATATAATTTAAGTGGATATGTGCATTTTTATGGCTGTATATCGTGTGTCTTTAAAGTAGACGGATATACGTATGAGCCTGACTGAGGTCATGACCTCCTGCTCTTGCTGTACTTCAAGATGTTGTTGACAATATTTTGGAGGAAACAACAAACATTAATGTGTTTTTGCACCTGGCTGCTTTCACATCAGTTTTAAACCTCTTTTATAACGAGTACATTTGACACCAGCAATGCCCCATCCTCAGACTATTAATTATATTTTAAAAAAATGTAACAATTTTTGTGTTTTTTTTTTCAATAAAACAATGATTGTATACTCAAACTGTCATTTAAAGGCTTAAAATCAAGAAAGATATTGAATATTTGGTAGTTCAGAGCAGAGCTGAAGTGGTTTTAGAGGTTTTAGAAGAAAAAAATATTGATGCATTGTTTTTTGTGTGTACAGTTTTTGCTCGAGGGTCTCCAGAGGGGGCAAAAGTGCCATAATGGACCTTTGAGAGCAACTGACATTTACTTTAAAAAATGTCAAAAAAAGAAACACTCTTGATCCTGAAAATCTAACCTCCCCTTTGTTTCTTTTGTCTTCCTCCTGATCTATTCTGGACTGAATTTTCATTTTCCACCTGAACACCTGTTGAAAAACCTTAAATGACTGATAAAGTTTGATCTGTAGAGAAATGTCAAACATTCAGATTTATCAGCAGCAGTACGACCCACTTCTCCATTAGTTCCTCCTGTTCGCTAAAGCACACATCACGTTTTCAGACCTCCATCTCGTCTCACCTGGGTGGGTATCTGTGCTCTCAGAATGTTCTGCTCTGTTTCGATGGAGACGCCCGGGGCGGTGGTTGCAGAGAGTGGGATCTGGTTGTCTGCGGCTGGACTGGGCATCCCGGGTTGGCCTGTTTTCACATCCGATCCGTTCCCGAAGGCCTGGATGGCGTTTTCTGGAACACAGAGCAGCAGAGGTTACAAAAGACATGAGTGAGAAGATAATGGATTTACCGAAGTTTTTATCAGCTGAGGGAGAAATGGGAAAACTTTTCACATCAGCTGTCACCTCCACTCCACTTTTGCTTTTTCTGTCCCTCCACAGCCCCTCACAATGTGATCGGTCGCTTCATAATTATGCTCTAATTATGGTCGACCTCTGAAAGGGAGTCATCAGACCCTCGATGGCCTGACAGAAAGTTTAAACTTCATTTAAGGAGAGTTTTACAAAAATTCACCTGTTTAACAACAAACCAGGATTTAAAACAACACAACTTGATTTGAAAAGCTTGTCATAAGAATCACTGCGGTGGTGCTGGTGGTTTATTCTGGAAATTAGCTCCACCATCAATCACAAGGTAATTGCGTCACACAGTCTTGAGTGTCTAATGTCCTGGCCAACAGGTAATGACGCCATAAGTCAGTCTAAACATAAAAAAGATAGATAGTCCTTTCAAAAGCTGACAACATGATCTTATTTATAACATTGTCAGCTTCAAACAGTGTTTTAAGTTTCAAAAAACAAGGTTTCCAGAGTGTTCACAGTGGTTTTATTCCAGTTCAGTGCATGGGACGCTCCATGATAATGAAGGGCAAGGATGGTCATGAACAGTAATCAGACAGCAGCATAAGTAGCTCTGAAGCATCATAAAAAGTTATAATGTTTTGTTTCAATATTTATCTGCCTGCATTGTGTTTCTTTTCACCTGCTCCCATACCCACAAATTTAAGTCACTCAACGTTTTACCAGCACCTGCACATTTTCAAGTACCTGTCCCAGGGCAGGACTCTGCTTCTGATCACCGCGTTGAGACATAATTTCTTCTTACAGAAAAAAAGAGTTGATTTGTGAGATTTAAGCTAAGCTGTACAGTGGGGCAGCATGGTGCTGATGCCTCGAGAAGCAAAAAGGTTTCTGGTTTTTACTCCCCAGTTGCACAGAGCCTTTCTGTGTGGAGTTTGCATGTTCTTGCTATGCATTTGTGCGTTTTTTTCATTAGGCGAATTTGTGACTCTAAATTGCCTATAGTGAGTGAGTGTGTGAATCAGAGGTGTCCAAACTATGGTCCAGGAGGCATATGAAGAGCACTTGGAGCGCTTTCAATTGTCCCACAGCAAACACGAGTCACAATTAGAAATTATACTTTGCTTTGGTCCACATTATATCATGAAGGTTTTGCTTGTTTGATGAATAAAGAGAAATTGGTCATGACAGCAAATCTCTTAAATCATACTTTAACTTCACTGTTTGCTGCACAAGGTCTACTAAGCATTCAGTATAGCATTAGGCAGGTCACAGAGTCAGGATTGCTAACATACCAACATTTCACTGTTAAAAAGCTGATCTAAAGTTAGCTAACAACTGCTGACAGACACCTCGAAAGTTGCCATTGGCTTAATGCACTCACACCGCCTTATTCAAGCTGCTCTAGCCTGCCTACTCTTCACTGCTCCTGCTGCAAGCTGCTTGGCAACTCTCCTCCATCCAATCTCCTCCTTAATGCCATTTTCTGACTTAATTATTGTTTGCTTCACTCCATGTCTCATGTTTTCCTTGTAGGTGAGAGGAAGGCAGGAATGTGTGCTGTTCCTGCCGAAGGCTTTCACAGTTGATATGACAAATATAAATGTGTTCAAATAAAGCTTCACATAAATAACTGCGATAAGCTACATTTAAATGACTGCTTTGGTGTTTTTTCTTGACTAAGTGGTCCTGACTGAAATATGGTATTTATTTTCAATCTTTTTTTCCCCTTACAATTAATACTTTATTGAACGTCTGAACAGTCAGTGTCACATCGCAGTCCGCAAAGCACATGGTCTGTTTTACATTTTTACATGGCTTAAAAAAAGCTATTAACAATACCAAGAAAATATAATAAAAATAACAATAATCAAAATAATAATAATAATTTTAAAAAGTAAAAGAGATAATAAACATTCATATAGATATATTCACCCAAACACAGATGTATTAAACACAAATCTTTACATCTCCCCAAAGAATATTAAAATAAAAATAATAATAATAATTACAAATAAACAATAATAACAATAGATTGAATAGAAATATATGTACCTCTATCAGCATGCACCATAATTCATTTATTTATTCCGGGTTAATTCATCATTGCATCCTGTGTAAACCCTTGCCTTGGTGTCAATGTGTTTCAAATAATCTCCCTCCTTTATGAAGTATTTCTCAGTTGTGTTATTGCAACTAAAAGATATTTTTTCATATGATGCCACCTTTGCCAGCTCTGTAAACCATTCCCAAAGAGATGGTTCACCTGAGTTCCTCTAGTTTCACATTATAATTTGTTTTCCAACCATTATTAATGAAGTCACCGGCTCTACAGGGGGATGTCAACTGTGGATCATTGAGAACATATAGTCTCAGGCAAAAGTCCAAATTTATCTGAATGATAGTTTTTAGACATTCATGAACCTTCAGCCAGTAATTCTGAATCATTTTTAATCATCTTTAAGCTCAACTAAGTTGAGCATGGTGTAAGTTTGGCAGTTTTGTGCAGTTTGCACTTGTTGTTGTCTGAAGGTGAAGATAAGCCGTCAGGTTGTTCATCTGCTGCAGTCTTACCCTGATCAGGGGTTAATCTGGACTTCGATGCACTGAAGTTGAGGTTTAACCCTTTGACTGGCATTGTGACCGCACGGTTGACTTTTTTGCCGCCATGTTACTGTATTTAAAACTCTGTAAACCTATCTTTGGCTTTTTATCCTCACTCATCTATTTGAATAGTGTATGTAACACTAATTATATCCACTGGGTAGTGCTACTATACATAAATATCACTGTCTAAAAACTGTGGGAAAAAATGGAAGTGCCTCTGTGCTGCACAGCTCACAGAATAAGAGCAAGGTTAAAGGTTATTTTAACAAATTCTGCTCTCTGTGATATCTTTATAAGAAAAGAATAACCCTGTAAAGATAAGTCAACCCAGTAGTTGACCTGCATGTCTGCTTCCTAATTGGTTTATCTGAAAAATAAAACCTAAAATGTTGCTAAATGAAGAGGCAGAAACGCAATTTCACCAACAAATATTTGTTTACAAATGTATTTCTTAAAGTGGAAGTCAAAGGGTTAATGTGCCCCTTTTATATTTGTGCTCATCTGTATGTGGCCCTTTATTAGAAAAGTTTAAACAAACCCTTAAATGGTTTCCATCTCTATATATATAAGCCCTGTGATTGGCTGGTGGCCAGTCCAGCGTTTACCCTGCCTCTCACCAACATCAGCAGGGTCAAGCTGCAGCCCCTCGTGACTCTAAAAGGGATAAAAGGTACAAATAATAGATGGATGGCTGCTCCCAAGTGTAAATGAGGCTTCACATCCAATCACGGGCTGATAAATGCCGTCTGTGAAGTGTTATCTGTGGACAGATGCTGCTTAAACACATCATTATTCCTCTCAGTGAATCCTGCATTCCTCAGTCCCTCTTTTAAGCAGCATTAGCTCAGAGGACAGTCAGCTAAGCAAAGTCCATCTGGGTTTAATATTCAAACATCTGAACTTCCTGGTGGACTCAGTCTCTCGTGCTTTGTTTAAATCTACACCTCATACGATTTATTATCTGTATGAAGGTTATTCACACAATGTTTGCTTCTCTGCAGGGCCATTGATTTAAAGTAAGGTCAGGATGGTGTGAATTATGCCCAGGGATTTTTTTCTTATTTCATCACTTTCATTTACTCAGAGAGAAAACCAAGGACGATCCCTCTCAGAGAGGCTAAACCTGTCAGAATTCTGTCTTTAGATAAAAATGAGCAGCACACCGGGTCAGGAACAGCAGAGCTCGATATCACCAAAAAAAAAAAAAACAAGATCTGCTCAGAGGCCTCCAGAACTGTTAGAGCAGTGGAGAGAAGAAGGAGGTAAAATCATCATTAAATGTGTTATGAAAAGGACTTAAAAAGCTGCTAAAAGGGTGAATTTAAAGAGCCAGCCGATCGTTAAGGGTTTCCTTTAGAGCACACAAATGTTTTACAACAAAAAATTAAAGGACAGGATGTTTTCTCAGTGGCCGCTACAGTAACACTACAGTTAAACCTGAATTACTACACCATTAACTAATAACTATTGCCATGCTTCTCACTTTAGCCCAGAATTTTGCCCAGCACATTGAAGCAGAGAATTCTTCCTTTTAAGGCTGCTCTCTACTTTCCTGCATTGCTGTCAGTTTCTTCAGATGCTATGTTGTAATAAGTCACTGTGCTATCTGGTGTCCTCTATGGTCTGCTATAGACACCAGTGAGCATTAAAAATCCACCTTTTTTGAGCACTGACTTTATTTTCATCTTTGACATAAGCCATTAAAGGTAAGGTGAAGAAATAAAATCAATTACTCGTTAAGTTCACGTGATGGTTGTTTATCCAAGTAAGACAGGTGACGTTCATTGTGCTGGAGAGTAAACAATCATGGCTGTACAGGAGAGAGGGACAGAAGGAACGCATTGTCCTAAGAGATGGACATGGATATGCATGACAGTCAAACAGAGTGGACATAAGGCTCACCTCACAGTGACAGTGAAGACCAACGGCAGAAGAACTAATGCTAAGCTAATGGTAAGCTAACGCTACAAATAAGCCCTGCCAGTACTTGACATGCAATCTGAGAAAAAAGCTCAATCTATCACGAACTTCATGTGCGAAGACTCAAGGCCTCTGCATGCTGAGGAAGTAAACAACAGGGCTTTTGTCACATGCTGGCTGCCGTCTCTACTGGCTTCTGACGGAGGCCATAATATTGAAGCTTCTTTTTAATATTAAGGCCTCCGTCTAGGGAACAGACTAACTAAAGACCTGAGAGCAGCAGCTACTGTTCATATTTTTACAGCAAAATCCAGACGTAAGTTTTTAGTCTGGCTTTTAGCTGACTTTTGTTTTATTATCTTAATATGCATTTTGTGTTTTTTACTCCGTTTAAGTTTCAAAGTTACTATATTGTGTTTTATTACCTCTTTTTATTTACTTTCTTTTGTTTGGTTTTAAGACTGCTTTGTTTTAAAGAACTTTAAATGCTTTATTACCTTTACTATATCTTGGGGTTTTATCAGTTTAGTTTTAGGTCCTGTGTTTCCTTTAGTTCATGATAGTGTTTCCTCAGTCATCGAGTGGTTGTGTGTGTTGAATGTGGGTTGCGGGGTGGGATGGGTTTTTGTATTTTATTTTGTATCCCTTGGCATGCATTTGCTTGTGTCTTTGAATGTATAGCACCTTGTGCTACATTTTTTTGTATGAAAAGTGCTTTATAAATAAAGTTTGATTGATTAACTGTAGATTGATCTCTTATGTATTACTTTAACAACAGCAGCACTAAAGATCCTCAGAGTAGTGAAGCTAAAGTTGAAGAGAGGCCGAGCAGAGCAGAGGTGGTTGCATTAACTGACTAAACATGGACATCTGGGATATGTTTGCTATTCAATTTGATCGAATTAGGTCACTTTTTTTCTTCTTGGATGTAAATACAGACAATATAGGGTTAAATACAGCAACATATTGTAATGATAAGTAACGCAATACTAAGCATATTGAAAAAACATAAAGAATTGCGGTAAAATCAAAATAGCAACTCAAGTGTTGCGATATTACTGTACCCTGGGGCCTCTGGTGACTCCCATCCTTAATGGAAATATACATTTAAATGACCTCACCTTCACCTGTTCTCATGCAAAACAACGTTCAGCCCCTGGTCTTCCATTATAAGCAGCATGAGAAATGAAACATCTGCCTCAGAGCCACTTGAGAACAAAGAATTTAAATCTTACCTGTAGGAATGTTAAGATATGACAGCGCATACAAAACACTCTAACAACGCTAACAGCACAACGGGTGAGTCACAACATCTCATCACCGAACAACACTGATGTTAAGTAGGTTTTGATTTGCCACCCGGCAACAACAGCGCACAATTATGCTCCACAAAAGCCACAGAATTAAAGTTGTGTCATCTCCTGCTGCTGCCACCTGCAACATTTTGTAAAAACACAGGTTTATTCTCCTGCCGTCAGCTGGAATCACCTCCTAGAAGTGATTTAATTTAGACTCCAACTGTTTCATCATGTCAGAGACCTAAACATTCAGAGCGTGTTCGATGGATGTGGATGTGATGTGGGAGGTGAAGCTCAAAGGTAATGCAAATGCTACAGTTAAGAGTGGGATCTGCGCTTTGTCACATTAGCTCATGCTATCAAAGACTCTAAATATGTGATTTTACTAAAAATTAGATCCACTCTGTGGGGGTTTTACGCCTTTGTGAGATGTACATTGCCAGAGTCTAAGTACAGAGGTGGGTTGCTTGGCCTTTGACTTTATTCCTCTCCAACAATTGACAGAAACCCAGTAAAATAATTAGGCATAATCATGAGGCCCAAGATCATGTGACTTCCAAAATCTGGCCTCATGATCACTGCCTTATGGAATAATACTGTTAGGCCTAGCCTACATCTGTTGTAGGCCCAGCCTAAGTCTTTGGCCAAAGGGAGAGAGGGGATGAGATGGCAAACCTATGCGTGGTTCAGTCTCAGTTTATTTAAGAAAAACACAAGCTTTTTATACAGTGTGACGAACAATGATGTGTTAGAGACTTTTGTCCTTTCCCCTGCCCTGACATGTGGAATAAAAGACCAAGGATCAGCAGTTCAACCTAACAATGAAGTCCAGAGACACACACACAGAGTATATGCCCAGGGCTCAGTAACTCAATCTACCAATGAATTCCTGAGACACACTCACAGAGTGAATGATGAGAGTTTACTAGTTCAACCAAAGAGCAGGGTTTAATTTTTAATTTTCCTGATACCACCTTAAGGAAAACTTGTCGAGATGTGTCTGTAAGCTCCGAGACTGCCTCTTTCACCCTGACAGCTGTGTGCCCTGACACAAAGACACATAAGGGACTGGCGATGTGGCAGCTCTGGTCACGAAAGTTATGGTCCTTAAAATGTTACAGTGTACTTAAAAAAAAACAAGAAATACAAGACATTTAAAAAGATTAAATGATCCAATTGAATATAAATTACAAACTCAGTTCCACTATAACATCTACAATCCTGCTATCAGTTCAGTTCAGCTTATTTAGTCTTCCAGAAGAGATATTTGGTTTGCAGCAAGATAAAAAAAAAACATAGACTGCAGTTGTGCTCAGCATAAAAACACAGTTTCAAAGAAACCGTAAGTTAGCTACAACACAACAATAAGTAAATTACATGGACCTATTCAGTCATATTCAAGTCAAAGTTTCCACAGGGAGCAAGTCGCCATGGAGGCATCAAGAGGTAACATTAAAAAAGAGCAATCAGAATCATTCATAATGTTTAATCTCAGATACACATGAATGATTTCTTTTTTAAATCCAAAACACTTAAGTTTTTTGACTTGGTAGAGCACAAAACAGCTCAAGTATTATACAAAGCGAGGAATAATACGCTACCAAAAACATTCAGAAAATGATTTATGAAAGAGAGGGGGTTATAATTAAAGGGAAAATTCAAATGTAATGGTTGGAAGTGTGCAAAAAACATTGAAAAGTTTCTGTATCACTGTTAGTGAAGTTAAACTGTGGAACAGATTGAGTGCAGAACTAAAGCAAATTTCGAGAATAATTATGTTTAAAAAAAAAGGCATAAAGACATGATTTTCCAGATGTACATCGATGAATAAATATCAAAAGGTGCTTGCTTCTTATTTGGATGAAAATTTTGCAGGGTATGGTAAATATATTTGTAAAGAAGTCATAGGTAAGATCTTTTTTTTTCTGAATGAGTGATACAATGTATATTCATGGTACATTTTTCAAAGTTATTGGTAATTTAAGAAAGTGTTATAATCTCAGGTAGGAAGTATAGTAAAATTTAAAGGGGGTAGGATTAGATAACTTTATCCTTCTTCCTTTTCGCTCATATAAGATGAGAGGATTAAGAAATTACAGATTCAAGTTACTGTCCTGTTTTGTTTTCATGTTTTGATTATCACTTATTTGTATTTTTAACTGTTTTTAAATTGTCATTTATGAAATAAAGATATTAATCAAAATCAATCAAACATAGCAGTGAGTAATTTCAAGTTATTATTTCAAGTTATAGTCACATGGTATCATATATAGAAGTCAAAAAGAAAGAGCATTAACATGTCTGGTCATCTCCTCTTTTCCTCAGCATTTAGGGCCGAGATAGAGACCATGGAGAGTTTATATCTGTTTTTTGTTGCTGAAGGAGTGATAAGGCACCGAGCACACGGGAACAACCTGTACTCAGGGCACAGAAGATGGGAGGCCTTCTGCAACACTTGTTTTATATAGACGTAATCAAGGCTTTTACTCCATATATCTTAGAGGCCGCTTTCACAATGTTATTAACACATCAGTAATAATTAAAAATATTGTTACATTAATTAACAAAAGCGGCTAAAATGCCATTCTTCTAACTAATGACTTCAAATCAAAGCTGCACTAATCACTGTTAATATATAAACAATTTATCAACTGGGAAAACTTGATATTTATGGGTTCTTACAGTAAATCAGCCCTCAAATCTGCACTTTTCACAACAAAACAATACATACAATCATGACCAGCCCGGGCATGAGCAGTATATGCAAATGTCAGAGGCATTGGCTGTCCTTGGGGAGGTGCCAATGGGATCTCAAATGAGGGAAGAAGATTAAAATGAAAAGAAAAGCCAGCAGCAGTTCTTCCGCCAAAATGCCCTCTTGATGCCAGAGGTCAGAGGAGAATGGCCAGAGTGATTTGAGCTGATAAAAAAGCAACTGTGACTCAAATAACCACTCGTTACAGCCAAGGTATGCAGAAGAATAGAATACTATTGAATTTAGCTTTATTCATCTCACATGGGGAGATTTGCAGTGTTACAGCAGCAAAGGGGACAGCAATGATAAATAAAAAATAGACCAAGTATAAAAAACAGTATGTGCATTATTATAAATATAAAGACTAGAAATACAAAAACTAAAAACTACTCTATAATAATTATTTACGCATGTACAAAGTAATTACACATGAGAATATTGCATGTTGTTGGGAGAATTGCACAGTTTATGGTGATTAAGTGTTTGTGGTCTACTGGGAGCAGTGCTGGTTGAAGACTGTTTCTGAACACACGACACATCAAATCAAGAAGGAGCTGGACTACAGCAGAGGAGGACCACACTGAGTGCCACTCCTGTCAACTAAGAACAGGAAACTGAGGCTGCAATTTACATGGGATCACCAAAGTGTTGCCTGGCCTGATGAGTCTCAATCTCTTCTGCCTCCATGATGCCTTGTATAAAGGGTTCAGGCTGGTGTGGTGTGATGTTGTGTTGGATATTTTCTTGGCCCACTTTAGGCCCCCTAGGACCAACTAAGTATTGTGCAAACACCACAACTTCCCTCAGCGCTGTTGCTGACCATGTCCAACCCTTTACAATATTAGTGCACAAATCTTCTAATGGCTACTTCCAGCTGAATGACACGTCACAAAGCTCAAATCATCTCAAACTGGTTCTTTCAACATGACAATGAGTTCACTGCACTCCAGTGGCCTCTACAGCCACCAGGTCTCAATCCAAAGGAGCACCATTACGATGTGGTGGAGTGGGAGGTTTATCAGGAAGCGCAGCTGACAAATCAGCAGTAGCCTTGTGATGCCATCATGTCAATATGGACCAAAATCTCTGAGGAATGTCTCCAGCACCTTGCTGAATCTATGCCACTAAGAATTAAGGCAGTTCTTTAGACAAAGTGAACCGAACCCTGTCCGAGCAAGGTGTGCCTAATAAAGTGGCTGAGTCTAAACAACTAGCTTTGTAACAAACCAAATATTTTTATTCTGTTCTCAGAACATCAATCAAAAAATCAATCCATCTTTACTTGTACAGCGCCAGTTCATAACAAGTGCTATCTCAAGGAACTTTACAACAGAGCAGGCTGAAGCCAAACTCTTCATTTTATAGGCACACATATATGCGTTTATAACAATACATATAAATATAAATTTATTTGTATATACACATACATACATCCAGAGATGTTTCCATCCAGGCAGAGACAAATGGATTGAAAATAAGAATTAAAATAGAGGCAAGCCTAAGGACGCCCAGATCATAAATCTGTCGTCATCACATTTGTCTCTGCTGAATATAGATTCAATCAATCAACCTTTATTTATATAGTACCATATTTTTTGAATATAAATTAATTAAAGGTAAGCCCCTTAAGATGTGGACTCTCATTTTTGAGAGGGACCTCATGTCTATGTGGTTGTAAAGAAAGTTACTATGGATGTATAATCAATACATCCACAGATAATATTAAATTATGTTGATTAATACAGCAGCATCTAGCTGAACTGCCATTAAAATGTGTTTCACTGGTCTAAAAGTATGAACTTATTTTCAAAGATGTCATTTCTGTTGAATTGACTTTTTATTTTTGGCACAAGCATGAAGTTTGTTGTCGTGCCGAAAAAAGTATGTGGTAAGAATCCACTGGCACACACTGATGGATATTTTACCCTTTTCCTCACTGAATTTAAATTCTTGGTCACCATTTGGTTGTGGGAGGAAAATCTCAACAAATATGAATACAATTTCAGAATTATTTGGGCATAAATCAGTTTGAGCTGCTGAAATAGTTTCATATTTCACATGATGATGGTAGAAATGACATTTTTTTGTTTTTAGTAATCTGCCTCCATCATTCACAGGTGCAAAACAGCAGATGCTTGAGTTTGGATATAAATCATTGGCATAAACAGGTGCTTTGAGAGTTTTTGTTTGGAAACTGAAAATAGATTTTTGTTCCCATCTGCTCTGGAAATAATTGTCATATACAGATACAGGCAGTGGTTGAGAAATGTTAATAACTGTTTTTTTGCTGGGAAATGACACAATCAATCAAAAAATGAATCATTAACCTTGGAAAAAGCACATATATTCACCTGATTCCACATCTGTCACCAGGAAGCTCCATCTCGCATTACTTCCTGTAATTAATCAGGGGGAGATGGTAGCTGCAGGTGGGTTTAGCCCTATCGAGTTTTTTCAAAGGTTTTGTCCTTGCCTAAAACTTAACCTTGCAGTGCAGCTGGATCTGCCTGATTTAATGTCTGTAATCAGGCAGAACCATTTTTGATTGAGAGCAGCCTGAAGCGGGATGGCCCAATCAGAGTCCAGAGTTTGGAGCTACAAGAGAGACAACAGCGGAAAGTGACTGCATAGCATAGATGCTAATGGTGGTTTCATTTACATCGGAACTGGGAAGAGGGGAGAGGGAATTATGTCACATCACAGCTAGATGTCCCAGTTAGGAGCTGGTAAAGTTGGGCTAGTGATAAATTCTGACCAAAGGGGGCATTCCCAGTCACTACATTTACTTAAACTTTTATTTAGGACTATCCCAGCTCTGAGATCAACTGGCACGCACCATTACACCCGGGGCAGCCTTCTTCGATTGTCAACTTGGGATTGGTGAGGATTCTCCGACTTTCCAACTCGGAATTCCAACTTCAGGGGGCATTCCAGAAAAAATGTCCCACTCAGAACATGGAAATCCCAACTTCCCAGTACAACTGGGCCGCACCATAACAGCTTCAGTAGCAGTTTTAGCAGACCTGGACTGCTTTGTCTTTATTAAATGAAAAACAAATAACAGCGCCAAAAACTTCTCTATAGAAAGGATGTATTTGCTCCATTTTTGATATGTTTGGCAAGAGTTAAATATATGAAGTTTTCACATTCTGTCCTTTATACTGTGGAAGCAGCGCATGCCTACTACACGATCTGATTGACCCGTAATGAAAGTGATAGACGGAACAATTGTCTAATCACCTGCTGGATATTCTTTGAAAGGTTCAGTCCATTCACAAACACTTTCTATGGGCGCTTTCCCCTTGGACTGGTGAAGTATATTGAACAGTGCAACTAGTGCGTCAAGTTAACCCAGCTTTCCATCAAAGACAAGTAACAATGGACTCTTTTAAGTGTCTTTAGATCATCAGTTAGTCTGTCAAATCCATTTTTCACTCATGTTATGTTGCGGTATAACAATGATGGTGAATAATTAAATGATCCACTTACTGAAAGTAGGCTGTGGCAGAGAGAAGGCACATCACAGTGTGTTCATTCTGTTCTATATATAATTCACAGTCTTGGGGACCGATATGGTTTCTTACACCCTGAAGGGCCCACATTACATCAAGCTTCTGAATATTTCACCTCCAGACTGAATTATGATCATATGATAAATTAAAATTCTATAAGCTTTACTTTTTTTAATCAGTTAATGGGCTACTCTGCAGCAATTACGTTAGCATGAAAGTCACTCCAATTAAAATATGCTCAAATGAAGACATGATTGAGGGATTCATCAATTGATATCCCAGCTTATACTGTGAGATGGATGTGGGTGCTGAGGAGTGAGAATCGAACCATTATTCCACCCGTTCACACTTAAAGAAAAAGGAGGAGTCACATTTTGAAGCGATTCAGTGGTTTCAGTGAAGGGATTCAAAGTCCTCAAGGTGTGACACACAAACATCGATTTCTCACAGGATCATAACAAATTGATCCGTCCTCTTGAGGCGCTTTGCAAATAAAATTCTGCAGCAATCAATGCACAGAGCCTGGACTCCCTCCACCGGTGCAAAGAAGAGCAACAGATATCAGACGGAAGGGGAGAGGGGATGGGAACGTGCACACTTTTGTCTGCTCTGGTTATTTTTAGAAAGTGCACGTTGCAGCTGAACAGAAATAACTCAAGCAGCAACTTCCTGATGCTATTGCAAGAAACTGCAAACACCACAGTTCCTTCAGTGGCCACTGGGGACTGGCTCTGTGTGTGAGGCAATCCCCATTAAATCCTATAGTATGGGACCAAACTCTACAGCAGAGTCAAACAAACAACAAAAACAAACCCCAATTCAATGAAGTTGGGGACATCTTGTAAAACATAAATAAGAACAGAATACAGTGATTTGCAAATCTTTGACCTACGTACAATAGAATACACAACAAAGACAAGATATATGAGGTTCAATCTTAATTTCTTTTGGTTTTTGCAAATATTCATTCATTTAGGATATGATGTCTACAACACGTCCCAAAAGAAGCTGGGACAGGGGCATGTTTACCACTGTCTTACTCACATTTCCTTTTAAACAACACTCAGTAAGGCTACGTTCACACTGCAGCCCTTCATGCTCAATTCCGATTTATTGCTCAAATCCGATTTTTTTGTTTGGCTGTTCAGATTACACCTTTAAATGTGGCCCGTCTACAGACTGCGATTTGAACAGCTCACGCTTCAGAAGTGACACGCATGCTCAGTTGAATATTAATGACATCACGCACAGAACGGTGTGATGAGGGCAACAAACACAGACCAAAAATGTGCTTCACAATGCTGGGGAAGTTTGTTCTCATAACGCAGATCCTGATGTTACAGCATCTCACCTTGAGTGAGCTCTTATTAAAGTAATTATGGGTATATTTTATTTCTTATGAACCTAAAGGCGGCCGCTCTTTCCCGTCGACCCCTGCCGATGAGAGATTGTTGCTCTGATTGTAGCTCAGAGCCATAGAGCGCTGAGCAGGTGAACAAAGAGGCAAAAACTTAGTTTTATCATCTGTTCTGATGTTTCTTAGTTTGTCTGAGGGCGGATCAGACAGGAGCAGACTGTTCACTGACTGACGCTGTCTCGTAGAAACACACAGTAGCGTGCAAATGCGCACGGATGAGATGGTCAGCAGTGGATCATCAGTGTCTTTCCGCGTCCTGTAAACTGTTATTTTAGCCTGATAAATTTATTAAAACTGTTGGTGCAGTGTTAATAAACTAAGTTTATCAGATATCATAATACAAACAGTGTAAAGATGTATGATTCATTCACGTTTATTGTTTATTGTGCGTGTAATGGAGACACCGGTCGATTGCACCAGCGCTCTCTTACTTTCTCTCGTCACTCCCCCATTTATGCATTTTTTTAATCATGCTTGTAGAGGGAAAATCAACTAAAGCTCTTTATTTAAGGAAAAAATGGTATAAACTCTTTAATAATCATGTCTATATATTAACCTCTCCTTATGTTTTGGCCATGAAGTGACTCTGAAAAAATCTGACTCGAGGTAAATTGCCGACCTCTACTCTAGAATGACGTCAAAGTCGCATTGAATGCGACCTGGCTGTTCAGACCGCGGTCGCATTCAAGAAAATCAGATACGTATCTGATTCAGTACCACATTTGAAAGTGGCCTGAATCTGATTCGAAAATGCCAGATTCATTGTGACTTGTGCTGTTCACACCGTCAAAAACAAATCCGATACAGGTCACATTTGAGCCAAAAAATCGGATTCAGGTCACTTTTGACTGCAGTGTGAACGTAGCCTAAGTGTTTGGGAGCTTTACAGGTTGAATTCTGTCCCATCCTTGCTTGATGTACGACTTCAGTTGCTTATCAGTGCAGGATTTCTGTTGTCCTATTTTGCACCTTGTAATGCACCACACATTTTCTATGGGAGACAAGTCTGGACTGCAGGCAGGTCAGTCTAGTACCTGCACTCTTTCACTCTGAAGCCACGCTGCTGTAACGTGCAGAATGTGTCTTGGCATTGTCTCGCTGTAATAAGCAGGGACAAATAAAAAAAAAGACTTGCTTATATGGCAGCTTTTGCTCCAAAACCTGTATGTATCTCTCAGCACTAACAACACCTTCACAGATGTAAAAGTTACCTATGCAATGGGCACTAACACACGCCCATACCATCACAGACGCTGGCTTTTGAACTTTGTTCCGATAACAGCCTCGATAACGTCCATGATGTCTAAAAACAGTCTGAAACGTGGACTCAGACCACAGCAGACTTTTCCACTTTGCCTCAGTCCATCTCTGATGAGCTTGGCCAAGAGAAGCCAGTGGTGCTTCTGGGTGTTGTTGATATTTGGCTTTGCCTGGTAGAGTTTGACCTTGACCTTGCAGATGTAGAGATGAACTGTGTTAACTGGCGAAGGTTTTCTGAAGTGTTCTTGAGCCCACGTGGGGATATCCTCTCCAGAATGATGCTGTTTTTTAATGCAGTGCTGCCTGAGGGATTGAAGGTCACAGGGATTCAATACTGGTCTTTGGCCTTGTCGTTGACGTGCAGAGATTTCTCTGATTCTCTGAATCTTTTGATGATATTATGGACTGTAGATGATGAAATCCCTAAAGTCCCTGCAACTGTGTGTTAAAAAGTGTTGTTAGTGGTAAAACGTGCTCCATCCTTGCTGAGTCTTTCAGGATGCTCCTTTTATACCCAATCATGACACTGCTTTTTTTTTTTTTTTAACATTCATCAACTATCACAGTCTTTTGTTACCCCAGTCCCAGTTTTTTTTAGAATACGTTTCAGGCATTAAAATTTAAAATGATTGAATATTTACAAAAACCAATGAAGTTTATCAGTTTGAACATTGCATTTCTTGTCTTTGTAGTGAATTGAATTGAATATAGTTAAAAAGGATTTGCAAATAATTTTAATATGCTTTAATTTGTGTTTAACGCAACATCCCAACTTTATTGAAATTGGGGTTTGTTTGTCTTCCTCTTCCCGGCTCACAGTTAGAGCACAATGCTCTGTCTGATTGGTCAGTAAACTGTATTTTTTATATAAAAAAATCCTAATCTGCTAACACCTTCTCCACATTACTTCAGCTGTTTAATAGTGTGTTTTGTTTTTTAGGTCAAAAGATTGTTGGTGTTACAGTTATATTTTTTTCTTTCAAGAGACAAAATAAACTGTTTGATCCAAAAGGGTCATAAGAACAACATGGTAACTCCCAAAAACAGTGATCTGAAAGTTTTAACTTTATGGCTGATGTATGAAAATCAGTGATTTGTTATACAGTTGGTGTTGGATGATGAAGGGAACAGATCTGGCCTGTCTGACAGTGTGTATACATCAACACCTTGCATTAAAAAAATGTGGCCCAGCTAATGTTGCTGAGGGCCATTAGCGCCATGGGACAGGTGGCAAAGTGTGCTGCAGCGCTCAGAGTGTGTAGATCGCACTCTGCAGCGGTACAGGGATCCCCTGGCAGGATGAGAGAAGCAGAGAGTGCAAATCCAGCTGCTCGCCATCGTGCCTCGCCACCCGCCGTCACGCAGAGATGAAGTGCCAATTGATATCTTCAGTGGTAAGCTGTTGTGACAGTTCCTTTGTAAATGTTTGGACACGGCTGTTTAAGCACCGCCATCTCGCATCTCTTTGACTTTTAAGTTTCTCCCTGAGGGGCTCCTTCCTCTTTCTTTCTCTGGCTTCTTAGGATGCCTGGAGTCACGCTGAAGAGCACATCCTGTGAGCGACGTCCTGTCCCCAGCCTCTCTGACATATTACCCTCACTTCTTTCTGTTACTCTACAAATCAACTCCCAGAAAAATTATAATGATTGCAGACATAAATGAGCTTCACCCTCTCTGTCCTCTCATTTCCGTCGAACACTCTCGGCTTTCAGGGAGCACAGAAGTTCCTGCGTGCTGTTCTGCATAGTGAGTGCTTATTATGGCTGTGATGAGGAGGTAAGGTGGGGTGACAGCTGTTTTAAAACCTGAGCGTGCTCACTCCAGTGAACACTCCTTTTTCCTGTGGTTTTACCCCCCCTTTATCTGAAAATGACTGTATTCTTCCCTGCCACTATTTTCTCTGTCCACCTCATTAGCTCAGAGGCAGGAAACCAAATTACCTTCAATTACAAAGTCATCAAAGGCCATCTGAAGTCCTGTCTCAGCAAGCAGGCCCCTGAAAAACAGCACAGTGGGGCCCTGCATGCAGAATAACTGCATTTATTTTCAAAAAGCATCAAAAGGGGGCCAAGAGGATGTTTTTAATTGGTGCTTTTTCTGCCTGTTTGTGAAATACAAGCATCACGTGAGTGGAGAATGTTTTGGCTTAAGACAAAATGGGTGAAACTTCACCACGATGCTGAATTGAAAGAAAACAACAAACAACAAACAAACAAGGGAGTAAAGAAAGCATGACTGCTGATTCTTTATATGACCTGTATCGCAGGCCGTGTATTATGTACTTAAAGTATTGAATGAATTATATGCAATTTAGGCCAAGCCTGGGCAATCCGGTTTCCTCCCACAGATCAAAAACATCCTCATTAGGTTGACTGGTGACCCCAAATTTTCTCTAGGTATGAGTGTGAGCGTGAGTGGTTGTCCATCTCTCCATGTGGCCCTGTGATTGGCTGGTGACCGGTTCAGGGTGTACCCCGCCTCTCACCCAATGCCAGCTGGGATAGGCTCCAGCCTTTCATGACCCCAAAAGGGATAAGCAGTATAGATGATATGGATGGATGAATGTTTTTTCATTGAATAAAGAAATGCAGTCCAGAACTGATAAAACCTCTACTTCAGCGGTTAGCATCTGTGCTAATCTCTGTACAAGCAGTCACCTCCTGCTGTCGTCTTGCTCGTAGCCCCTTTAATGGGCACTGATTGGGTTGGCTCACTTCAGACTGAGCACATTCGTTGTAGATTGGGGTTTGGCAAGATGGATCTGTGAGACTAAGGGGTTTGAGATCTAGCTGATGTGCAAGGTCAAACTAAGCCTACGTGATAAGAGGATATCACTTCTACGATGATAGTTCTCAAAAGAAATAAACACACTGTATATGATGTGTGTATACTGGCTCGAAAGTTCCTATTCTTTGAATAGGTATCACACAGATTTGTGCTCAAACATGTAGGGTAGAGGTCCAACTACTTTTTGCTAGGGTGCCTTTGTTGCCTGACAGATGTTATGGGGTCACATATTTTAGAAACAATGAAAATATAAAGACATTTTGGCCTAACTAACATACTATTAGATTAATATTTTTCAAGTTTTGTATGTTTCTTAGACTTTAAAGTGAGATCAGTCTCTATCACCCACACTGCTGCCAGCCACATGGGGCAGGTAAGATATTTTAGTTTCTTCTCTGGGTCTGTCACGTTTTCTCTCACTGGTTTTCACTCGATTCTCTGATTAAATTCTTTCAAACAATATTAAACATGAAGTCATTCCTGATAAAACTGTGTCAGTTGCAACTGCTTTGGGGGTTGCGTTCATATCTTAGGGATGTAAGGACAAATGAAGATACTCCTAAAAAGCATATTTTTCCCCTCACATTTCCTGAATTGTTAAACATTTTGAAGGCCAGATGGGAAGCTTTGAGAGGCCTGATGTGGCCCCAGGGTCACCAGTTGATGATCATTGACTTTGGCGGAGGCTGCATGGAAAATTCATTCAATCTATCCTCACAAAGAATGTTTGCACCAGAAAGGCTAGAATCATTTATTTAAGTGCTGCTTTTTGTACCCACTTGTGAAATAAGCCATCACAGACGTAGAGTTCTCCAGCTGGAGTCAAAATGCATCAAACTTTACTCTCTATGTTGAACTGCATGAGAAACATGTGGCTGAGGAGAAAACACATCCAGGAGCTCCTGGAGGGTGAATTCATTTTCTCAATTACTGGCTCGAATCCAAATTATTCTTGCCAAATCACTGCACACACTTTTCCCCCCGAAAAAACAGAACCAGGGACCAATTGAGATGAGAGCGCGGCATGCACCGCTGGTCCATGAATCGTCGCTCCCATTAAAGCCGTGTTCATCCTTATTATCACGTACTGAATGCTCTGTTTGGCTTCAGCCGTTTTATCAAGCAGAAGACGAGGAACGTTTTTTTTTTTTTTTTCTATTCTCAGATGGAGGGAAATGAGGTCAGTCAGTCTGAGGTTTGTTTTTCTGGGTCTCTAAGGAGCTTACAGTAAACAGCACACAGGAGCCGCTCCTGCATGTGTGGGTCCAGGCTGCAGGATGCACACGAGGAGTTTATCGCAAAACAAGGCGTCCATCAAACTGTAGAAAACATATGTGACTACACCGAGAGGTTTATAGAAGAAAAAACACTTCATGTGCTGCCAGGATTCTTCAACATGTGAGCTTATAACAAGTGTCTGACTAGATGGGCTGCACTGTGGCAACCAAGGAAAAAATACAATAACATGACATAAAGTTAAAGTATCCTGTGTCAGTCTGTGCAGAGTTTGCATATTCTCCTTGAGCATGCCCTAGGCACCCCAGCTTCATCCCACAGACCAAAAATAACATGCTTGTCAGGTTAATTAGTAACTCTCACTTGCCTTTAGGTGTGGGCAAGTGTGTGAATGGTTGTCCGTCTCTCTATTTGGCCCACAAACTGCCGCTGCATCATGACATTGAAAAGTTTGGAGTATTTATGCTCCATTTATGGCATAAGATTTGTGACAACATAATCAAACACTTTTTGGGAGGCAAACAACACTTTATGAATTGAACAAACTAAACTTGAAAGTACTCAGAGAGGGCAAACCTCCGCCAAGGTAGCTCACATATTGCTGTTACATCTATAAGCAATAGTTCCATGATAAAGTTACCATCATAATATGATTCATGACCCTGAAAACCCACACCTAGCACAAAGAATCATGTTGATATCATTATTAGTTAGTTATTGAGCAAAAATGATCACTAATGGCGGTTATCTGGATCACCACCAAAATCTAATCATTTCTAAGTTTGGCCATTCCCAACATCTCCTGAAAATTTCAGCAAAATCCGTCCAGTAGTTTTTGCATAATCTTGCAAACAAACAAACAAGCAAACAAACATAAGCCGGCAAAAACAGAACCTCCTTGGCAGAGGTAATTAATCATAAAAATCAAAATACACAAATTGCAAACAAAATATTGATTCAATCTTTCAAAATTATTGTAATTATTTTGTCTGACAACACACATGTTGTTTGCAATGATCCAAATTTTGTTTGCTCCATCTTTTTTTGCATTTGCATTCCAAACTTGTTCTTGAACTCCCTGAGTTTTTGTTTGCTATTCTGACCCTTTCTGACTGTGGGTGGACCTTAAGAAGCTGCCTGCTGATTGGCTAGTTTTGGAGTGAGAGCTCAGTGGAGGTCGTCATGGGCTTGGAGTCACTGTCCATCTGAAAGAGCCCACAGGAAGTGTTTACTTGTTTACTGGTGTTTCTTATTATTATCTTATTATTTTTTGGTTTTGTTTTCAGATTTGTTGTTGTGTTTCTTCATTTAATCATTTAAAGCCTGAAACCACACATTATAGCCAGAAAATTCTATTTTTTTGGAACTTTTATTTAACTTTCTACTGAAATCCAAAAAAATCAAAAATTTCCATAAAATTCAACATATATATTTTTTGTATCTCAGGTGTTTTGGCAACTGATAATCCACGTGAGGACACTTTTATCACATATCTGATTGTATTCAGATGTTTTTTTAGTGATTTGTTGATCATATTGATTAAATAGAGGTATCATAAAAGTATGTATCAAATATGATACAACAGGCTTTAAGGGTTAAGTTGTGATTTTTTTCTTTTGTTTTGTTTTCTTATTTTGGTCCCATTTTTTAATATGCTATTGTATCTTGTGATTTTTATTTTGTTTTCTGACTTGTTGTTTTGTTCTCTTTGGTTTACTGTAATGTTTTCACTTTGAAGTCGTCTTCTGTCCTTTAAAGGAACACTCCAACATTTTTGTTGTTTTCATGTCTTGCCTCACACCCCAATCCAGATAGTCACCATTCTTTTGACTGTGTCCAGTAACAAGGAGACGGCCAAAGCTTGCCCACCACAACTGTTAGCCTGCTTCTGCCTACAGTTACCAGAAAAACTCCTCAGCAACTCTAAAGGTGCGTTCACACCGAACGCGACTTGGGCGACCTCGGCGACCACTCTCCATGCAGAGTCAATGTACAGCCACAATCAGCCACGACCACACGCCACCAGATCTCATGCGATGCGACGGACGCATTCTGAGCCACTTGGTCGCATCTTTGGAGACATGGGGGCGGCGCCCCTGTTGCTGCAGATGGGAGCTCTGGGGTCGCTTTGGACGCGGAGCAGGTCACCATGCTCCGCTGCCAAAGTTGAAATATTTTAACTTTTCAGGCGATGTCGCGCCGTGAGAGCCAATCAGCGTTGTGTGGGTGCTTGATTGACACCCGTGACAGACTGTTTTTATTCCGGTCCACAGAGTGACAATCTATGTCCGTGTGGGGAACATTAGTTAGTGAGTACATTAGTTCCGCCTAGACGGACCGCATTGAATTCACAGAAGATGCTGCTGTAGGGCCATCAGCTGCAGCGTTTTGTGGTTGGTAGGTGAGTGAAAAGGATACAGTTGTAAAAATGTCAGCTAATACATCCTATTATATGATATGATCGCGGGGTGAAACTCGAGCAGGCGTGACGTCACTGAGCAACGGCGACGGTAACAAAATGAGCTATGAACAGGCGACAGGACTTGTGTTTGCGACCTTAAATGGTCCTGTGTGCTTGTTGTGACTCGTCTTTGACCCCTTTACCTTACGTTATCTTTTATTATCTTCTTATACTCATATACTCACAGTCAAAGGAATA
This sequence comes from Cetoscarus ocellatus, assembly GCA_037902135.1. NCBI lineage: Eukaryota > Metazoa > Chordata > Actinopteri > Labriformes > Labridae > Cetoscarus > Cetoscarus ocellatus. The sequence goes on from JBAMNC010001200.1 coordinate 43,490, forward strand.
ATGTCTACCTGCTTGTCATGGACTCAGGAGTGAGGCAAGACAAGAAAACACCAAAAGTTGTTGTAAATCCTGGTTTTAGACCACACCGTGCTGCACTTTTTTGACCACAAAAGTTAAGATCGATCAGTACATGTCCTTCTATTCTCTTCATTCCTAAATCAAGACACTGGCAAAATTGCTTGATCTAAAAGAACGTGTTTCTAAATGAAATCATTCAATTTTAATCCTGCACATAAAAATGTGATTAAATGCAATAAACTCCTGAAGTTCGACATTATTCATCGTTTAGAGTATCACTCATTTGTCAGACCTAATCTGTATCCAAGTTTAATAGAGTTTTTCTCATGGCAGATTTCATCCACAATGACGACGAATGCTTTGGTCTGCTTAAAGCAAACCAGATTGCATGAAGGGTTGTCTGACTGTCTCCTCTCAGCAGGCTTTAAAGGAGTTTAAAATGGCCTCACTGAGAGGCAGGGTGAAAAGCCTGCTGTCATACAGCCTCCTTTAGGCTCCATCAAACTGCCTCTCTCATCTCTATCCAAAGATTCAACGGCTTCTACACGTCTCCAAACGTCTCAGCTCATTGAGCTTTACAAATGAGGAAAACTTCAGGCACTCTTTAGCTCCTCTTCTTGGCGTTGCATGTAGAAAATAACCCAAGTTGGATGAATGGAAAGTTCACATATTTCTTGCACTGTTTGTTCATCTTGGCAGTGACTGGCATACAGAATAAAGTCTGTTTCCATTAGAACTTTTCTTATAAGCATTCGTCTGTTTTTTGACCCTTATTTTGGTTTTCAGACAGTTTTAGGCAAACAAACTGAACTTCTGCATCACAGGTTGGATTGGAAATATTAGCACTGAAACACACCATCTCCCAGACTTACAGTTGTGCAGTCACTTGTGCCAAATATTCAAATTATAAACACTTATTGGAATTTCCTGCCAATTTGACTCACCTCATCACGACTTCATGACTCTTTTGGCAGCAATTAAGACCAATTTGAAAAAGAGGGCAACAGAATATAGGAGGACAGAATGATATGAAGCATAACAAAAGCTTAAAGTGACACCAATTGCAGTGAAAAAAGCTGTTTTCTCAACTCAAAATCCAGACCACGGTTTGTATTTTTGTTAGTTTGTTTACGTTTGATCTAGTTCAGGGGTCACCAACCTTAGCGCTTCCCTAAAGATGAAATATGAGGGACATTTTATTATTTACCTTGCCTTAAAATTATAGATATAATGCATTTGATTGGCTATAAATAACACTGATTGTTCCCTTTTTTACTTTTAATGATTCCTAACAATAATTATTACCACAGATTATTGAATTATATGAGAACATTATACTTGCATGCATGATGAATTATTTATTTTTCTTTTAAACATCACTGCGATGTAACACAGTCACAGTTTTGTGATTTTTTTTTTGTACAAGTACAATATAAGGGCTCTGGCTAATACCAGTGGTGACAGAGATGTGGTGTCAGCTTTACTGTAAACTTTGACCCCATGCAGCTCAAAATTTAGGAAACAAAAGGTGGTTTTAAAATTTGATGCATATGTTACATTTGTTATTTTTGTATTTATTAAGTGTTATATACAAGCAAAACATCAAACCGAAACAAAAAATCTTTTTATTTTAAGTTATGTGGTGGTAGCTTGTATTATTTTGAAATGTCCCTTAAAGTACTTCATTGTCTCCTTGCAGCACCGTGTTGGGCACCCCTGATCTGGTTGGTTTTGGTTTCACCTTGCAAATTTACGAGTGGACTAACAGACTTTTCATGACACGCCAGCTCCACATCTTCATCAACTTCATAGGTTGTGTGTCTCCATACTTCACATTGATTGTGTTAGCAGTGGACGTCTGGCGTCAGCACGTTGAGAATGAAAGTGTAGGCTTGTCTGTGTTTATATATAAGACTAATGAGAGGATTGATGCTGCTGCCAACATAATAGTATTACAGGTGCTTTGTAGGAGCTGCCAGCTGCGACAACTACAGCAGCAAAACAGCAGAGTATTCCAATTCGGCAGTATGAGCTTTCTCATCTCTCAGAAATTTTATTATCATCAACAGGAAAGGAGGAGAAAGCTGCATGCAATCTTGCACACATGGCAACGCTGTGCTGGGAGAAACGTAAGCGTGTCCCCTCTCTTTCATCCTCTCTGAAAACAATCCAAAAGTCTCTGTGTCCTTATGAGCCTTTTCGACTTGGCCTTTAATAAAGTTGTCAAACCAAATTTCAATCAAACTCTTGATTTTCTTCCTCTCTCTCTTTGATTTTTGAAAAAGTTACAGTAAATGTCCTTTTTTCTCGTTAGCATGTGGCAACTTCCTGTAATTGATACAGAGGTCCAGACCTTACAAAATAACACTTTTATAATGGGAATGAACTGAACCACGGTACATTTTGGTCCAGACCAATGGTGCTTTCCATTTACATCAGAACTGGAATAGAGGAGTGGGAATTATGTCACATCCCAGCTAGACACATTCCAGTTAGGAGCTGGTAAAGTTGGGCTACTCCGATTCGAAGTGACAGATTCTGACCAAATTTAATTTGCAACTAGGACTATCCCAGTTCCCAACTTTCGGACTCAGCATTTCAGTGGAAATTTCTCACTCGGAACTCGGAAATCCCGACTTCCCAGTACAACTGGAATAGACCACAAGAAAGAATCCTCATTCATCAAAGTGGCAGCATCACTACTGAAAATATCTAAGCAAACAGCAGGACAAAGCTGTTAGGGGACGGTGGCACCTTTTCAAGAGTACTACTCAGTCATTAGGTTGTAATCCTGCGTTTATGCAAAACTGTAGTAAACCCTGAAGAAAATAAACTGTGTATGTCACTGGTTTGTTTAAAAAACTCCTCAATGAAAGCTAATGGGACAATAGCAGCGAGACTCTCATGGGCTGTGGATCTGCCCGCCACAACAGTCCCTGCTCGCAGACTGAGAGCTCAACTACTGTAATAAATGCAGCAGGAGCACGAGCCAACGGGCCCACGGCACTAAAGAACAACACTGCTGCACAGAACGCTGTGGACTTAAAACTACACAGTGGTAATTATCACAAAGGGGGAAAGTTAAAAAACCTTTTCCTCCAGGGAGACTGCAAGAAACTTAGTGCAGCTTCTAAACCAAGACCTACCTTGACATCAAAACTAGCTTATCTTCAGGGGCAAAGATCATCCATCCATCCGTCCATCATCTTTACCTCTCATCCCTTTCAGGGTCGTGGGGGGCTGGAGCCAGCTGACATTTGGCAAGAGGTGGGGTACGCTTTGAACTGGTTGCCAGCCAATCAAAGGGCCACATAGAGAGACAGACATCCATTCACTCTCACATTCATACCTAAGAGCAATTTGGAGTCACAAATCAACCTAATGGAAATGATTATGGACAGTGGGAGGAAGCCAGAGTGCCTGGAGGGAACCAACACATGCACAAGAAGAACATGAAACTTCACACAGAAAGGCCCTGCCCGGCCCAGGGATCGAACTTCGACCTTCTTGCTGTGAGGCACCTGCACCATCCATTCAACATGTCAACATTCCTCAGAGATTTTGGTCCATTTTGACTCGATAGCATCACACACAGCTGAACGTGAAACTCCTTATTCCACCAAATCCCAAAGGTACCCTACTGGATTGATATCTGATGACTGTGGAGGTGTTACGGTCAGAGCTGCACTTCCTCTCCTGCGTGGGCTGTCCCGTGGTGGCTGAGGTGGGCTGACTGACGTTTTTTACAAAGAAGAAGAGAACGTCCTCGGCTCACAACTGGATTCCCCACTGGGACAGTGGCAAGTAAAACTGTCCCACTGTCCCAGTGGGGAAAAGGTATATCTTCTTGTCCAGGTCTCCTATTCTTGCTTCTGCTGCATTCAACAAAGTCAGATGTACCTAATAAAGTGGCCACTGAGTTTGTAGGATATGATGACACATCCTTCAGTAAATAAGAAAATAGGACATTATAGGTATAATTTTATCGTCCAGAAAACTTGCTAAGCTGTGATTTTGTCTTCATCATGGGAAACATTTCTAATATTTAATCCATTTGTTTTGTGTTATATCAAACCATGAAATTTTCTGTAGTTTCCTCACATTCATTCCTCTAAATCTGATGAAGGCATTCAAAGTAAGAAGTTTCTGTATAAAAGGTTGATGCTATATTAGTGTCCAAAGAATAGAAATTAACTTGATAAAAATCTCAAAACAAACAAGTTTTAACACACAGACATTTTGTCTGATTGCTGTTGATAAAGTGTGCCCCCTTTATTTTGTACCAAACAAATTAAATAATCTGAGAAAGTTTTTGATGTGCGAGCCGTTCTGACTGAACCCTGAAATATTCTAGTGTCCTGATGAGCTAAAACTGGAGCGGCTGTTTAATTTTGATGTGTTTAATTTGCAGTTTCCACAAAGGCCTGGAAAAGACAGCAAAGAAAGACTTTTTAATTAGTATTTAGTTTCATCTGCCAGTGCTGTGTGGTGAGTTTCTGCCAGTAATTTTCAGTATTCTGTTTTATCCACTGTTGTTTGGGGGATTTAGCCGCCAGAAATGCTTGTTTTGCTTCCTCCATTCTCCTTCTTCTTCTCTGGTTGTTTTAATTTGGTTTGCTCTGTCTCTGCAGTCTCAGAATTTCAACAACAGCGATGTTGAAGCAATTGTTAATGCAAAAATGCAAAAAAAAAAAAAAAACTTGAGCCAAACTTTGAAGCCATCAATTTTTCAGAGCCTTTCAGAATCATTTAAATCACTGTCAAAATAAATGAAGAAATAAATAAACATGTACACTGTGGACCACAGAAAGACAATTTGTTTTTCTATTTGAGGTTTGGAGGGATTGTGTTGTCCAATTCTGATTGCTTAGCTTTAAATGTGTAATGTTTTGTTATTTAACATTTTTGATCATTTTGAAAAAACTTATCCCACCACCAATCTAAGGCAGTTGTGATTGGATGTCCCTCTTAACTCATCCAACCTTTCCACACAACCAAAGTAGCTGTGATTGGATATATTCCTAACTTGTCTGTACTTTCTACATGACCAAATTAGGTCTGATTGGATTAAGTCTCTGTCAAACATTTTAGTCTAGTTTTTATTTGTTGAGGAAAGTGTAAGTTAATTTAGTTTTAGTTTTTGTCTATGTGCACTTGTTTTCATTAGTTACTGTCTAGTTTTGTCAGGGGAAAAAAAGGTTGTTGATGAAAACTATGACAAAAATAATTAGTCAACAAAATTCACACTGGGTAGCGCCCCATAAAAAGTTGTGTTAGATAGTTAGATTTTTTGTTTGTTAACCAGATAACTCCAAAAGTAATGAGCAGGTTATGGTGGTGATCCATATTCATATGTGGATCCAGGAATTTTTTCAGAATTTGTAAACCTTGCAAGATGGGTCTCACCTTGTGCATCAGATGGGTCTGCCTGATTCTGCGTCTGTAATCAGGCAGATCCATCTTGCCAAACTCCAATCTACAACTATTGTGAGTGGCCCAAAGCAGAACGGCCCAATCAGAGTCCTTCAGAGCAGGAAGAAAGGGGAGGTACGAGCGAGATGACAGCAGGAAGTGAGTGCTCATACCAAGGTTAGCATTGATGCTAACAACTTCAATAGCAGTTTTATCAGATCTTGACCACATTTCTTTATTAAATGATAAACATCAACAGCGAAAGCGCAGTTTCCCACATTTTCGCTGATAACTCAATAAGTTCCCAAAGGATTTTGATACAAATTTTAGGGCATGTTGGTCAAAGCATAAAGAGGAAGTGACAAAATTTTGGAGATCCAAATCCAGATGTGGATCCAGGATATTTTCAAGGATCTGTTAACAGTGCTAGAAAGGACAGTTTTCTACATATTTGACAATAACTGGTGCCTGCTGTTGTTGATAGAATTTAGTCATTTGTTGTATTTCCACCAGCTGCACTAAATATACGCAGCAAGTCTATTTTTAATGGCATCGACAGCATTGGTGTGTCAAAATACACAGCCAGCCAGGAAGTCAGCCACAAAAAAACAACACAGAAAATCTGGTCCCTTCAAAACAAAACTAGCTTTTTTCTTTTTTTTTAACGACGGATTACAAGTTATTTATCTTGGAGATGGATAAACACAAGACTCTGTCTGACACATCATCACCCTTCTATTTATCAAGACGAAATCGCAGCAACACGAATGACTGTTTGTCAGGCGAGGTGAGTCTTCTCCGTTTGTTGTGGGCCATTTCCATGTTTTTTATTTCGTAAATTAACAAGTCTCCCGTGATCTTGTGACCAGCACCTGGGCAGCGATCTGTGGTGCACCGCTCTGAAGTGCATCTGGTAGGTTTTGGCGCAAGCCCCAGGGTGGCTACCATTACGCGTTGAGTCACTCCTGTGGAAATTTAGGGTTGGCAGATCGATAAATTATAATGTTAAATTAAGAGAGCTGCTCCACAAATTCCAGGCTCTCACAACCAACAGGCACAGATTTCCCAAAACCTATTTCTGTTTATTGTCTTTTAACTTAGCATGAGAGTCGTGTGTTTCATGTAGTCTCTGTGCTTGTGCTTTTATTTTTTTATTTTTTATCTTCTTGAATTTTAGCTCATTTTTATGTTTTTGTGTGTTTTAAAGTCTTTTTTGTACTTGTCTTTTATTGTTTGGTTTTATCTCGGCTTTATTTTACTTTATTGATTTTTATTTCTGATTGTAGTCACTGAGCAGCACTTTGGTAAACTTCATTGTTTTAATGAAAGTGGATTTGATTGGATTGGACATGTAGTTGTAAATGAAAGTCAATTAATTTCCCAGCTCTATGTTCTGTCCTGGATGAAACGAAAGACTAGAGGCCTTTCATGGCCTGTAATAAATTCATATTCTTGTTACATTAAGCTCAGACTTTGCAAACTTCCCAAACTCATTCAGATGTTTCACTGTATGACAGCAGCTGCACTTCACTTTGTACTGTCAGGAGTGTCACTGGTCTGTCTCTGGTGTTTTCATTCATTCTGACAGCTCTTATAAGAGAGTGCCTCCCCTATTGTTAAAATAAATAATAACCCAGAATAAACTGCAGAGTGAGCTCCAGCACCAGCAGCCACAGTTTGTATTACTTTGTCAGCGGTGTCACTCTCATGTCAGCGCTGCTATCACTCACTCAGAGCGATGATCTGCTATCAGCTCTCCTGTTTTGTTGTTGTTGGATGAATAAACGCTACAACAAAAGGTAAAAGTCTCTGAGGATCGTGGGATAATCCTTCTGTTACATCAGCAGCAGTTTATCAGCCTGTGATGTCTTTGTTTGATCCTTTTGGCTGTCTCCATTACCGTATCTTTCTGCAGTCATACACGCCCCAGAATAATCTAAACTATGACATATTAAATGTAGTAATCCATTTTATTCATGTCAGCCGCTGTGGTGTTTCATTAATGTCACTGGTGTGTCTGCTGCCACCCCCCAGAAGGACGTTGTATTTGTGCAGAGATAAAGATTAATATTGGCTGGAGTAAACAGATGGAGAGGGGGCTGTGTTGTATTCATTGTGTCACTTTTGTCTCCTCATAGGAAATTGAAAAATGATACTTAGTGCTGGTCCACGGAGGGCTTGACAGAAACTTAGCATGGGCAGGACTTTGCTGTCAGTCTCTCTCTTTCTTATTCAAGAAGTTGACAGATGCTATGAATGAATTCTGGGGTAGGAAGCCCAAGTATTGTTTACTTTACTAATGGTTCAAGTTTGACATTGTGGCTATAATATCACAGCTTTTTATATAAGATTATTATAAGAATATTATAAATCTTATGTCTGCCTGATGTCAAACATGGAGCTGGAGCTAGCAGTCAATGGGTTGTTCTTACTTCCATACCTCAGGACCCCATCAGAGGTATTCATCAGACTTTGACTCAACAGCAAGTTTACAGGTCAAAGGTCAGTAGTCAAAGTCATGGAGTCTTAAGTTCTCCCTTAGCTTGTAAACGAAATATTTAAAAAATATTGATGGATTTCTTTCCAACTTTGAACAAATATCAACTTTGATTCAAGGACACATTCATCTATTTCTATCATTTGGGGAACATAAAGGTCAAAGGCTCAGGTCGTTTTGAGGGATTGAGGGACTGATAAGACTTTGACAGCCATAGATTGAAGGTCAAGATCATTATGCAAAATCCACTTAAAAAAGTGGTCCGTTACCATTGACCAGTGTAGTGCTTCAAGAAATAGACAGTCAGTGGTTTGGACAAATTTAGCCCTGAATTCCTAAGGTTTGCACATGAACTCTGGGTAAGTCTCCCAGAAAAGGCTTTAGACAACAAGAAAGCACTCGGGGAGCGCAAACCTCCACCAAGTCAGCTCACATATTGCTGTTAAATCTATAAGCAATGCTTCCATGATGAAGTTACCATCATAATATGATTCACTGACCCTGAAAACCCACACCTCGCACTCAGAATCATGTTAATATCATTATTAGTTAGACAGTTATTGAGTAAAAATGATCGTTCGTGAATGGCGGTTATCTTAATCACCACCAAAATCTAATCATTTTTAAGTTGGGCCATTACCAACATCTTCTGAAAATTTCAGTAAAATCTGTCCAGCAGTTTTTGCGCAGTGTTAATTTTGACAGCACTTTAAAATATAATTTTTAATCTACTGTTTATTAAGTCGACTAAAATATGAGGTGTAAAGGGTAAGGCCTTTTTTGTTGCCTTGAAATTCTGAAGTCATGTTTTACACTTGAATAAAATTATTTAAGTTTCTTATCAGCACCAACCTGTTTCATAAAACATGTCATTATTTAATCAACTAATTAGCACTGCTATGGTGTTGAAGCCAAGTGGATATATTAACAACTTGTCCCTACTTTCTACATGACCAAATAAGTTCTGACTGGATTAAGTCTCTTCTAGTCTAGTTTTTATTTGTTGAGGAAAATGTCAGTTAATTTATTTTTAGTTTTTCTCCATGTGCACTTGTTTTTATTAGTTACTGTCTAGTTTTTGTCAGGAGAAAATAGCTTGTTGACGGAAACTAAGATGAAAATAATTAGTTATCACTAATACTTTTTTGTATTATTTACTTAAAATTTAGCTTACATTGAGAATGCACAAGGTTACATTGTATTCTACTTAAATTAATATCTGTATAAATCCAGCCACTTCAATTTTCCCCTCCCAGCCACCTGTCTGCCAACTACCAGACAAATACCAGCCATCAGAAGTCCCCCACATTTCTAGGATTGTGTCTAAATTTCACTGGAAACATGCACATTCATGCATTGTATGATGTCTCTATGAGATGGTGCAAGAACTACCAGATCCTATCAGGGAAAGTGGGGAAGTTTTAAGAGGCTGCATCGTCACTGGATTGACTTTCCAGCCTAATGGGGACTTTGTGTTTTCTCAAGGTACTCCAGTTTCTTCCAAGGAACCAAAAACATGCTCATTAAGCTAACTGGTTATTCTAAATTCCCCTAAGGTGTGAGTGTGTTTGAATTTTGTCTTTATATGTCAACACTGTGATTGGCTGTGACCAGTCCAGGATGGAGCCTTAAGTTCCCCCTAAAGCAGCTCAGGCAGGATAGAAAATGGATGGATGGATTCTTTCTCTACATTTTGTTGAGAACAGTAAACTAAGCACAGCAGAGAGCCTCAGTTTGCATTAGTGACCCTCTTGCTTCTTTTTGACCATCTCTTCCTGTCTAGAGTGCAGAATTTGAACACTGCTGCTGCTGAATGAGGACATACCTAATATTTCCCTGGTCGAATGAATTGTATAGAGGAATCAGCTTGGTCCTCAAAGTGCTGTAAATGGAGACAAAGTTTGTGTAAGCTCCATCACGTGTCCTACTTCAGCTTTATTGTTATTGTTTGTGTGTTTCCAGAGGCGTCTCTGCAGCTGTTACTCACTCAGGCAGATATTGTCGTGGAAAAAAACAAGGAAGTCGTTGCACTGCTCCCTGTGGTTGCCGCTCGCTGCACATGAGCACCAGGGTCCCACGTTGGATGTGGAGTTGTCAAGGTAGTTCGGAGTTATTGTGCTTCCTGTCAGGGGAGGAGAGAGTGAAAGAAAACAGACACTGATGTTATAAAACCTTATATTCAAGGCTTATAATTAAGTAATCTGAACTAAAGAATTAATGAATTAAACTTCTGTGTTGCTTTTATATTTAAGATAATTTTTCTGATACCTCGGGACATTTTGGGCCATGTCTTTTTGTAAACACCTTTTTAAACCTGCTTTAAAATCAGGCAAAAAGCAGTAGAAACGTGGAGTTTAATGTTCTAACAGATCAACTGCTTGAGCAGAAAATTAGCTTAGCCTGATTGTGACCTTACTATAATTATGTTAATCAAATAAGAGTGTTTACAGGCAACTGCTACCATCAGAGCATTGTCCTAATCAGTTTACTATGGAGCCATCAGCATGCATTTAAATGCATTCATTGGCATATTTAATAAGAAGAATAGATGAAAGCGGAGTGAATAGATAGAGACACAGACTGGCAGGTTAGTTAAGCTGCATGGTGATCAAACTGGTTAAATCCCATTTCCCGTCAGGGCTTCACATAAAACAGCAAAATAAGAGCATTTTTGTCAAAGTACTGTGCACAAGACAGCAGCAAACATTTGCTAAAAATACTCTGATCGCACTTGACAGGCAATTATTCTGAAATGCGAGCTCCCATGTGGACGTACTTATTATATTTCTGCATAAAAGAGACACGCTGAGACGCTTGCTTCCTGTTTTGATCAGGCGGTGCGATTTATTTGATGCCACCGCGGATCAAAACACAAGCAATGAAGCAGTCGTTTCCTCAGCATGCAGAGACACTCAGGCTGGCAGTGAGGAGATGTTTTAGTCATTTGGAGGCTCCTGAAAAAGACCAATCCAAGACCTGGTCCAATTTGGCCAAAAGCAATGAAAGACTCCTCAGGTGCTTGGTGACCTTGTGCCTCCACATAGATCAGCTAATAGAGGCTGTAATGCACTCTTTCATGAATCTTCAGTGGGACAAACTGCTTCCTTTTTTCAAGAGACTAATATGTGGACACTTCACTTTCAGAACTAAAACTGGATCCAGACTGGAAACTTCTTAAACTGAAACAGTTTCTAAAGAGAACTAAGGTTTTTGGTCCTAAATGTGCTTCCTGTTTTAATGTTTTATTTTGCTCAGGCTATAAATACTGAAGAGCGCAGCAACATTCTCTTGCCTCATACTGTCCCTACACAAATAAACTTAAAATAAATTAAAAAGAGTTTGATTTTTAGGAGTTTGGTCGGGCTTTCAAGGCACAGAAACGAAACAATCCGTCATACTTATTCTTCCACACAAAGATGGTTGTGTTTTAATTAGCAGTGTTTGGACTTTGGAAACTTGTCAAAACTTTGTCAACTAATTTGAGGAATTGAGACACAAACATGCTTTTTCAATTTTTTTTGAAAACACATTTTTTAGCAAAGAAATTGAATTGAATTAAAAGTAATTTGATTTTGACAGCAAAAAAACTGGATGGTTATGTTGGCAACAACTGGTATGGCAAACTAACCAAAAGAGAAAGAGAGATTGAAATAACAGCAAACAGACGCTGCTATGAAAGCTCAAACCTCTGCCAAGGGGGCTCACATATTGCTGTCACACCTATACACAATAGCTCCATGATGGAGTAACCCTCATAACCTAATTCACTGACCCTGAGATATTAGGGGTGTAAATCACCTATTTCATGACGATACGATACGATATCGATTCTTTGGACAACGATACAATATTTGCCGATGTCACAAAGTCTGCCACGATTTGATTTCGATTTGATACGATTCAGGGGCCTTCAATCGATTTAAGACGATATTATGCACCCATTTAACATGGTCAGCTACATTTCACCTAAAGCAAGAAAGAAAAACAAAGCAATTTCTAAGTATTGACAGTTTTATTACTGGAATGTGAAATGATGTGCTGACCTTTGGGTATGATAGGTTATAGAGGATTATAACCATCTGTATGATTTAATCATGTTTAAAATTAAAATTGGGTTAATTAGTAGTCAGGTGTTTTTAGACTTTGCTTCACTGTTTAATGGTAGGTGTGGAGGAAGAATAAGAACAAGCTCTCACTGTTTTCCTTTCATACAGTAAGTAATTTCATTAATCAGTGCGCTACAAGATCAAATGATGAGATAACTTACTGTACTCGTGTGATTCGTCGGGTCGTGTGTGTGCAGTATGCATCCTCTGCTGTCAGATCGACCGTATCTTACCCGGATACAGCAGTGCTATTTTCTGATTGGCTGACATGTCAAGCTCCCTTTTAGCTCTGTGATGCTAAGAGCGTGTTGCTACACATTAGCATATAGCGGTGTTACTCGGTGGGCGCTACACAGTACATTTTAAAGCAGGAGAAATACCGGGTGTGGTGTGTGAGAGAGCAAAAAGGTGCGCGTCTCATACGCTGAATACGTGAGACTTAAGAGCCCTGTAAAGTTGAAACTTCAGACAAGGCGCTATTGGGCGGAAGCGGTGAAACGGATACCCGGTCAGAATTTCAAAATAAAGGCGTTAAAGATGACGATGTTGATCGATGTTTTGAGTTTCTATCGATTTGATTGGATCATTGCTTAACCTATCGATGTATCATTACACCCCTTGTTGATATCATCAATAGTCTGCCGATTATTGAGTGAAAAATATTTATCACAAATGGCAGTTGTCCAAATGATACTGTGGCCTCAGTTTTCTACTTTTATCTAATTGGAGTGGCACCCGGTGGTCCTCTTCTGCAGAGTAGGTACTATTTATAATTTAGCCCACAGAACTGCCACTCTCTGGATATTTTCTCTTTTTCATACCATTCTCTCTATGTGGATCAGAAGTTTCTGAAATATTTAGACCAGCCAGTCTGGCAACAACAACCATGTTCAAAGTCATTTAAATCACTTTCTCCCTCATTCTGATGCTCTGTCTGAACTTCAGCAGGTTGTTTTGACTTGATCTACATGCCCTAATGCATTGAGTTGCTTCCATGTGAGTGGCTGATTGGCTATTTGCATTAAGGAGCAGTTGATGGTGTGTATTTGTGAAACATAGCCAGAATACCTTCTGTCTTATGGTTGAAAATGTGAGTGATCAAGATTAAGTGAGGACTGGTAGAAGCATCTTTGCAGTATAGACAGTGTGCATCTGTCCGAATGTCTGAATTATTGAACAAACATTAGCTGCACATCCTCAGTCTGACACTCACTTATAATGACTCTAACCTGAGGCACCTTGGAGCACGAGGCCCCGGGCACTTCACTCCTTCACCGCAGAGTAAACACTCCATGCTGGTAGTTTTTGGTGAAGTGCTCCAGCCCGCAGCAAAGAGCTCAGGCACCATAACAAAGATCTCTCCAGCGTATTCTTTTTATATCTTTCTGCCTTTGGAGCTTTTTCAGCACCAAATGATTGGGAAGTCTCTTTTTTTTCATCTTGGAAGGGCAGTACAGCCTTGTAGCTTGTGTTTTCTTGTAAAGAGGTGGGAAATAGAATTGCTGCACTTTAAGGCGCCGGGCAAAAAAGTTCTGATTCACCTCCATTGATTTTTCAGGTCCCAGACTTCCAAACAACACCTCAGCATCTCACTTCTACTTTAGTTGTCGAGAATGGACAATCACTGCTGCACAGCTTTCTGTCCCTGTCCTCCTTAATCTGTCTTCTTCAGTCCCAGAACACACTCAACAACCCTTTTCTTCTTCTCCCTGCAGCATTGTTGCCCCATAATGAAACATTCAGAGTGCTTTTAACAACATTCTGTGCATTAGCTGATCTTTTGTCATGCTTTGATCACGATTACAAGAAGCCAGCGCTCCACGCCTCCGCTGGCTCCCACTCATCGCCACGTCAAGGATAATTCTCTCAAAACAGCGGTCAATAGTTGTAATTGCACTACTTATAATGCCAACGACTGGGCTGACTCGTGCTGCAGCCACATTAATCAGAGCGCCATCGATTGTTGAACCACGCTTCTCATCACAATCCTTGATTCATTCTTTTGAGTCCTGTTCAGAGCACTTGCCTGCTCTCCGCCTTCCTCCCTCTGAAACCTATTTGTTCCCCATCCATCACAGGAGGTGGGTGAGCTGGAGCTGGCAGAGAAAGACAGAGGTCTTTACAGCCCACCCCAAACTCTGGGATCCGTCAGACTTGTACATCTTTGGGTGCAATTTTTTAAAGGTTGTTTGGGTCCTGGCAAAGTCTGCATCTATCCATCAGTACAAGTATACAACATAGGAGGATCTGTAATCCCCAATCAGTGCTAATGACTTGAGATATAACTGAGGTTTGCTGTTGTAACTTTAAGGCTGGAATCAGATCCCGAATCTGAATCTAGAATTGTGAAAAAAATGAAAGAAAACTTCATTTCTTCATACTTCATTTTCAGAAAGCTCTGTTATTAGGTACATGGAGCAGGCAAACCTAGTTAAGTCATTAAACAATGAAACTTCAAATATCATTACAAACAAATCCATTCAGCTGCTCGCTAATGCAGATAGCCAATTGGTCAATCACAAGGCAGCAACTCAATGCATTTAGTCATGTAGACATGGTCAAGACAACCTGCTGGATGGAGAGGAAGGGTGATTTAAGTGACTGAATCTTGCATGGTTGTTGGTACCAGATAGGTTGGTCTGAGTACTTTAGAAACTGCTGATCTACTGGGATTTCCACACACAACCATCTCTATGCCGTGCAGAAAATGGCCTGAAGAAGAGGAAATATCCAGTGAGAGGTGTCTTAGGGCCAAAATGTCTCATTGATGCCAGAAGTCAGAGAAAAATAAAAATCATAGAAAAGAGAAAGCAATAATAATCACTTGTCACAACCAAGGTAAGTAGAAGACTATTCCTGAACACACAGCATGTTGAATTTTGAAAGGGATGGGCTCCAGCAGAAAAGTTGCCTGGTCTGATGAGTCTTGGTTTCTGCTGCAACATTCAGATGGTACTGTCAGAATTTGGGGAAAAGCATGGATCCATCCTATCATTGGGCATGGTTTATAAGCCACAGCCCCACTAAGTATTGTTGCCGATCATGTCCATGCCTTTATGACCACAGTGTGCCCATCTTTAGGTGGCTAATGTACTTCCAGCAGGATAACTCACAATGTCACAAAGCTAAAATCATCTCTAACTGCTTTCTTGAACATAATGAGTTCACTGGCCTAGTCACCAACGTTTCTGCTATCAAATCACCTATGTCAAATTCCTTATGCACGTCCTCCTCACCAACAATGGCAATGACTTGGAATGGTTCACAATTATAGGTGTTTCCCTTGACAAATATAGGGAAATGACCCCAAATAACTGATCCATGCCGTCCAACGTTTTTTTGTAGCCCTCTGTTGGGTTGCCGAGCATTTTGAGCTGACCCTAAAGGGTGGAGCTATACAAGTCTGGGGACAACACTAAAATTATCTCCAGGATATATAATTACTTCATGAATAAAAAAAACAAAAGAGACAATGTATATCAAAGAGAAATGGGACAGGGAGAGTGGCAACATCCTCTCGAATAAGGAGTGGCTCATGATATGTCGAACACAGTTCTCTATCCTGGAGAGAATTTTGCTGGAAGAGTATGGTTAGATTCTTCAACACCCTCATCAGAAGTGTCATGGGATGACCAACACAGAATGCTGGAGACAATGTCAGACCAAAGATGCTAATCATTTTCATGTATTTTGGTAATGCACTGTGCTTGGGGACTATTGGAAAAGCATTCATCACGCTGTTCAGGCAGTAGTTACATCAACTATCCCTTTCAGATTTTGATGTTTTATGTCTCTGCAACATCCCAGAAGAAATACACTAAAATGATAGAACCCTTATTAAGATCCTGTTGGCCGCAGGTAAAAAAAGGCATAACTCGCAGGTGGCTGAAGCCTTAAGCGCCTTCGATTGAAGATCGGGTAGATTTAATCTACCAAATATATAAAATGGAAAAACTATCATATTCCCTAAGATTGCAAAATAACAAATTTGCTAATATATGGTCAAGCTGGATAGAATATATTAAACCCAATAGGCATGAATTTGATGAAGTTGTAAATGTATGAGGTAGTTAGGACCGTTACCCACAGTTATTCTGTAAATAGTTCTGATTTGTATCTTTGTTGACCGCACGGCGCCTAAGCTTACATGTTGTGAGTCAATTGAAAAGGACTTTGACTGGATTGGGTGTTGGACATGTATCATAACTTTTACTCGTGCTTCTGCTGTGCTGTAAATACAGAGCTTGATTTGGTGACAACATGCTGAGGAGCAAGAAAATGGAAAACCAAATGAGCTGTAAAATGTTGTTACATGACATGTACATGTTTGGTTGCCAATAAAAATTACGAAAAAAAGAGTGCTGCTAAAAATACTACAGTTTGTTGAATGATTGCAAAAATAGTCTCTTTCCAGCAGATAAAACTATTCGCTAAAACTGAGCCATGTTTTATTCACCTGTGGATCCAAGTGACTCTTCTTTACCTAAGCAGAGTCAAACCTCCTCCTGGGTCCTACTCGAAAAAAAAAAATGATATATTGCTGGGCAAAATATATTTTTTAATAGTTTTCATGAATAAAATGAAGATGAAATGGCTCTGAAAAAGTATCTCCTCACTGTTTTAGCCAAACTATGTCAACAACAACAACAAACAATGCCTCATGTTGCCTCACGTTTTTTTGACACCGTTGCCTGTTTCTGTCTGCCATATTGTGTACCAACTACTGCCTGGTAAATCATTAAACCCTTTGCCTATATGACTACTGGTCTGGTGCTTTGCATTTGTGTCCTCTTTTCTGTGCCTTGTTTATGACAAAAAGAAGTCATAAGAAAAACACTGGTGTTGGCTAAAATGATCATGTTAAACATCTATAGCATCAGCCCTTATATTCACAAACGGTGCATCACTAATGTGTAAATGTCTGAAATATGTCTGAACAATGGACATTCAATTGTTCAGTCTAATCCCATAAAAATGCCCAAGGTCCATGAGGGGTTTGATTTATATTTTGGACCCATGATGACCTCTAGATGAAGATGAAGTCCTTACCTATCAGTCCGGTGTATGCCAGTAGACAGGCTCCGTAGTTCTCCTGCTTGCAGCCACTGGCACTGTCTTCTGAAGGTTGGCAATCATACTGGAACTGCGCCCAGCGAGACCTGTGGGAGCAATAACATGCCATCCATCATTTACTTGGGTGGTGACACTGCGGGATGGACAGAAAGAATGTGCACACCCAAACCGCTCGTCTACCCACCATACACTGCTACATCAACTCCCCCCAACCTTCAAGATCTGACGCTCTGCAACACTTCACCTCTCACTCCAGTCACCCTGAGTGACATCCATCCCTCTTTTTCTGCCCGTACTTTCCCAAGAAAGTTGGCTCGTGGACGGCTGCCAGGCTGTAAAAGAGTCAATGAGGGGCAAGGGGAGGCCTTGGCTCTGTTCTCTGAATACCGTGGGCTCAGTCTGGCAGGCCAGGCAGCCAGGAGATTAGACAAATATAGATCTTCTGTATAAATACATCCTCCCACCGCTGCTCTGCCTCCCCTCCTTCACCTTTCCTGCCAGCTAACCCCATCATAATCATCATCATCATCGTGGAAAGCTATAGCAACCATCATATCGCATCACTGGCCCCCGTTGACTGGCATTTGTTACATGATCCCCTCAGGGCATCGCCTCTCCCAGCTCTCTCCCCTCATTTGTCATGTTGTTATAATGATGTACGCAAAACTCATCGGCCGTGTGCTGAGCGGAGGCATCCTCTGCAGGCAGCCAGTTAATGCCAGCTGACTGGTGCTGGATTGGTGGGCAGCGCAGGGGCCTTGAGATACCTCATCCATCGGGGCGGCAGCAGCGGTGGCGGCGGGGTATAATGCCTGATCGATAGCCGTGACAGATGAAGTCCTTTGTCTTTCTGACACTTGAAGAGGAACTTGATTAAATGCTAGCGACCACTTGCTGTCACAGGGAGAGGAGGCTGACAGGATTGGTATGAGAAGTCCATGTTTTCAGTCTCCTGTGATGGACACAGACGCAGCCTCTGAATTTTAATGACTTCATTAGGCGTTGTTAGCTCCCTGATTGGACATTTACAACCCATCAAAATGTGAATGAAATCTTTCTTTTCATCAGGGATCTGACACCGAATAAATATGATAAATTCAAACCCTCTCCCTCGCACACAGGGTCAGCGTTCTGCAAACTACTTGCTGATGGTGATGAGGCCTCGGCTGCACATTAATAAATATTTTCACAGCACTTTGGCAGGAGAGTCATGTGTGAATCCCCGATGATAAAAGCTGCTCTAATAATGACTATTTCACTAGGCTGCTTGTTGCCTGGCTGGTTCCCTCAAAAAAACCAATGCAGGTTTTAACTGAACCAATTAAACACAGTTAATGAGTTTGACAATTGAATTAATTAAACACAGCTGACTAATTGAATCTAAATGAACGTATCATACAAGGCAGACCTATCCGCCATGAAACAGGATGCCATTTATTGTTCTTAGGGACTGTCAGTGTGGTCTGCCAAAACAAAGCAATTAAAACAGAAACAATGTAATAATGAGAGTATAATGATTTGTTTATTTATAGACAGTCAACCCCTAAACATTTTAAAAGAAAGTCAAAGTAATAGAAAACAGCTGCTTCATGCATTTAAGTAAGTTTTATTTGTTTGTCTTAAACATAGACTGCGTTAAAGGGATATGTTAAGCCGCATTATGTAGTAACGCCCCATAATGTAATAATGTAATACATTTTCACTTTATTATGTAATAATGCTGCATTTTGTAATAATCTGCCGCATTTTGTAATAAAAATTTTGAACGCAATATGTAATAAACTTTGCCGAATTTTGTAATAAGTTATTACATATTACGTCGGGTATTACAAATTGCGGTTGTCGCCCTTTTTTTTTTTATAAGGACAATGTAATAATGTGGTGCATTATGTAATAAACCACCAAAACAGATGTCTATATCATAAATCAGTTACTTGTTAATGCAGACTGTCTCACTCTCTCTCGCTCAAAATTATTGCAAATTGCACTCAGTTGGTGGTAACTGTGGAGCATAGCCTATATAATGGCTCTCATGCCAGGAGCATATTATTTAGAATTATTCCCAGTAACTTGTTTTAGTTAGGCATAACATTCTTTCCTGCGACATAAAGTTGGCCTATTGTGTTTTAAAACATTATTTTAAGCTTTGTGCTCTACTTTCTGTTGTGCAAAGTTATTCGTTCAATTTGTTTATTGCGTTCAAAATTGTTATTACAAAATGAGGCGTTATTACGTAATAAAGTGAAAATGTATTAAATTATTACATAACGGGGCGTTACTACATAATGCGGCTTAACAGGATAGTTTGTGATTTTTTAAATGAGGTTGTATAAGGTAACATTAGCCACAATGGCAGAGATCAGCCCTGCATCTGTATGGAAAGAACTGTCATAAAAACCAGGGCAACATATTTCTGCAGGTGGTGCCACCAACTGTAATTTAAAGAATTTTCAATGGAAACAAGCCACAAAACAGTAGGATTGCATGCCCCCTATATTCAAACATTTACAACAACTTACTTTTCCACTACCAAGCTGCTTTGTTTGGACTCTACTTGGCTACATGGCACAGCCAAGGCAGTGAGAAAAAAAAAGTAGGTAAAATTTGTTTCTATAGCAGCTTTCACAGGTGAAAAATCAGAAAGTGCTTTGCAATAAAAGATAATTGAGGAGAAACACTTGAATACAGAGAGCAGCAACAATACACTGGGTCCCCTCATGTAACAAGAACTAAAATCCTGACAGGATAAACATGTTTTCAGCTGTTTCTTAAATCATCAGTAGCTTCAACACATTGTAAAGACAAGGAAAGAGCACTCCATCGATTTCCCTGGGCTTTAAAGCATGTGCGGGGGACCATCAGGTGTCCTGTCCTTCTGCCAGCAAGGCCGAACAGCTGGTTTCACAAGAAGAAGCAACCGAACAACAAACTGGATAAATGTAGAATTTTTGAAGCAACTATGACAGCCGGTGGGAAATGCTATGGGACCTGGAGGACTGGAGAAAACCCACGTTACCTGTTAATTTAGGTGTGTAAATTTGAGCTCATGTCCTCAAACTTGATGAAGTGAGAGTAGGACTACCAAAGAACTTCAAGATGTTTCAGAATCAGAGGATAACAGCAAATTTTATATGTGCAGAGCCTCGCTGCTGTAACCGACATTTATACTTAATCTTGAAGGAAGAACCAGAGGAGCCAAAGTTTATCTTCAAAGTATTCAGCTCATACTGATTGTTTATTCATTAGGACAGAAGCCAATGTTTTAATTATAAGTTTACTTGATGAAAACACACTATGCTTGTTGTTGAGGAGGTAAACTGAGCCATAATATCACACTTTATCAAATAACTGTGCTTGATAAGCAGGATAACCTTTAAACATTTGCAAATTCAACTGTTAGAGACTGTATTTTGATCAGTGCACTGCTAGAAGGAAGAAACACTGGCTGAAGTAGTGCATAAACAAAGCACCTAGGTAGTGGAAGAGTAAGTCATTTTTTCATCAATATGGCGTGTAATCACCCTTTGCTTCATTTTGTAGCTTGTTTTCACCTAAAACTCTTTAAATTACATGAAGTCGGTGGCACCATATGCAATACTGTATAGCCCTAGCTTCCATGCTGACTATTTCTGTACAGACGCAGAGCGGATCTCGATTACTGTGGCTAATGATTAGGCTAATGCCATGTACCTCATACAGTCCCTCTGAGCAATCCCTTTAAGGGATCACCTGAAAAGCTAATTAATACATAACCCCAATGTCCCAATATAGTAAAGTTCTAAACTCAGGAACTTTGTCGGGGAAAGTTAAACACTGTAAAGAATCCAACTGTAGAATATTGTCATGCCAACATAGTTTTTTTGTGTAGTTTAAGCCTAAAAATGGGGTAATAATAAGAATTTCTGTGGAGCCATTCACAGCTACATATTCCAAAGCTATATCTCCTTAGGGACTCAGTTAGCTTGGAGCTTTATTGGCAATGTGTGCTATAGACATTGAACAACCCACTCCAAAAACCTGATTTGACCCTTTAGGGATGTTTTAATCAGATTTAGGGGGTCAAAAGTCAAAGTTTTTGTTCCTCATGTTCATTGCATACCAGTGCGCCTGATATTGTTAGAATCTATCAAGGTTTTTGGTCAAATCTGGCACAAAACTCAACTCTTACTTGAGGGTTTAAGTTAGGTTTTGTTAGCTTAAAAGTTAAAGGTCAAGGCAAACTAACATGAAATTAGTATCTATTTCATGTGTCAATTTGACCAATAGTATACATCTGTATGGCTCCATCCTAATTATAATACAAATCCACTCCAGCTCCTCCTCTTGGCCCACCACTGCACTTTCACTGCCCAGTGCTTGTATACCTCGAGGAGGCATATAACTGCAAGAAGCTTGTTCTGGTTGATTCATGTTATAACACCTTTGTGGTCCTTTTACAGCATTCACATCGGCTGCAGATGTTCACTCCAATAAATCAAATGATGCAACCAGAGGAAAATTCAGAGTAAAGTCCTCCTGACAGCAGACGTCACCAAAGAAAACATCACTAATCCCTACCTGCACACGTAGTCAGCTTTGCAGATCCTCAGCTGAGCCAGACAGTTGGGCTTCTCCTTGTCCTCGTAGGAGCAGGAGGGCACGATGGTTTGCCTGCGGCGCTCTGCGCAGGCCGTGTCTGTGCAGGGACAGAACAGCAGCTCGTGGGTATAGTCGGGGGGAACCCGGTCGAAGAACTTCCTCAGCGCCTTGTTGCATTTAGGCCGGTTACACGGCCCCGAGCGGACTGACGGCTGGATGCACGACGAGACGTACTCCGTGCGCAGCTTCTGACACGTCTCATCGATGTTGCAGGCCTTGGCAGCATCCAGGCAGCGGTTCACGGTTGTAACTTCTGACTCTGAAAAAAAGAGGAAAAGAGAAAAAAGGAGGCAGTGAGCATTTTATCCCTCTGCGTGGCTGGAGGAAATCAAATCCCAGGCAATGTTTACCAATGATATCAGGGCCTAATTGGAGTCAGTATTGATGTGCCACTCTCACCTCAGCTCTCAGAAGCAATGTTGCATTTACAGATAAAAACAAAAAAAGCATCACTGTGTGTCTTGTTGTACAAACTCAACTGAGAAGATGTTTAAATGTATAAAAGAACTCCTATAACAAAAAAAAAGAGAAAGAAATAAAAATGCCAAACTCAGCATGCAGCAAGAAGCTTTCAGTATATCACATGTAAAGTGTATTTTATTGTTTTTGGATCATTACATCCTTGGCAGTTACGATGATTAGCAGTTACATTGTTGTAATTCATTATTACTTTTTCGCCCATAATTAGGGTGAAAAACAGGACGATGATATGTTATATCATCTTATATGTTTATTTGAGGGTTTTGTCAATGGACGTAAAGTATACCCCTTGAATAAACAAAACAGTCCATTTGAAGTATTTAGAGTTGTGGTTGAAGATGGGCCACCTTATTAAAATCAGTCACTGGTGATAAGCAAGTCACTTGCAAGCCGTGCGCTTTTAGACAACTCACTTCACATTAGACCTGTGTTAAAAATATCGATATGGCAAAATATCGTCACATACTCCTTGGGGATACGCGTATCGATACAGATTCTACAGAATCGATTCGGCCTCAATGTTTTGACAGTTGTTGTCAATACACTTTGGGCAATGTTAACAAGGGCACAGTTCAAAGTAGAAGCCAAACTACATGAAGAAGCACAAGTTCCTAAATTAAACTTAGGTCTAAAATCTTTGAGGACCTGAATTTCAGTTTCTTAACTTGTAGAATCATTTAAAACTCATCCTTGTTCTTTTTCCTCTTGTAATAAAAGACAAAACTTGTAGAGAATTCTGTTAACAGCATAGGCAATGTTCACAATTTATGTGTATCAATATACATATCGTATCATGGCCTCAGTGTTGGGATGCATACTGTATCTTGAGGTTGCTGGAAATATTCAGCCCAACTTCACATGTAGACATGGTCAAGAAAACCTGCTGAGGTTCAAACCAAGCATCAGAATGAAGAAGAAATGAGATTTAAGTGACTTTCAACATTGCGTGGTCTTATGTTCCAGATGTGTTGGTCTGAGTATCAGAGACAACTGATCTACTGGGAGTTTCAAACGCAACCAACTCTAGACTTTACAGAGAATTCTCAAAAAAATGACCAGTGAGTAGCAGTTCTCTGGGTGAAAATGCATTGTTGATTCTAGATGTCAGAGGGGACAGACCAGAGTAATATGAGATAGGGCCTTCACCTTAAACTCAGTCCATTGTCCTCTTGTCCTCAACAGGAGGAAGTACACCTCGAGAAAATGTAGGACAGGCAAAGCCACTCTATGGAAGCACTTTGGGCTCCACACCACCGATGCAAAATAAGAAACAAGACTGGGCTGTGTAAACCAATCAATCAATCAATTAATCTTCATTTGTATAGCACCAACTCATAGCAAGTGTTATCTCAAATCACTTTACAATAGAGCAGGCTGACTCCATACTCTTCATTTATAGATACACATTTACACATAAACATATATACATACAGCCCTTCAGATTTGTCAGAAAACCTTTAGTTTTCTTTCAAAATCAAAATTTTCTATAGCATATTATACCACAAAATACTCCCCCAAATGTGGGCCATTGATTGCAAACAAGATTTTTTTTTTGCACACAAAAAAGCATTTTTCTCAATTTAAGATCAGGATGCAAAAATTAGTACAACCCAATCAAAGGGGTGGGAGCAAAGCTAAATTTTAGTTATCATATTACCCTTATTTTCATCTTATGGTAAAAAAAAATGTTATGTTAAACTCAGCTTTGTCAAAACTTTGGAAATTGTTCATTTGTTCATTTAGATATTGACTAACACATTACTTTTAATAAGGGTTGTACTCATTTATGCTGGACACTGTACATCCAAACCCTGCAGGAATCTAAAATGAGTGCATCAAATGTGTCAAAGCCACAGTTGTTACACGTGTCTGCCTCAGCCCTTGTTGTAGTTGTTGTTTGGTTGATGTGCCCACACGCGCAGATGAAATAAAGTGAGTCTCTCTTGGATGTTTGTCAGACTCTTGATTTTTGTCCCACTTTTAAGGAGTAATTTCCACGACAATGTCCATCCCTTTATGACCACAGTCTAACCATCATCTTATGGCTTCTCCCAGCAGGATAACACACCATGTCACAACATTCAAACATCTCAAACTGGTTCATTGACCATAACAATGAGTGGACTGTACTCCAATGGCCTCCACAGTCACCAGATCTCAATCCAACAGAGCCTCTTTGGGATATGTTAGAACAGGAGTTTTGCATCATGGATGTGCAGCTGACCAATCTGCATTGACAGTGTGATGCTATTAAGTCAATATGAACACAAATCTTTACAGAATGTTTCCAATACCTTGATGAACCTATGTCATAAACATTTAAGGCAGTTCTGAGGACAAATAGGGTCCAACCTGGTCCAGCAACGTGTACCTAGTGAAGTGGCCCGTGAGTGCATTATAAAAGAATTAGTCATATTCCTAAATAGGGATTTTAGACGTCATTTCTTTGACAAGAGTCAGTAATGACTTGGCACTCTCACCTCTCTCACCAAAGAGGTGCTGCATCCTCAGATGAAAGAAGGAAGTGTGTGTGTGAGTCTGCAGAACAAACTCAACCAAAAAGATGATTATGTGTAATAGGCCCCTTTGCAATGAATAGAACATGAATGGTATTTAAATGTTGCATGAGTTCAGGCACTGGATGTGTTTCAGCAGAGTCCTAATGGCTGAATATTTCATTCTGCTGGGTTAATGCGGAGTGGCAGCGCTGAAAAAGCAGCTTCTCCATCTCTCTGAGCATACAACAGGGCCTGTAATTACTGCTCCTTCCTCTTCATCCATCCATCCATCTTTCAAACACCGCCTTCCCCACATCTGGGTCCATCCCTCACTCACCTGACTCCCCACCTCCCTCCCTCCCTCGCCACCGCCACCCACCCACTCCATCTGTCTCTTCCCTCCTTTACTTCTTGAACTCTGTCTGTCTCTGCCTCCATCGGTGCCCGTGCTCCCTCTGACTCCGGCGGTAATGAGGCACCTCTGCGATGCCCCCCCTTTCAGAACCATCTCTTGTTTTGGCCACATTATTTCTCAGTTCATCCCGGTGTGTGTTTTCCCTCCCCGAGTGGCTTCACAGTCAATACAGGCATGATGACGCCCAGCTCCTCTGGCAGACTGCGCCACTCATTAGTTTGTAAACTGCCTGTGGTTGTGTCTCCTGGTGAGTCCAGCTCTCACCAAGCTGTCACATAAAATATGAATGGCCTTGGAGAGCAAGCTAACAACTCATCACAAGGCAGAGGCTATTCCCAACTTAACTGCAGAGAGTCTGAGGGAGGAGGAAGGGGGGAAGATTGGGGTGTGATGACAAATTGCATCCAGTGGCCACATGCGAGGGAAATATGCACATACGTTTTGAAGTTGTCATTGTGTTTCCTTAAGCCATTATTTATTCAGAGACTTGCTGAGTATGCATGCTCTCATCCAGGAGCATCCCACTTCACATTCATGCCTCACGGATATTTACACCGCATATTGCCCGAGCGGGGTCTAACTGGGGCCACTGGAGGCTGAAAACGCTCGTTCTCCAGCTTTATTTCCCATCATACACCTGGTTCTGTTGTATGTATCATCATATTTATAAATCTTAAACCAGGGAACATCAACTACATTTGTACGAAGGGCACATTTTCCTTTTAGACACACTGAAGGGGGGATATTCACAGTCATAGAAACAATGTAAATATGTTGGTGTTAGTTATATATTATTGTCTTTGATATTTGTTTTTCTTCCAAAGAATGTATTGAATTAGATTAGATTAGATAGAACTTTATTATGTGCCCAAACTGAACTGGGGAAATGAGCCTTTTCTTATGCTGCCCCTACAACCTGGAATACTATATAGACAGAACTGAAAATGTCAGAACTGGTTTCATTGAAAGCTTTCGTTCCATTTTACTCACAAGGCAGCGAAGATCCTACGACCAATCACTGTGTTTTTAAATTGTTACAGTTCCCTAAAACTGTCGCACTTTCACTCTGAATTTATTGAATCTCTTGCCATATTTATTGTTTTGATTTGCTACTTATTGCCTTAAACTTTTATCATGAATTGTATTTATTATGACGTGGGCTGCTGACCTCTTGGCCAGGTCATCCTTGTAAATGAGATCCTGATCTCAATAGGAAAAATAAAAATAAAATTAAATATTAATCCCTTAGGAAAACTCCCTCAGGGATATTAAGATTCCAGTAGCAGTTCAGCACAACAGATAAAACAATATATATAAAAAAGAAAGATATAAACAAAAATGTAAATAAATCTAAAAATATAAATAAATAAAAATGAAAATGAAAATTAAAACTATGGCTACGGGCTGGCTACTGCTCCTGTCCTCAGTCTTCCTGTTACTCCTCCTTCCCCCCAGTGAGGAGTTGTACAGTCTGATGCCCTGAGGGACAAAACAGTTTCTCAGTCTGTTGGTTTTGCACTTGTGAAGAAGCATTCTTGGGCTGAACAGGCTCCTCTGGTTGCTGATGACGGTGTGCAGGCATCGTCCAGGATGTCCAGCTTCATGCCAACCACAGAGTCGACCTGCCTGATCAGTTTCTCCAGCCTGGATGCGTCCGTCTTGGATGTGCTGGGGTTTTCACAGGGGTTTTCCACAGATGTCAAATGAATGCTGTTCATGTGTCATATGTAATAGAGATCAGTCCCTATCACCCACCTAGATGCCAGACGTAAGCCAGAAACTGAGATACTCTGACTACTTAGTCCTGGGGCCGTCATGCTGTCTATTCAAAGATTTGCCCCTAATCTATGAGAACATTAAACATTTTCTAATAAAAGCAGGCATATAGGTTGCTTTATAACATGTTAAGTATGAAAAATCTCATTTTTGGGGGACAGTGCTGCTTTAAAGAGATACGCCAACATTTTTCTTGTTTTCATGTCTTGCCTCACACCTGAGTTCATGACAAGCAGGTAGACACCATACTTTTGACTGTACATGCAATAACGAAAGAGACGGGCAGAGCTCACCCACCACTAATTAGCTTAGCGCAAACACTGGGAGTCAATAGGTAGCGTTAGCCTGCCTCTGTGTACAGTCATCAGATAAACTTTTCAGCAACTGTAAATGGTCCTGTGTGCTTGTTGTGACTCATTGTTTTACTGCGTTATGTTACGTTATCTATTTTTAGACTAAGATTAGCACTTAATGTACATTTCTAAATAAATAAATATGAAAGTAACTGTTCCACTGTCTCAGCTTCTCTTTGAGCTTGCTCCACATTAAAATCATGTCGTATATTCTGGCTCAACAGGTAAGGTTGTGGATTTTCATCAGTCCTAAACTAATCATCCTCGTCCTCTCTTACAAAGTCACCATAATCCATACTACATATCTTCTTCTACTTATAAACAGAAGCATTGTTTTGTTGACCCACTTACAAGCACGACTGCGGTGGTTTGCACATGGGCCCTGCGGTTTAGTTTCAAAAATATTCACTGTTTGTGCATAGCTGGATACAGCTGTGACCACATACTGCTCCAACTCCATTACATGGACATTCAAGGTCCATGCTTCTCCTTTAAAACTTCTCTGAAAGTTTTTAGCCCTCGCTCTTTAAACCCGAAGAGAACCAAACTGTTGGTATTTGCTACAATCAAGATAAATGAAGCAGAAAATATGATGAACTATGTGTACAACTTCTAGAGCCAATGATGCATTTAAGTGACCGTCTTGGTGCAGGAAATTTGATGTTTTGACCAGAGAAGCACTTTCTTAATACCACTGATTTCACTTTAGTTAGCTGATTAATTAGTAGACGTTGACTCCCTCTGCTGCTTAAATATCTTTGAGGCTGTGATGGGCTGTGGCTCCAGCTCGGCTCTCTGAAAAGGGTCATTACTCTGTTTGAGGGAGAGATGCTATAAGGGCCGAAAAACAGCCATTAATCACGTCTTTGTTGTTCTGGCAGTCAGCATTTTGAGATGCATGGCATGGATGTCAACTTTGACCTCCCGCTGAGTTGCTGGTGTGAAATTTACGAGGAGGCTGTACAGTGCTGTTCTGCCGCCGCTGTAATTCAAAACACGGTGTTTGAACAAGCAGCTTATGTATGAGGTCACAAATACATATGAGCAAGGAGCTGAGAGGGGCGTCCATTAAATATGAATAGCTTGGGCTTTTAAAGAGCTGTGAATACATTTGACTCAAATATATGTAGTGTCACCTACAACCAGGTGAGTTTTAATAACACACATCCCAATCAGTGGTGTTTGGGCTCATATCCATAGCTTTAGACATTACTCTGCCCATCACATCATTATATTTGCTTTGTCAATATGCTGATAAAATAAAAACAATGCTCTGTTTTACTTGACCAGTTAACACTCAGAGGCCACTTCATTAGGCTCACCTCTTCAACTGCCAATTCAGCAAATAGCTAGTCAGCCCATCGCAAGGCAGCAACTCAGTGCAGTTAGGTATGATGACATGGTTGAGACAACTTTCTGAAGCACAAACCAAGCATCAGAATGGGAAAGAAAGGTGATTTAGGTGGCTTTGAATGGGACATGGCTGTTGGTGCCAGACTGAGTACTTCAGAAACTGCTGATATACTGGGATTTACCATGCACAGCCATTACCTCATTGAAGACATTGGTCAGAGGAGAATGGGCAGAGTGGTACAAGACGATAGAAAGGCAGCAGTAACTCTAATGCCCACTGGGGCAGCCAGCTTGTACTTATATATTATTTGAGCATACTTTAGTGGCCTCCACAGTTACCAGATCTCAATCCAGTAGAGGTCCTTTGAGATATGGTGGAATGGGAAATTTGCATCATGGATGTGCAGCCGACAGCAAGAGTGTGAGGCTATCATGTCAATATGGACCAAAATCTTTGAGGAATGTCTCCAGCACCTTGTTCAATCTATGCCACAACGATTAAAGGGATACGGCAACAGTTTTTGTGTTTTCATGTCTTGCCTCACTCCTGAGTCCATGACAGGGAGGTAGACACCATTCTTTTGACTGTACGTGCAGTAACAAGGAAGAGACGGGCAGAGCTCACCCACCACTAATTAGCTTAGCTCAAACACTGGGAGTCAAAGGGTAGCGTTAGCCTGCCTCTGCCTACAGTCATCAGATAAACTTTTCAGCAACTCTATGTGCTTTGTTTTGTTGACCTACTTACAAGCACGTCTGCGGTGGTTTGTGCATGCACCCTGCGGTTTAGTTTCGTATGTATTTCTTTTGAAAATTACATAAAGTGCTAATCTTAGTCTAAAAATAGATAACGTAACATAACCCCGTAAAAAAAATGAGTCACAACAAGCACACAGGACTGTTTAGAGCTGCTGACGAGTTTATCTGATGACTGTAGGCAGAGGCAGGCTAACACTACCCTTTGACTTCCAGTGTTTGAGCTAAGGTAATTAGCAAGGTGTACCCAATGAAATGTCCAGAAAGTGTATGTCTGACTACAATAAATTACTTAATTATACAGGTGCCACATTTCTCACGTTCAATAAAAACTGCCCAGGTAAGTGCATTGTCATTATAATCAATAAAATTGATGGAAAAACTGAAGATATCAGCACAAAGCAGAATAGTTAGTGTGATATTGTTTGCAGCTTCCATGCCCCCTTTTCTTTCTAGGTTTTGTTGTTTGACTTCCTGAACTTAACCTGACTTTACCTCTTATGCCATCATGCAAAATGTCTCCTGAACTTGCCTCGTACAAGCCTTCATCCTGTCCCTGCGGCACAGTGAAAGCCCCTGCAGTTTGTTGATGTCGTCCTCCATTACTTCAGGTTTAAATCATACAGCTTGTGTTTGACGATAACGTCTCACTGCCATTAGAAGTTGCCAACATACAAAACTACCTACTGCAACTTTAAAAGCATGAGGACACCTTTAATCCCCTGACGAATGAAATAAACATCACAGTTTATGCTGTTTTTAGAAAGTGTGTCACACTGAGCTTCAGCTCATTTTCTCTTGAGTTACTGCTGCTCCATATCAAACATCAGAATAACCAGGTTGCTCTCGTTCACTGCTCTTAGCCGAACAACCAAATGCACCATCATTTATCAATAAACTGCAAAGTCATGGCAGGATTTTGGACCATCTGCAGCAAATTTATACGCTAGCCCAGCAGGAGGAACAATGCTACAGTAGGAGAATAATAAAGGCCTCATGGGAGAGTGATGTTGTGGTGAATAATGGGTGAAAAAAGGCAAAAACTTTAACCACAAGACTTTAGTTTGAGTCCCCTGTGACACAAATATTGCATTATCATTTAAACCAAGACTTAAAGACTTCTCTAAACTTCACTAAGGTCAAAAGCTGACTATGCAGAATGATTTATGTTACCAACATGTGAGAAAGAACTAAGAACAACCAGACAAACATTGCTGATGCTCTCTAATGGATGCTGCAATACTGAACATGCAATCTCTTGCAAACTTCAGCTCCATCTACTCACAGACAGAGAGGTCGTGTTGAGACAGGACTTAACACCATCTGACCAATAGTGATGCAGCGTTTCCAAAACTGGAAGTCCTCCAAAAATCTAAGCTGGCACATCAGATGGACCTTACAATATATTTCACAAGTCCATCTTGGAAAGAGCCCACAGAAAGTGTTTGGAGAGGGCAGAACCTTTCAGAAGCATATCCTGCAGGTGATTGGACGATTGTTCCATCAGTCACACTCATTACGGGCCAATCAGAAAATGTAGTGGGTGGGCGCTACTGCACTACAGAACGTGGACACTTCATAGAACAAACTCTCATCAAAACATGTCGAAAAAGTATCCTGACCATGGAGGAGATTGTAGTGCCGATAGTTGTTTTTCATTCAATGAAGAAATGTGGACCATATCTGATAAAGCTGCTACTGAAGCTGTTAGCATCTATGCTAATCTCTGTAGAAGCAGTCACTCCCTGCTGTAGTCTCACTCTTAGCTCCCACCTCCTCCTGCTCTAAGGACTCTGCTTGGGCCGTGCTGCTTTGGGCCGCTCACAGTTGTTGTAGGTTGGAGCTTGCCTGAATACAGACACTGAATCAGGCAGGTCCAGCTACTGTACAAAAAGTCCTCAATAAATTAAAGAACAATGGGTGCAGTATAAAAAATGTTATCCGCTTTACAATGAGAACACATAGATGTTTATTATAAGACAGAAGTCATTTTTTAACCAGGCTTTAAAGATGTTTATTTAGTCTTTTCCCTGCTTACATTCATTTTGGTGTCAGGTTTCTGCAGCCAGCCTCGAGTGGATACACGGGGTACTACAGGTTTTGATGCCTCAGCATGGGCCCCCGTTTTCAGCCCTGGAGGTTATTCCCTTATTCCTGGTTGTATATTTCTGGGTCATAGTGTAACAATAGGCTGGATGGGATAAGGAAGACTGTAGCTACAGCCCCAACCAGTGTTAATTTTGACAGCGGTTTTTAATTTAGTTTTAGTTTTAGTCTTTTGCTTAAAATATCTTTTAGTTTTAGTCATAATTTAGTCATCTAAAGTGTAAAGTGTCAGGTATTTTTTATGTTTCCTTGATTTCTGAAGTCATGTTTTACACTTGGATAAAATGAATCATCTAATAACCCTTTATTGAATGTTAGTAAAGTTTGAATGTATAAATAAACAGAAACAAATTTAACTTTTGTGTGAAATACAATCAGCTTTATTTAGGCTACCTGGCAGAGCTCTACATGAATATATCAATTCATAAAGAAAGTAGCTCTGATTGGATTGCTTCCCAACTTATCCCACCACAGCCAAGCTAAGGCAGCTGTGATTGGATGTCCCTCTTAACTCATCCAACCTTTCCACACAACCAAAGTAGCTGTGATTGGATATATTCCTAACTTGTTCCTACTTTCTACATGACCAAATTAGGTCTGATTGGATTAAGTCTCTGTCAAACATTTACGTCTAGTTTTCATTTGTTGATGAAAATGTCAGTTAATTTAGTTTTAGTTGAGTCCATGTGCACTTGTTTTTATTAGTTACTGTCTAGTTTTCGTCAGAAATGTGGCAACTTCACCCTGAGTTCAAATAAATAACATTCAGTCCTTTGTTCACATTAAATTTGAGCGAGGTCAACAAACGTTCAGGGTTCAGGCACAAAAACTGAACCCAACATGCGACACAGTCTGATTTGTGCACAGGAGCAAGAGCCTGCTCAGTGCTGCCTGAAGCCTTTGATTTATTTTGTTCCTCCACTTTTGTTGAACTTGATAATAGGTATACAGTGTCCCTTTAACAAATGGAGTTTTGGGTTAAATGTCTCTTTTAGACCACAGTTCTTTATCTGAGCTACACCCTCCTCCAACTTCTTAGTCTAAATGGAGCTGCAGCCTCCCGTTAAGCTGTCATTATTCCCCAGATTAAACTTTCTTGTGTCTGTGCTTAGGACATTTATCATTATGCAGTATGGATTGTCTGAATGCTTTCCATCCTAATTACTTCATTTAAGTGATTTTTGAGTTTCACTGTCTCCATCACAGCTTCACTTGTTCAGAGCATAATTGCCGCTGCAGAAAACAAAACACTTGACTTTCTGTCCTCCCCAGTGAAAATAAAATAAGTAACCGCTCATTTGTGTGCAGCCTCTCTTTTCCCAAACCTCCGAGATGAAAAAAAAATTCAGTGTTGTTTGAGTAAACAAAGCGTCACTGTCTGTCTGCCATTTTCTCCTCACTCCCTCTCACCCTTCGCAACACCTCTCTCCTCTCTGTTTTTTTCTGTTCTTCAAAATCTCTGCCTGTCTCCCTTCTTGGTTTACTGGCTTCCAGCTGCATTAGAGTAAATAGGTAATTAATCTGTGTCCCGGGGGCGAACAGCAGCACATACCAGCCCTGCGGCTTGCCCACAGGCTCAGAGGCAAGACAGAAGCAAAGTGTGGGTTTGTTCCACATCAAACGCAGCAAACACACCTGCAAACCAAGCCTCTGCTCTGCCACAATAACGTCTCCATTAAATGGTTCTTTGGCTCCTGTTTGGTTCTTGTGAAAAATAAATGATTTTAATTATGTAAATATTTCCTTTCTCTCTCCGCTCCAGTAGAGAAAGTGCATGCAGGAGCGGAGAAACACTTGTAGCTGTGGCAGCTCGCCCACTCACCTGCAGCGATGGAGGCCAGGCGAACGTAGTCGGAGCCCCTCTCTTCTGGTTCATACGGGTAGCTTTCCACCAGGCTGAGGCCTGCCAACACAGAGGAGAAGGATTAGCCCTGTTGTCATGACTACAAGAAATTAATGTTGCTTTTTTTTATTGCAGAAATAGTCTTAAAATTTTCATACAAAGTCTAAAAGTGAAGAGGGAAGATCTTAAAGGTGGGAAATATCTAATATCTCATCTCTTGGGTTTACAGAGAATGGTGTGAAAAAGATAAAATATCCAGTTCTCTGGGCAAGAATGCCTTGTTGATGATAAACGTAGGTTTTTCTTGCAAAAATAGTCTTCAAATAAAGCTTAAAAGTGAAGAGGGATGCTTTCATGGGTGGGAAACATGGACTTAAAAGCAAAAACACACTAATAACTCTATAAAATTTTGTTTAAGTAAGTTCAAGTAATTTATATTCAGCTCTGAATCCACATAAATTGAGTCTTCCTTATAAAATCTTTCAAATTTGCAAATTCTTCTGCAATTTTGTCCTTTTCTGTAAAAAACAAAGGAAACTTTAATTAACATTTGACTATTTGTCCACTTCATTAATACCATTTGGTTTTTTATTGTATATTGTTGAAATCCTGATTAATCTCCTTTACAAAGAGGTACAACTTGTAAAGATTGTGCATTCATGGAGTGAACAGTCCAGCTGAATGTTCGTATAGCGCCCAAAATGGCAGCGTTATTTGGTGTCAGCCCTGGTACCATTTCCAAACTTAGGACCAAGTTCTGTGAGACTGATGAAAGAAGACAGGTCCCTCACTCTTGCTTCACAGAGGAACTGTAGCTTGTCCCCGTGGTGTGAGAACTCCTGTCTTGAACTTAATGTTAGTAAAACAAAGGAGCTGGTAGTTATGGTGGCCCTGAAGTGCAAATCACAACAGCAAAGAACTAAACACAATGGCGAATAACTAAACACTACGGCAAAGAACTCAACACAACAGCAAAAGAACTAAACACAACGGCAAAAGAACTAAGCACTACGGCAAATAGCTGAACACATTAACATTAAGCTACCAGAAGAGGTAGGTACTTGTGGGCCACATCAGTCATCGCTGATTGGACGAAGGCGCCATTCAACCTTTGACCCAGAGGTGATTCTGTCCTTAGCGTCTTTGCCGTAGTGTATAGTTATTCGCCGTAGTGTTTAGTTCTTTTGCTGTAGTGTTCAGTTCTTTTGCCGTTGTGTTTAGTTCTTTGCCGTTGTGGTTTGCACTTCAGGGCCACCATAGGTAGTGTTCTTTTCTGACAGGCAGAGATAGTCAGCTGAACGGTCTGCCTCCATCATCCAGGGGAGGTCAGTGGAGGTTGTGGAGGAGTACAGGTGTCTGGGTCCAACACCTGACAGTCTCCTGAGGTTTTCTGCTAACACTGAAGAGATCCTCAGGAAATGTCACCAGTGTTTGTACCTTCTACGCAAACTTCAATCTTTTAATGTTAAAAAAGTCATTCTTATGACTTTTTATCACTCTTTAATTGAGAGCATTCTCACATTCTCATTTACCTGCTGGTTTTATTCCTTAAGCCTGCAGAATCAGACCCGTCTGATCAGCATCACTAAAATATGCTCCAAAATTATTGGGCATCCTGTTAGAGCTCGATCAACGCTATGTGATCTACAAACCATTAAACTAGCTCACAGGATTCTGTAGGATCCTGTTGCAGGACGCAACGAAGGACGGCCACCTTTGTCCCATTAGCTGTCCAGCTTTTGAACTCAGATCCCTCCCTGGTCCATCCTAACCCCTTAGCCCCTAATCTCTAAACCCCCACCACCAACCCCGGTCATGTTAATCAGTCTTAATGCACTATGCACTTTATCAGCAACACTTTAATGGTCACTTCAACTGAATAGCACTTTATTAGATCAGTGCACTTCATGAGGCAGTAACATGCAACTTGCCTTTTTGTTTGTTTGCTTGTTTGTTTGAAGCTTTTGTTTTTGTCGTGTGCTACTCTTGTGCCATTTAAATTGCCCCCTTGGGGATAAATAGAGTGGTAGAATTGAATTGAAGCGAGATGAAATATAATAACTTGTATGTGAAATTCTGTAATAAAGAATATTTATATATCTGCAAAGAAATAACACAATTTTGTCACACTACCACATAGTAGCATTTTTGCATGATATTAAAAATCAAACATTATCTGCAGAGCCAGAAAATAAAGGCTTTTCCTGCCTCTTCCCAGTCTTCTTTGTGACTATTTCCTTTCAGCACATTTTTTGGTATTACTGGCAGGACTGTGTGTCCAACGCTGGGGTTAATTCTGTGCATCAAGGAGGGGCCAGCAAGGGTTGGAACATGGGTCTGGCACAGGCCTGGACAAAGACTATATCAGGAGGCCGGAGCATATGCTCCATATATGACCTGACCGGATGGACACCCACGACTGCATCTTCTTGGACATCATCTCAACCTTCTAAAATCTTTTGTTTCATTCAACATCCAAACATGCAGTGTTCCTCATACACCTCAGTTAATGTACCAACAGATTCAGCTGTTGTTTTGTTCATTTTCATTAAAAATTTAAAATTAATGCTCAACTTATCTCAAGTACTCCCTGGCTTCGAAGGTTTTTGGACAGTTCTTACGTGGAACTTTCATCAGCCTGAATCAATGGTGCAAAACACAACACAACTTCAAACTGGACATATTTGATATCCAACTTAAAAGATTTACTTTCTAATCCAGGATCTTTGTCCGTGTCGTTGTTGATGCCCAGTGGGTTGATTGTGGTGGTGGTGGTGGTGGGTGCGGGTGGGATGATATGTTCAAAATGTAAAAAACTGTTGGAATAGTTGACATGTATAAAATGAGATTTGTTGATTTACAGTAAAAAAATAATGTTCATCGTTTAAGCTAATCATTTCCAATCCCTTTGTAGAAACATGTGTACTTCAGTCAGTAGCTGCAGCGAACTAAAGTAACTCTCGGTGTGGCTGCGAACATGAGCACAGTCTCATTATTTAATAGACATACCTTGTTCACATTGCAGAGGCATATAATCACCAGGTAGTATATGCAACTGATTTATTCTTTAAATCTTGAGTCCACATAGCACAAAGGCGTCCTTGCTGCACATTTACTCCAGGCTGGGAGTAATTATGGAGCGCTATATTAGGGTGTTAAGCTTTAAACCTAGTTGTATCAGTTAATTATCTCCTCCTCATGTTTTTTACATTCTCACAACCTTTTCCACAATGCTGTGACAACATGATAAATGCTTAAATTGAAATGTAAGAAACACTGCGGCTCAGTGTGCAGGATGACAATGGCTGTGTTAAGCATTAGAAATACCTGATAAAGTATAATCAGTGTGGGTTGAACAAAAAGAATTAACGCCTGAGTTTGAACTATTTTTACTCAATAATCGCTCTTTTCTTTTAAGCTTGGAATTTGCTGTTAATCTGTGCGGAGGTGGAAGAATAATTCATGTGCAATGGGCGGCACACGCTCCATAATCCCCGGACCATGCCGCACCTGCTCCCCCCCGCCTCCCCCCACCTCCAGGCACAGAAGCATCAGACTGAGTCTTACCGTGCAGCACAGACTGATGCAGACTCCAGTAGATGCTCAGGCAGTTCTTCTCCTTCTTCATCCCTCGTTTACACTGGCAGCCGTGCAGAGGGGTGGACATAAGCGCCGTCATGGCGTTCTCGCACTGGTTCCGCGCCCCGGGCCCCAGCTTCACGCTGCCGTCCCCCGCCACACACTGCCTGAGGGTGCGCAGTCGCGGGCTGCAGGTGTCGTCGCTGGAGCAGGTGTCTCCGGCTTTCAGGCAGTCCCTCCCGCCCGCGGAGAGAGCCAAACATGGGACCCCTGCAAGGCGAGACAGACAGAGGGCGGGTTAGTGGGACGAGCTCTTTGCAGGCGGCCAGTCTGTGCATTTGTTTTATTAAGTTTGTTCATGAGAGCTTTCCAGAGACTGCTTTTGGAGCACAAAACCAATTAAATGAACCCATAAAAGCACAAAAAAGACAACAAATAACAACAGAGTGTGCAGGGAGTAAAGACCAGGTAAAACTCAGCAACACAAAAGAAACAAACAAACAGATTTCACATATGGAGCTGTGAGTGTATTTGATCCAGACTGATGAAGGAGCAACAAGCTCTGATACTCATTCATCATTTTTTGTATTCAAATCTTTTTGATCCACCCATCCATCATTACCTTATCTGTCACCTATCCAACCATTTTAAAAGTTGCATGTAAGAAGTTACATATCCCCAAAACAATCAAACAAAAACACAAACAACTAAGCAAACAAAACAATCAAACAAACAACAAGTAAATAAACCATAAAATAAATAAATAAAAGCAAGTAAAAGAAAGATGGGGGGCTATCCGTCATCTGGCTGAATAGTGGCTTCACTCAGATAATCAAGAAAGGGCTTCCAGGTCTTATTGAAGGATTGTGTAGATGCTTCTGAGCTTCTCAGTAAGAAAGAGATCTTTTCAAGATTTATTTGATTTAAAACCTCTCTAAGCCAGCTACTATGCGTAGGAGGAAGAGTGTGCTTCCACTTAAACAGAATGAGACGTCTAGCTATCAAACTTGTGAAAGCCAGAACACGGCCCTTTGCTGATGGAAAATTGCGTATGACTGAAGGGGGAACTCCAAATAGGGCTGTGAGAGGCTCAGGAACAAAATTCATAACAAAAGCTTTTCCTAATGAGTTAAATATTTGCTGCCAGAGGTCTCTGAGGGCTGGGCAGGAGCAGAACACATGAGTGTGACGAGCATTTGTATAATGCACCCTGAAAAGAACTTTACACTGTATTAGACCATACCCGGCACGTATGGAGGAGGAATGAACTAGACTGAGGATACGGTCCCACTGGGTATCTAAAATCGATGTTCCATTCATCATTTTTTAATAACAGGATTGTTTTATATTCTCTTTGAAATTATACCGACAGAAAAGCGGTAATAAATCTTCTGACAGGATCTGTAACTGCTCAGGAAAACTGTAACGACAAGCAGCAGATGTGGTTAAAATAAACACTCGCCACTTTAAGAGGTATGTCCTTTTAACTGCTTTTTTACACAAATAGACAATTAGCCAATCACATTGCAGCAACTTAATGAAGTTATTCATGTAGCTATGGTCAAGGCAACCCGCTGAAGTATAAACCAAGCATCAGGATGTGAAAGAAAGATAATACTAGAAAGCACGCAGAGAGCACAAACCCCCAACAAGGTAGCTCACATATTGCTGTTTCATCTATAAGAAATAGTTCCATGATAAATTTACCGTCGTAATACGATTCCTTGACCCTGAAAACCCACACCTAGCACTCAGAATCATGTTGATATCATTATTAGTCAGACAGAATTGAGCAAAAATGATCCTTTGCTAATGGCGATTATTTGGATCACCACCAAAATCTAATCATTTTGAAGTTACCAACATCTCCAGAAAATTTCAGCAAAATCAGTCCAGTAGTTTTGTTGTGTAATCTTGTTAACAAACAAACAGACAAACAAACAAACAGACAAACAGACAAACAAACATATGCTGGCAAAAACACAACCTTCTTGGTGGAGGTAACAAGTGACTATGAATGTGGCATGGTTGTTGGTGCCCATGGGCTGATCTGAGCTTTCAGAAGCTGCTAATCTACTGAGATTTACCCAACCATCTCTAGGCTTTTAAGAAAATGTCCTGAAAAAGAGAAAACATCCAGTGACTGGTACATCTCTGGTTGAAATACCTTGTTGATGCAGAGATCAGAGAAGAATGTCTGTGGTTTGAGATGATAAAAAGACAACAGTAACTCCAATAGCCTCTAGTTAGATCCAAAATATGCAGAAGACCCTGTTAAATCTATGCCAATTTTCTATGCACAGTACTAGAGTGTTGTTCCGAATGAAGTGTCCGGTGAGTGTAGATTTAAGGCTATATTGAGTGCCATTTTAAAGCTAGAATAATGAAACCATAACTACATCATTGGACCACTTTGTCAGATATGTTAAACCCTATCAGTGACACAGAGCACATTCCTCTGTTCACTCCTACTCACTGTTACAGAGTTTTAATGTGTTAAAACAGCAGAGTGCTCCTTTAACCATGTCAAAACAAACTACTGATCTGATATGTGACGTCATGATCCACAGAATCATTGCCAAAATAATGTATATGTAGGATAATGTTCGACTGAATTTATTAATTGGAATACTTTCCTACAACCACTGTCAGAGTCAATCAAAGTTAGCCATCGACGCATCGCAGCATCCAGTGTTTTTAAATGATATTCATAAACCCGGGTGGGGGATGGGGGGTCTACATTATTCATGAATTCAAACAGTCGTCACACAGAATACATCAGACAAACAATGAGTGGATTTTGATGAAACTTGGGGGGATGATGCATCTCCCCGATACATCCTGACATGTTGAGAATAACACTGAAGCATTTGAGCTCCAGTCAAAACAAAGTGTCAGATTTGTTCCATATTGGCCCAGAGAGGGGCTGCGTCATTCGTGGGGGGTTGTTTACTGCCTTCTGGTTTCATGAGGTATTAATAACATGCAGGCTTTGTTTGTGACTGATGTTTATTCCCTGCTGAGCAATGTGACTCTCTTTAAAATATGAGGTAACATTGTTTTATTCATTAACTCAGCTTGTTTAAGCTGATAAAAATGACTTACTTATAAAGTAAAGGAACGTTACCCCTGCGTCCAATTTCATATCATTAAAAATACGAATAAAAAGGACTTGAGTCTTCAGACACGGGAACAGGTCCAGGTGGCGACAATGTTTCTCATTTATTGTTCAAATTTTTGCACTATGATTAAAACCTTACTTCTGCTTTTTCTGCTAATATTGACCAATCGTCAACAATTAAATACAACCAAGGCCACTTTCCCAACGACCAATGATGTCACAAGTGGGATTGGGATCACTTTTACCTCCACCAAGGAAGTTATGTTTTTGCTATTGTCTGTTTGTTTGTCTGTTTGTTTGTTAGCAAGATAACGCGCAAATTACTGGACGGATTTTGCTGAAATTTTTAGATGTCGGTAATGGCCCAACTTAACCCTTTGACTGGCATTGTAACTGTGCGGTTGACTTTTTGTTGCCTTATCACTGTACTTAAAATTTTGAAAGCCCATCTTTGTCTGTTGTTCCTTATTCATCTCTCTGAATAGTGTTTGTAACACCAATATGTATCCACTGGGTGACGCTGCTGTAAATGAGCATAATTGTTTGAAAGCTAGAAAAAATCGGAAGTGAATCGCTGCTGCATAACTCCTCAGAAATCTAACAGTAAGAGCGTAAGATCGGAGTAAGAAAAAAAATCTTTTCACATATTTCCATATTCTCTTACAATCATAATTTAGTTGAAGGAAATAAATTTGATGATAAAAAATTTATCTGATTCCTCAGAAAACTGGGTCGTCTGCTTAAATCCAAATTCTGCTCTCTGTGATGTTTTCATACAAAAAAAATACAAAGAAATTTGTTGCAGAAATGAAAGAAATCCATTCATGCCCA
The DNA here is from genome assembly GCA_037902135.1 of Cetoscarus ocellatus. NCBI lineage: Eukaryota > Metazoa > Chordata > Actinopteri > Labriformes > Labridae > Cetoscarus > Cetoscarus ocellatus. Next base: position 84,345 of record JBAMNC010001200.1, read on the forward strand.
GGATAAACCTTAGCAGGCAAGCAAACCAGCAGGTTGACCTACATATCTGCTTCCCGATTGGGTAATCTGAAAAATAAAACCTGGTGTGTTGCTAAATGAAGAGGAAGGAACAAAATTTCATCAACAAATAATTTGTTGGAAATGTATTTATATTAGAAGTCAAAGGGTTAAAAATGATTAGATTTTCCAGATAACTGCCATTACAATGATCATTTTTGCTCAATAACTGTCTAACTAATAATGATATCAACATAATTCTAAGTGCTAGGTGTGGGTTTTCAGGGTCAAGGAATCATATCATGATGGTAACTGTATCATGAAACTATTGCTTATAGATGTAACAGCAATATGTCGAGCTACCTTGTTGGAGGTTTGCGCTCTCCAAGTGCTTTCTAGTTTTAAACTTGTATTACTACCTTTGCTGACATTGTTGATAATCTGAGACCTTGTGGATACGAATTAACTATCTGAAACGCCCGGGAATAAACAGCTACAAGGTGCAAAATTGCAGTCATACCAGCAAAACTCCTAATTCTGTGTAACTAGTTTTGTAGCTCCTAGACAGGGTATACATTACTTCAGATGGGGCCAAGAGATTGGCGTGATTTACAGAATTTGGGTAAAAAGCCAGCTAACAAAACAGCGCTGGGTTGATTTTCACAATGTTTGACACGTTTGCAATGCCTTACTTTTCCACTAGCAAGCCCCTTTGTTTTGGCACACTCATGGCCTTCTGCCTTGAGTGAAGCAGAACCAAAACAAAAGGGCTTGCAAGCAGAAATGTAAAAAAAGAGATGTGTTCAGTACAGTGAACAACCATCCAGGCTGCTTTGGTAGCTTGCTCTTGCCTGAAATTCACTAATTACACAGAGCTCTTGGCCCCGTAATCGATGTGACTAATGTGTTTACCCCTGAAATGAACCTCACACAACGCAACTTCAAAATACTGAACTGTCCCTTCAAAAGTAAGGTATGGGGTCTACAGAAGTTAAGAGTGTTTGGCATAAGATCCATGGAAAATTCACCAAATAAATTAATAATCCAACCCAAAGTATTAAGATATTCAATCTGGTAATGTTTGGCAATAGACAAACCTGCCAACTGGATCATCCCTTGGGCCGTGCTCCTAGTTTTGCTCTGAATCTTATGAACACATCAATCCTTCAGACATTACAAATTCATGTTATGCAGCCAAAGCTTGTTCTTAAGTCCAAAAAATATATTTTTCACTCTCCTGAAAAACCGAAGTTTTAAAATATCAAAACTGTCAAACTGAATCTTGGTGAAATGTATAAAAGGGAATGATACAGTCATGAAGTATTCAGTCTTAGGTCTGAATTTTTTGTTCCAGCAAAAATGTGAAATAGCTGTGATCAAGCACTAAAACATTCAGAGACTGAATTTGAATGAAAGTGTTGGCTTAAATATTTCTTTGGCTACTTGAGGGAGAATCAAGTAGACTGAATGTCAGTAAGTTTATTACGAATCTGTTTCATTACAGAAGCTCTGAAATGGAAACCAAGCTAAAACATAATTGATGGCAATTGGTTTTGAACAGTTGAGAACAATTAGTGGTCCAGTGCTTTAGAGTCTCTTTTCTAACATTGACTACTGTGAGGGCACTGGTTTGGTTCAATAATTTAGTCTTAATCAAATTTGGCTCGATCGCAGCTCAATCACAGATAAAGAGGAAAAATGATAACCAATTACAGGCAGGATCATGCTAATGTGCCACCTGGAGATGCACTAAACTACCACTGAGTTCTTAGATACTTGTTTGGCTCAAACTGGGTAACTCACAGTGTTGTGGGGAAAAAAGAGATGAGAAAACTTGGGGAAGTCAAATGATTTTTGGAACTGCAATTCATTTCTGTATTTGATCAGTCAATCAAGATTAATCACACTTTCAACTGACTCTTCAAAATGAAATCATTTTGCATTTTTAAAGCATTTCTCTCTGGTTCTTTGATTTGGTATCATTTCTCAGAGTGCTTCACTGTTACTCTAGTGTGGTCTGAAAACATGACTCAGTGTATTTTCTGTCAAAGACAGACTTACATCTGCACTGTACCACCAACAGAAATATTCAGGGGTGCATGTGCAGGTGGGGTCATCAGCTACATTTCTACAAAGGCCAGATTTTTGCTCAACAAACATTACAGGAGTGAAATTAAAAAAAAATTATAATATAGTAAAATTTAAGTCTGACTAACATACAGATGCAGCTGTTTCAATTTACCCCTTCCAGCTGAGTTCCAGCCAAACACCAGCCAACTTCCAGTCACTGGAAGTTCCCCCACACCTCTTTGAGGTGCTTAATTCACCTATAAACATGCCATTATTCGTTTAATATTTAATTTCTTTTTTATTACTGCGAGCCACATGGGTCAGTAAAGATGTTTTGCCTCCTGGTTTCTTGGAATGTCGGGTTTTCTATCACTGGTTTTGACTCTCGATTTACTTGATCACCTGGTTAAATACTGGCTAAGGATGGCTGTCAGGTGTCGAATCAAAACATGAGGTCATTCCTGTTAAAACACATTCATGTGCAGTTGTTTTTGGGGTTGCCTTCATACGTATGTGCTTCATACTAATAAAGATTGATTGAGTTTTAGGGATTTAACATCAAAAAAGATACCCTGAAAACCACAGAATCTTTTATTGTGTGCTCTAAATGTGCTCTAAATGGGTGTAATACCAGTGTGACTTGGTAAAACAGGATACCAGCGGCTGAAGCCTGTGGCTCTCATCACGCAGACCTTCTTGTTGTAATGAACATTTATGCTTGAACAGACCCAAATCAGTGTTTTTCAATCTTTAAAGACAAACCAGAAGAGCCAAACCCAAGTTTATCTTCAAAAGTGTTCTGCTCACACTGATTGTTTATTGGATGAAGACGCAGCCATGTTTCAAATACGTTTACTTGACGGTTGCTAGCATTAGCATTAGCCCATGAAGTTACAGTTGTATATGATAGTTAAAGCTTCATAAAATGACTCGCAGATATAAAACTCACATTTAAAATCTAGTTAGGATAGTTCAGTACACAACGGTAGATAATTAAGGCTGGATATGTAGCTTAGAATTCACCCAAACATTTTTTATTTATTTAGAGTAAATGCACATAAAGTTACATGCTGGACAGCATTGTTTTTCACGTCCAGCCAAAATAGAACAAAATGTGACATCAAGTGCAAATGGTCAATAGCCCTAGTTTCCATGCCAACTATTTCTGTACCAATGCTCTGCCAAGCTTTGTGGCGTGGCATGTGTTCAGGCTGATGCCAGGTATGTCATACAACTCCACCTAAAAAAATCCTGTACTATGCCTTAGTTGATTAATCTAGATTATCTTTTCATAACTGCAGGAGGCCATAATTATAATTGAAACTGAAAGTCCATTAATTGCCCAGCCCTACTAACAGCCCTTGATAAGGCATAATAAGGTGGAAGATATCTGGTCTCCTGGATTACTTAAAGCCATTTTAACGGCCTCTTCATTTTTCATTCCATTAATGAAGCACAAGAAGACTTCTTGACCCTTCAGAAAGCCAAATTATCTCATGGCAAGCTGTCACTAAAATCTTTGCAGACAGTGAGGTTAGCAAAACTAGCTTCTGTGAGTTTGGGATGTTTGTGGGTGGTATTTAGAGGAATCTGCTGCCACTCAGGTGAAGAGCTCACCGTCTCCAAAGGTCTTGACAGACAGCAAAAAAATACACCCCTCGACAAGTCAATTATTCCACTACTGCACACAAAAATCAGATTTGCAACTCAAAAGAAGACAAGCAAACTTGCCGAGTGAGATAATGTAATTCGACCTCGATGCAAATCAGCTCCACTTGTTGAGATTCTCTCGGATCAAGTGATGCTACCCCGAAAAAGAAACGGAGGAATCAGCCTAATGTCAAGATCCTTCACTTGCTGGGAGAAAACTCTTAAAATGCAAATTCGTGTGCGTGATATTTCTCTAAGCCCGTGGTTGTTATCTCGGCTTGGTTTAGACAAAATTCAAACATAGTCAGAGTGATTCTCTTTTTGCTGCTCTTATGCAACCACGGGGAGAGTGCAGGTGGGTGTGGGTGGCGTATGTGGGTGTTCGGATATGAAAGGTGGAGTGCAACAAAAAACCTCCAGCAAGGTTTGGTTTTCCCTTCAGCTCTGGGCAAAAGAAGCAGAAAGAAAGCCCCCCAGTGAGAGAAAGCAAATCATCTTAAATTTCAGCTAATCCAGCGTGCAGAGAGGTTTGATTTTTGTCGGAGGAATGAAGCAGCACTGCCGATCTGGAGTGATATCTTTTTGCCTGGAAACAGAGCCGCGGCACACCGGCAGTTCAAAGAGACACAGTCAAAACCAATTAGGAGAAATCAGTTGGCTTGTCATTCAAATTCGTTCCATCCCAAATGCCTCCCTGTTTATCCCAGTGAGGTAAATAATCTGAGTGCTCCTCTCTCTCTCTATGTTGCCTTTCCTCTTTGTTTCTCCCCGGCACACATCATCCTCCTCACTTATCTCTCCCACCTCCGCCTCTTCTCTGTCTTATTCTCTCATCCCTCACGAGCACACACCTGGTTATGTTCAAGGAGCAGATCCTGAAATTAAAGGGATATTTTCAAGGAAACTGGCTGCCTGAAGGAGGAACTGAATCCACTTTTCATTTTCTGGATTGCAGGCAGTGCAGACTTCATTATCACAGTGAAAACAAGACTGGAAATGTGCAATATTTGAGACCAAGCCTGATACTGTCTGAATGAGCTATGACTGTGATCCTGATGGCACAAACACATGTTGACTTTCAACTGACACTGCAGTTATGTGACTGAAGATGAATGAGTTATAAGAATGTCAAGGTCCATGAGAGGCATCTAAAAAGGCAATTTTAGGATAAGACCTTGACGAGGGCCCCAGTCTCAGCAGAAATCCAGACTCATCACACCAAGTAACATTTATTCCAACATTCTAGCGTTAAAACTTGGTGAGCCTGTTTTCCCTCAGTTTCCTGTTCTCAGCTGACAGGAGCAGCACCCAGTGTGGCTTGCTGGTTCTTGCACTGCAAAAACTCAGATCTAGGTGAGACTATTTGTCCAATTTCAAGTCAAGAAAATCTCACCAGACTGATTCTAAGCCACAATTTCTTGACATGTCTGAATTAAGTTTTATTGGGAAATATTTTCTTATCATAACAAGCATTTCAATGCCTTATTTTTGTGTTTTATTCCTTAAAGTGAGATATTTATCTTGATTTGTAAAGTGAATGTGGAGTAGAATAAGTTTTTTAGATGTTTCTGACTTAAAAATAAACAACAACGCTTACCTAGACCTGAGTTTTTGCAGTGTGCTTCTTTTTTAAAAATTATTATTATTATTTCTTAGTATTATTACTTTATTTTTTTACTGATTATTTTATTTATTTATTTATTTATTGTTTCTTTGTGTGAAATTGTTGTACTTTATATCCGATGTTATACATATAATTTTTCTGGTTCAGTATTTACCTTATCTTAGGTGTGGTTTATATAAGCCATTTGCAGGCTTCTACCACTCCCACACACAAGCTTTTTTAGATGTTTTTGTGTGCATTGCGTTTCTATAACTTTGTAAAATATATAAATAAAACAAATGAAATAGAAAATGTCCAGAAATGGTCCTCTGCATAACATATATGATGTCCCTTCCACACATAATACATTTGGCCCGGACCGAACTAAATCTTCTTCCCTTTTTGGAAAGTTTGTGTGATTTGGGGTGGGGTGAAATCTCAGAGGAAGTTTGAACCAAACTTTGGTTTGCTTGAAAACAGAGTTCAGTTCCCAATGGGCGTGAATGCCGAAATATAGCTACATCTTCATTTTATTGCTCAAAACCACACGTGGACTACTAGCCACTTGGGGGCCAGCTCACAAGTCATCCTTTTTGCTGTGACGCACACACAGTGCCTGCTGCGCCACTGTGACAGAACTGTGTGTCAATGAAATTATAAAAAAAAAAACACAAATACACAATCACAAAAAAATGAAAATCCTGGAGGGACTGGTCTCCTGTTGAACATTACCTGTAGAACAGCAGCTTTATTAGTTAGGATTTTTCATATATCTGAGGCTTTAGCATAAAAAAAATGTTAGTAGATGTTAGAATTCCTGTTTTGCCATTGAAACGCTGAAATGACATCATGTACCATAAATTCCAGTTAAACCCATTTTAATGGTAGTTCAGCTGGATGTTGCTATATTAATCAACATCATTCCTCTCCAGATTATAGTCATTATAGATATAAATGTTGACATTAGATTGATCTCTCTATCCTCTGTTGTATTGATTATTCATCCACAGTAACTATCTTTACAACCAGAGGACCCTCTTGAAAATGAGATGCCACATCTCAAGGGGCTTACCTTTAATAAATTTATATTCAACAAAGACAAATATGACACAATACAAATAAAGACAGATTGAATCTATATTCAGCAGAGACAAAGGGGATGAGGACAGATTTATGAAGAAATAATGATCAGAATGCAAAGATGGTAAATTAAAGTGGTTAATTGGAAGAGTTTCTGTTTCCTCCCCTCACTGACTTGTGGCCTCAAACCATTCAAAATCAAGTTTCCACAGGCTCAAGCACAAACACCTCCCAACAAACACCAAACATCTACCTCTATCCTCCTTTGGCCTGCCCTCATTCAGTTGTCTCCCCTAAGGAAACAGGTGTATGGACAGAGCGAGGACTCGTCTCATCAGGTTGCTCCTCACGTCCCTCTGCCTCCCACCTAAACCCCCCTGGCTCCTCCACAGCCACCGGGCATCAGTCACTGCCATCAGCCAGCAGCTATCAGCCAACCAGAGAAAGTTTCCTTTAAAATCCATAAGCTCTTTCTTCTGCACAGAATGAACTGCAGTCCCACTACGTCACACGGAGGAAAGTCAATAAGATTTAATCCTCGATAGCTGATGTTCATCATCGTAAAGAGTCCATATCATGAATGATGATGATAAAACAAGGACTGAGACGTCGATGACAGTGATAAAATGAATTATGTGACTCAGCTTTTGTTGTTAGTCGATACCTCAGAAACAACTTTTCTGCTCACTCATCTTTAAAGTTCACTTCAATAACAAGGAAGTAGACTTTGGGCACTTATTTTAAGATGTATTGTGGTTGAAGAACAGTCTGTGTTTATAAAATCTTTGAATACATAGTTTTCTTTCTCAGGTTTTGTAAACATTATTAAACAGTGACTGTCTGATGATTTAAATTGGGTGTTTAGTTTTAGTTTTGAGGCTCTTTTTTTACTTTTATATCCTTTTTCTGAGGGACTACTTTGTCGACTGCTCAAATAACTTGAGTTTAATGGTAAACGTTGTTTGTAGAACTAAATAGTAACATCAGCTGGACACTGAAGGCATCACTGACAAAGTCTGGTTTAATTCATTGCAAACATTAAGCCATGAATGAGTTTTTACTGGGACCACTGATTGGTTACTTCAACTATGGGCCCCATTTTGATGGTGTTAATCAGAGCATTTGAGTGTCAGCTCTCGGCCCCTTTCAGAGACAGGTGTGCCCTCAGATCAATGTGTCTCTAAGCACAAAATACAAACAGGAAATTTTATGGAATTTGCTGAACATTATATGAAGGTTATATTTCCCTCAAACAGTCTAGCAGCATCAGAAATAAACAAAAAGACGAACACTTTGGCACTAAAGAGCCCATGTTATGCCTTTTCAAGTTTTAAATGCCCCTTGGTATACATGTCTTCTCCATGCATTGGAGTACCTCTATTAACAAGACAAAAAGCCCATGGTATCAGGACTCCTAGCTACCCAAAACAGCTCATTCCCCCGGCCCTCCTTAATACAGTTCAGTGTGATGTTCTACCATGGTTTTGTCAGCACTTTAGCCCATTGGCTCGGAGCAGTAAGCCCCTGCAAAGCAAGGACTGTCGTCAGCAGAGCCACACTCTACTTGTGACTATGTTACCTTGCTTATTGTTTTGATATTCAGGCTAATTCAGGCTACAATGCACTGCTTTATGGTTCACTTCCTTTGTTTGGTTTGTATGGCTTTAACATCTACAGTGAGACTGACTCGTGTTTGCTTGGATGCTAACAGAGCTCCAAGTTTTAAGGTGCATGAGATTTGGATATTGGCCTTCACTAGAGTTTTTGAGCTTTCACACCACCCCTGATTAATCAAACTTTCCATGAAAGCAACCCAGAGTTCATTGGTCCAGACCAAACATATAAGACCTGAAAGCAGTTTAAGACAGTTTGACAGACTTGGTTTGGGGAGTTGCTATGAGCACCTCGCCTAGCATGTTGGCAACAATGCCCTTTTCTCGTTCAATATGTAAGAGTTATCCAAGAAATGAGAATGGCAGTTAACAGATAAGTCAGGGTTCCCACTCTTTTCTAGAAATCATTTTCCAGGACTTTTCCAGGATGTTTTGATCAACCCCCTCCCCTGACACATACAAACACACTTTGCAGTGTCCTTTTCTACAGTTGTACCTCACATTTTGTACATTTACCCAAATTACTATGTTTATACCTCTTCCACCCCAGAGGTCTGATTTACAAGATGTGCAGTCTATGGCTGTAACAAATCTCTGAAATATCAGACATTCTCTGACGTTCTTAGAAATTATGACAAATTTATCATAGAATAGCGCAATGACACCCACAGATTCCAGTGTCAAATAACCAACTGAAGTTACAATATTGGTGTGGACAATTCTCAGGTTAATCTAGCCTTCTAAAAACAAGATTAAAGGTTGAGGACCAATATCTCAAGCTAGCTCCACTGTATCATATTGAGCTTAAAATTTATTTATCTATAACTCTCGGGCATGAACATTGTCTGCTCGCTATCTTTTTAGTCTGGGTTTTATGTAGTGTCTTACTATTATAAATTCATAGTTTATACTTATTCATTTTATCTTTATGTACTCTGCTTTCTTATAAATATATTTTGTTGATTTACTGTTAAAGTAGCCTTAATTTTATTTTGCCATTTTTTTTATATTTCTTTTGTCACCATTGTTTTGAGTTTTTGCATTTTATTCCCTAACTTGCATGATTTTATCTACGCATATTTTATGGCTAAGTGTGCGTTAGTTACCAAGTACATTTTTACTTCATTTCCTATGTTTGATTTTGTTCACTAACAAGGTAGATGGAAGATAAATAATTTTCAAGTACAATGCAAGCTTTTCCAGGACATTTTACTTTGGAGCATATGTTTTCCATGACTTGAAAATTGGTCAATTGTTTTCCAGGTTTTCCAGGACGTGTGGGAACCCTTAAAAAGCCTCCTTATTAAAAATAAGACAGTTAGCATCAAGGCTAATTGGTCCTAAGTGGCTACACCAACAGGACTGAAAGACACATAGGATGAGCCTTTGGTCTCAAACAATCACACAAGTTGAGTTACAACCTAATTAGTTTGACTGTAGGGTTGATTCTGATCTCTACACCATAACTCTGACTGAACTTGCTTTGCTGGAACAATAGGACAATGTGAGCAAGATTGAGACATTACATTTAGTGTCTGGCTTCACAACCGAACTCAACTTGAAATGCCCAGCAGGGGATGATACAACTCACTTCACAAAGACTTTACAGACAAAATCCCCGAAGCCCTTCAGTCTCACCATGAAGTCCACATCTTTGCAGTTACTATAAAACTTTGGTTCCAAGTTGCAACTCCGAGTTAACAAGACTGACCACGAGCTTAAAAGTGGTGAATGAAGTTTGTTTTTCGTGCTTTAATCTGATCACGCTGCATGTTTATTTGTTTGTATTTCTTTATGTTATGATTTGTTTATAAGTTCTCGACCACAACCCCTCTCTGTCATCATCCTCTGCTGCACAGCTGAGTAACTTTCTACAGACGGAGATGAATCCTATTTCAGATAACAGAGCCCTCGAATTGTTTGGTAAATCTTTGACACAAGTACCAGGGGACACTTCTGTTGTTACTGTATATTGTAGTCCTTCTTATTAGCTAACTGTGCCTCCCTGAACACTTTTTAACCAAGACGACTCTGTGTGTCTGCTGGGGTTTCTTCTCTTGTCTGTTTTTACAGCTGCTAATAATGCCTGCTCCTCCTCGCCTGTGTCTCTGAGACAAAAAAGCAATTTATTTTCTTATAAACTCATGCAAACAAACGGGGAATATGACAGAACAAACATACAAGAGTAAATCCACTCATACACAATAGCAGAATAACTATAGTACATGGATTTAGTTTGCAGAGGACTCATTTGGACATAACTGGTGTGCTGTGATAGGGTCCTTTTTCTCTCCATCAATGATTCAGCACAACATGATGAAATGTAGAAAGCAATCTGAGCGTGACAGAGAATACTAATTTAGTTTCCCAGATTTCTAAGTGACCAACCCATCCTAAAGAAAGTCAAATTATCCCACAGCTGTGCGTTTCAAGAATGAGCACACGCAAATCACAGGCACTGTCGTTTTTTCTACTTTTACTGTTTTTATTTCACAGTTTCATTTCATTGTTTTTATTGGAATCTTTTCATTTTATACTTACTTCTTTGTATGTATCCTGTGTAGAGCACTTTGATCGACTGTTGTCTTCTTAAAGGTACTTCATAAATAAACTTGACTTTAAAATGTATTTAGTGTTAAACACACACTTGAGACAATAATGACTTAAAATCATTATGCTGTCAAAAGTACACAACTCAAAATTCTTAACAAGTAATAAACATGCGGTAAAAGTTTCACTGGCATAATAGAGCAAAGCTCTGCTTATTGGAAAGTGCTTGGTCTGAAGTTCTTGGACAGTGTGACTTTTGGTCCCATGGTGGTAACAATGAAGACTGCAGTAAAAGTTTATTGGTCTAAAATTTGGACACCATCCAGTCCAACCCAAACCTGAACTCCTCCTCATCCTGGCTTAAGATGCTGTCTATAAGATTCACACTTAGAATCAATGACAAGGAGGTAACTCACATCAGGAAGCTGTCTGACTTTTTGCCAAGGATGCAGACACACTTTTGTACAGGGACAGGATGGCCTGTAGCATTGATTAAACAGTTTCATGACCAGCTCAAAAGTATTTACACAGACCCTGAAGTGAGAGCACAGTCTAATGTGCAACAACTGCAACAACTTATATGAAGGAAAACAGAGTCTGTTAAAAAGTCTTGCCAGCATTGCCCAACCCAATCCAGTCCACTTTACTTATACAGCACATTTAAAAACAATAAAGTTTATGAAAGTGCTGCAAAATGACTACCAAGCAGAAATAAAACTAAATTTAAGAATTAAACTTGATAATAAAGTACTGTAAGGTCATAAAAAACACATAAAACACAAAATAATGAGTGTTATTAAAGAATAAAAGTCCACTTAAGTGAATAAAGACAACACAATTGCAGTCTAAACAGTGGGCCGCCTGCAGCACAGGCCCAGAGCTCATTCTTAAATTAAAATATGAAATATGTCCTACATTAGAATTTGGCACTGTGGCTTAGGAGGTCAATAAAATCATAAATTATGGTCACAAATAGAGCAAAATCATGCTCATTTGCTGTCTTTGCTGCTCCGTCTCAAGGCCTAGTTTACATCTACTGAACAAATACTGCACTAGTCAGCATTAAGCACCGACACTCCTGTTGACATAATAACATACACACGTAACTAACAGGACGTCATAGCTCTGTGGATGGAGGAAGTACCACTGTTGTCTATAGACCATAATACATTCAAGCTGACAGTTACTTAGTCACAAAAGTAACAGAAACTATCATTAATACAGAACAAGAAGCTGTCAGATGAGTCTGGTCGTCTTAAAGGGATGTGACAACTTTTTTTTTTCTTTTCCTGTCTTGCCTCACTCCCGAGTCCATGACAAGCAGATAGACACCATTCTTTCAAATGAGCGTGCAGTAACAAGAAAGAGACGGCAAAAGCTTGCCCACTGCTAATTAGCTTAGCTTAGATACTGTTAGCCTACCTCTGCCTACAGTCAACAGATAAACTCTTCAACAACTCTAAACAGTCCTGTGTGCTTGTTGTGACTCGTTTTTTTACTGTCATGTTACGTTATTTTCTACTATCTTCATATTATCTTCTTCTACTCGTAAACAGAGACTTTGTTTTGTTAACCTACTTCCACGGTGGTTTGCGCTAGAGATGTAACAATCGCAAACAAGTCGAGTCTTTTGAACAGGTCTTTTAAGTGAATGGTGAGAACCGATTTGCAGTTGTGAGTGAGCCGTTTGTTTATTGAGCCATTCTTAAATTTAATGCAAATTGTAGAGTTTATCTGATGACTGTATGCAGAGGCAGGCTAACACTTCCCATTGACTCACAGTGTTTGAGCAAAGCTAACTAGCAAAAAGAAAAAAAAGTAGGCAAATCCCTTTAAGAAGCCTCAAAAACAGAAAAACAAGCTTAGACTGGACTGAAAAACAGCACAACAGTCAGACAGCATGTGAATTAGAAGGAATATCTACCACTGCGCAGCAGTTTTTCAAACTCAAAGGGCAAAACAGACGGGCTAAATGATCATTTTTGCTGCCCAGCTGAACTGGAATAGGGTGTGAGGTCAAATAGTCAATAAAGTTGTGCAGCTTCATGCAGTTTGCTCTTGGTTTGTGTCTGAATGTGAAGATAAAACATCAGCACCCTCTTCCTGCTCCACAGATCATTCTCTGCATTTTAACCAAGGTGGTTCCAGTGGTACAAAGAGCTACTGAAGGCCCTCTCAAACCGTAACTGCCAACTCAAAATCCTCAACAATGAGTTGCTTAATGTCTAACCAGCCCCCCCTAATGGGAGGCTGTGATATTGCCTGTCGCTTTTTCTTGAGTTTATTTAGTTTTTAAACATATCATTAAGTTATTTTGCAGCCCTTGGTAGAAAAAGTACATTCACTTCTTTCTTTCTCTGTAATTCATGCTCCTGCACATGCAGTTTAGCTTAATTGGTTGTAATTTCCTGAAGGGAGCAACAGTTAATTGCAGAGCTTTGTGGCTAAGAATCCCTAAAGGTAAACCTCTCATATAACCTGTCTTTATCTGGTATTCTTACTACAAACATCCCAGCACAGGAAAAAGAACATTTCTTTATTTGCTGCTAAAAAGAGTGCAACAGTTCTGGGCATTGGGGAGTCCATGTTGCACAGAAGGACCAATTATTCCTTAATGTTGTTTAATTAACAGAGCAATAGAACTTTACTGCAGCAAATCAGTTTAAAGTTACTGGCATGATGTATTACAGAACATTTTTCATGTTTTTATTATTAAAATCTGTTCTTTTTTGTCTTTATACTATCACATTCAAGCATATAATTTCTCAATCTACAAACCCCAATTTCAATGAAGTTGGGACGTGTAAATAAAAACAGAATACAATAATTTGCAAATCATTTTTTACCTATATTTAATTAACTGCACAACAAAGACAAGATATTTCATGTTCAAACTGATAAACTTTATTGTTTCTTTGCAGATATTCACTCATTTTGAATCTGATGCCTGCAACACATTCCAAAAAAAAGCTGGGACAGGGGCATGTTTGCCACGTTGTTACATCGACTCTCCTTTTAACATCACTCAATTAGCATTTGTCCTGTGCAGAATGTTGGTTTTTAATGTGGAGCTGCCTGAGTTTAATTGAATGTCATGGGCATTAAATGTTGGTTTTCAGCCTTGAAGCTTACAGTATGTGCAGAGATTTCCCTGGATTCTCAGAATCTTTTGATGATATTATGGACTGAGGGTGATGAAATCCATAATATCCTTGCAAATGTATGTTGAGAAATGCTCTTAAACTGTTGGACTACTTCCTCATAAAGTTGTTCACAAAGTGGCGAAGCTCCCCCCATCCTTGCTTCTTAATGACTGAGCCTTATTGGATGCTCTTTTTATACCCAATCATGGCACTCATCTGTTCCTGATTAACCTGTTCACCTGTTGAATGTTCCAAAAAAGATGTTTGTAGAGCATTCCTCAAATTTCTAAGTCTTTTGCTGTCCCTTTCCTGGCCGTTTTGGATAATTTTGCAGGTATCAACTTCAAAATTAGTCAATATTTGCAAAAAAAAATAAAAAAAGAGAGACATTTATCAGTTTAAACATTTAATATCTAGTCTTTGCAGTGTTTATTTGTGTTTTACACAATGTCCCAACTTCATTGGACTTGGGGTTTGTATTAAAGTGAAAAGTCCTTTTGTCAAACTTGTGATAAAATCTGAATCCAGGACTTGAATGTATGGAATATGACCTGGGATATATCCCCACTGCGCTACTTTTACACTCCTGATAAAAGTTTGTGATCACGTTTTACGCCCCTGTCCCGCCTCCTTATGGCCGTGCGTTTAAATGAAATGTAGTGATGCTTCCAAACAAAACTTCACTTTATTGAAGTTCCACCTCCTCTCTTCTCCTCTCCTCTGCTGCTCTGCCTCTGAGGCTGAAAAACAGCTTGTGGAGATAAAAACTATGAGCAGTGATACGACGCAGCATTAAACTGGATGTGAGGGGCTTCTAAAAATATAAAGAAGAGTTTGCTGTAAAGGTGTTTTACTGCGGCCTGTCAGAGCTTTTATTTTGGAGGGCCATGCTTAACTGAGAGTAAATCTTAAAGGAAGTAAAAGACAGACCTGCAGGCAGGATTGTACTGAAAAAAAAATTTTGGGGTGTTTTTGGAAGGGGAGAGGAGGGATCCTTCAAAATGCAACATCAAGCTAAAGCTAATATTTCCTGTTTGCTGCCTTTAGTTCAGAAAATATTGATAAAGTGCATGTATTTCTTAACATCTGAAGCATCATATGTGCTGATGAACACCCACTGGCCATTTCATGAGAACCTGTTCAACTTCATGCAATTGCAAATAGCCAGTCACGTGGCAGCAACTCAATGCACAGGCATGTATCCCAGTTCAAATCAAGCATCAGAATGGAGAAGAGGTGACTTTGAATGTGGCGTGGTTTTTGGTGCCAGAAACTGCTGATCTACTGGGATTTTCATACACAACCATCTATAGAGAATGGTCTAAAAAAGAGAAAATATCCAGAGAAGCTTAAAGGAGAAAACCAAATCTGCTGCATCTGTGCTTGTTTGTAACAGGCAGATTTTGTAATTTGCAATGTCCCTCCCAAATAAACAGAGACAAAATAAACGCCACAGCCTACTTTAGCCTACCTGCTGATCATGTCCATCCTTTTATGATCACAGTGTACCTACCATCTTATGACTACTTACAGCAAGATAACAAAGCCCAGATCATCTCAAACTGGTTTAACATGAAATTTAATTCACTGTTCTCCAGTGGCCCCAACAGCAACCAGGTCTCAATCCAACAGAGCATTTCTGGGATGTGGTGGAGCATATTATGGATGTGCAGCTACAAATCTGCAGCAACTATGTAATGCTGTCATATCAATGTGGACTAAAATCTTTGAGGAATGTTTCCAGCACCTTGTTGAATCTATGCTTTAAAGAGTTAAGACAGTTTTGAAGGTAATAGGGGATCCAACCCAATAGTTGCAAGATGTACCTAATAAAGTGGCCAGTGACAGTATATTTTAACTTGTTCAATGTGATGCAATCCAGACATGTTTGGAAAGGAGAAGAGTGAAGATGTGCCTATTTTCCTGGTCCCTTATCAGCTTTTTTTCTAACAGCTCTGGCACCAGTTTTATCTCAGTCTCAATATCAGAGAAACAATTCCCTGATAAATTGAGTTTTAATCACAATCTTTCTCTGTATTCTCAAGATGTTTGTTTTAAAAAAAGTTTTTTCTCTCCTTTCAACTGCTCCATAAATCCATCAACATCCTCGTGCACCTATCATTACTTTAAATGCACTTTTTAAACTTAATGACAGGGTTGAGGCCACGTGTCTGTGATTTTATTGGCCAATCATCAACATTCACATGACAGCATCTTCCATATGCTTCATGGATGATGGCAAAGGTCAGACTGGCTGGTTCAGATCTACCATGTTTGGCCGAGTACAAACTAAGTTCAAAACCATCTGGTAACAAGTAAATAAAAGAAATACATTTGTAACAAGAGGAGTGGAGGAGAGAGTTCATCCAGGGCATGTCTGGCTCATAAATGCCCACCTGTGGCAAAAACCCACAATAAATGCACCTGAGGGCAGACCGAGGTCCATCGAGTGCAGTGGAGACCTTTTTTCTTCCTTTTTTTCCCCCCCACAGATTCATTCAGAGTGTTCAGCTGCCAACCAAGAGTTATTTCTTTTTGTTAAGCTTTAAAGATAGTCCTCAGGCCACTAAAACTTTGAATCTGATCACCCAGAGGTCCACCTCTACAGAGACAAGGACCTCTTTACAAGACCTCAGAGTCTGCAGAATAAAATCCCCCCGAGTCCACCACGATGACCCAAGTATAACATCAGGGAGGCTGCTTTTCAGGGTCTACTTTGTTCCTTTATTCCTTTGGGCCTCTTATTCATCCAAACAAAGTGAACGCATAATGTACAAAGTACATCCACAGAGGATGATGAGGGAAGATAAG
The DNA here is from genome assembly GCA_037902135.1 of Cetoscarus ocellatus. NCBI lineage: Eukaryota > Metazoa > Chordata > Actinopteri > Labriformes > Labridae > Cetoscarus > Cetoscarus ocellatus. The sequence goes on from JBAMNC010001200.1 coordinate 100,862, forward strand.
CAGCAATTTTAGCCCAAAGATGAAAAGCTCTCTGCGAGCAGAAGAACATAATGTTGGATACAATGAGGACAGAGGCTATTTGATCTGCTCCTGCGGGATGATTTGGAGTTGGACATGTTGCTCTGACTTACAAAATTTACATTTTGAAAAAAAGGCTCTGTGAGGACAGAGAGCATTGAGCTAAAGGTGGATTCTGGTGTTTTTGAACCTGTGGTTTGTTGCAGCTGATTTTTTAAGTTCTGTTTTCAGTTCTGGTTTAGAGAATAGGTTTCCAAACTTTGAAAACACTCATAATTATTGGCTGCTTCCTGGCAATGCTAATCCCCATTGCCAAATTTCTTTAATAACACTTACATTTTAAAAGCAAATGCTAGACATTAAACCTGTATGTTAGGCCTTTTGGGACCTACTTTTATTGACAATTATAATTTTCTTATTTTTTTCAGCAAAAATCAACAACAGTGATACCATTTTTTTCAGTTTGAAATGACTCATATTTTTAGTTACTGTGAACAACATCCCTGTCTTATCATACTGGCCACTGTACATAGCTTAAATACAGGGGCATCATTACCTCTGCCAAAGTGTTTTTTTGTCTGTTTGTCTGTCAGCTAGCAAGATAACTTCAGTAGTTGTGAACAGATTTTAATGACACCTTCAGAGAATGTTGATTATGGCACAAGGAAGTACTAATTAGAGGTTTGTGCTCTCGGAGCACTTCTAGTACTTTTCCAAGAATTTACCTTCAGTTGGCTTAATTGGCTTAATCACTGCACTGAACAAATGACACCAAAATGAATATTACATTATCTTAAAAGATTCAATTTAAACAACTTTCTCTTTTTTTCGATATCAAAAATGACATGTATGTCTATATTGCTAATGGTGTTCCACAGGGTTCTGTCCTAGTCCCTTTCTTTTTTTCACTCTTCATGTTGATCAAATTGCACCAGTTATCTCTGAATATAAAAGTCATCCCCATGCTCCTGTCAAAGTTTGTATTTTGGGGGCATATACCAGCAACTGTTAGATAATATGCCTCCAAAACAAAAGACGTGCTGGCTCAAAAAGTGGAAGCTAATGCCTGGGTCATCTCAACCACTACACTAACATTTTCACATTCAACAACTAGGTCCTGTTTCTTTACTCTATGAAATACTTGCATCAGCTACATGTACATCAGATTGTAAAACTCATCTTTATGCAGATGACAGTTTGGCCAGCTGATGATTTGCAGTGTGCTTTGTATTTCAAGCCAGATGTAATCATAGCTTGAGGAGCTCACATCTTGCTGGTAACAGTATTGGGGAATAACAAGAGGGTGGTAACGTATTGAGGTCCACCTGTCCTTGACTAAATGCTGCGTCCTGCTTATAGAGCCCATTGGACTGCACAGCTGACAGCACACTGAACCACCTTCACCCTGCCAACTGCACCAACTCTGCTCCACACCAAGACACAGGAGGAGGGTGTCGTACAAGATGACAACGATACCGACCACGGAACAACTGCTTGTCAACAAGACATCCTATTATCCCCCTGTTCTCATCATGTAAGACCCGTCTTCAGCTCTATTACTGTGCTGCTGGGAGCAGAACAGGTGTTTATACATCTTATTTGTCAATGTGTGGAAAAAACTGGGTCAAAAATGTGCTTTAAAACCCCTGAAAATTCATCAGTGTGTGATAAAACTGTCATTTCACAAGAGGACTTACTGAAGAGAAAATGTTTTCTTCTATCATCTTCTGTGTCAGTAAACCCTGATTCTTGATAAAAGAGCCTCACGTCAGTCAAGATGTAATTGTTGCCAATTCTCTCAGTCAGAGAGCAAACAGGGGAAACAAGGCGATTTGTTTCATCTGTTGTCTGGGTGCAGTCATTCTGACCTTTAGAATCTCTGCTCTTTGTTTGAGCACAGTGGGTTTGACACGGTCTTTACCGATGATTGCTGGTAATGCAGAGGGATGTTGACACTGAACCTTTTTGTCCCACTGCAGGCCTGAAGATAAGAGAGCCAGTTCAAATGTTAAAGACTGAAAATATGGAGGCGCTGGAGTTAAGAGTTAGCTGACATTTACTTTCATTTATTTGAGTGCTGAAGACTAAGTCCCTCCTTTAGAAAGATTTTGTCTTAAATGTTAAAACCTCAAAAACTAGTCAGAGCTTTTAGCGGCTGACAGATAAATCACAAGAAAATCACTAACAAAACACTTTGGATGTTTTCACACTTGGGTCACTTGAAGTAGTTGTACCTAAACAAGTGTGATTACACTCTTTGGCCGTTTGTGAGCACAGAAATGCTCTGTGATGCACAACAGAACAAGAAAGCCAAGAAACTGTGGTCTCAGTTAACTTCCAATCTAACCCCAGAAGTATTCAGTTTGCAGTGATCTACTCAGGAAATGCAACAAATAAAGACAGCTAAAAGCTATGTTACAGCAGAGCATCACAGGACTGAAAACATCAACTAAAAAACTCATTTAGTTCAAATGAATTTTCTGAGCTTATCAAACCAAAATGTGTCACTTAATACTCAGACAAACACTCTGGCCAAACTGGTCTCTATTGTTACTGCAATGAGAGTTTCTCTGACAACACTTCTAACAGGTGTCCTGGTTAACAAATTAACCATGTTAATTGGCATCATCTGACACCTGTTTTGTTGCTAATGGTGTTCCACATGGTTCAGTCCTTGGCCCACTTTTTAATATCTTTTAAAGCATTTAATTGCATCATTTATGTCTGATGATAAAATTAATAAACTCCTCAAAAAAAGTTTGGAAATGTTATTTTGGTTGATTATTTCTCCTCTTTAATAATACCAGTTGGTATTGTATTTATATTCTTGAGAAGCCTGATTAGTCGCCTTTACGATGAGATTCAACTTGTAAGGATTGTGCATTTGTGGAATGAGCAACACAGCTATATGCGTGGGTAGAGCCCACAAAAAGAGCTGGTCCCATTTCCAAACTTAGGACCGAGTCCTGTAAGACTGCCTTTGAAGTGGGCGTCCCAGAAAGGTATCAACCCAAGAAGAGTGGTTTCCCACACTTACTTAACTGAGGAACGATGGACTTTCTTCCAGGGGGAAGAGGGGATTTTGGCACATTTTGCATGGCATTGAAATTGCTATGGGCTTCGATAATTGTTTGAAAAGACATTTGCATATATTGTTAAACTTAATTGACCAAATGTTTAATGAATAATCTCCAAAACGATGGGGAAATAAATGAATAACTGAGGTTAGAAAGTTGTAGGCCTTAATCAACCTAAGTTCCCATCCATCCATCATTTAGTGTTTGTCTGGGGTGTCAGGATAAACTAAACACCTTAGATACCCTCTCCTCCAAAACAAGCTCAGATTTGTGACACCCTAAATTGTCCTTGAGCTCCCTGCGAGATGTAATCATACAGCAGATCCTCGCTCTGTGGAGGGAAGAGGCCCAGGGGAGATCCTTTCAAAGTGCCTAAATCAACTCAACAGCTCTCTCTGAAATTTAATAACACAGGTGGTGGATATTGAGCCTCTTCTGAATTAGCTTAACGCCAAACTTAACCACATAAATAAAGACGGGCAACCTTGCAGAAAGGCTTGATCCATCTTTTATGGCTTCAAAGTCTGCAACAGGGTGAGTGTCAACAATGAGATTAACCTGGAAAATAAGACCTTTGCTCCAACAGCACATCCTGATAAAAAGGCAGCAACAACAACAACAACAACAGCTAGTTTCTCACTTTGCTGTAAACCAGGTCGGCGTTCTCATATATATGTTTATATAGCATCAGATCAAATTAATGCAATGTCTGTCTTCCCTATTCCAAAGCAGTCCAATGTGTTCTTAAAGCAGGTCATCAAATACCAGATATTTCATATCATATTATGTTCAAATGTACTGTGTGAACTGTGGTTATTAAATACGCAATGAAATAAATAAATGCCACAATAAATATCTGCATGAGTTCAGCTTGAAGTTAAATGTGTGTACCTGAGATCACCTCACATTAATGCCAGGATCTGATCAGGTAAGGCTGCCTGTAGAAACATTTAAAGCGCATAACAAAGGTTAGAGGTGTTATTAAAATGTACAGAATACTTGCAATAAAACAGCCATCATGGACTTTAAAAATAAAGCTAAGTTTTAAATATAGTACTTTTTAGTTGAATTTTTCTAACACATCTTTTTTTTTAACTAAGTACCGGTATCGGATCAGAATCGCTGATACTAGCCTGATTTTACTTGGTATCAGAAATGGAGCACAAATGAAAAGGACACGACAAAAAATTCAAATCAAAAACCATACCAAAAATAGTGACGGATAAGAAAAAAACAACACAACAAAAGACATAAAACAACCAATCATCAGAGACACACAACAAATCAAAATAATGTCAACAAATAAAAAAAACACAACAAAACACAAGACAAAAATGCTATTCACAAATTAATTTGGAAATAAAACTGATTAACATTAAATAAATAAAACTGGGGAAAAAAAGGTACAAAAATGAAAACAAAAACAACAGCTAATTCAAATCTGAAAACTTCAAAAAAAAACAAAAAAAAAAAACAGCAACAGGACAGAAAAATAAAAAAAACAACAAAAAAGACCCGAACATTATATAGAAAACAAAACAACAAATAGACAAACCAAAAAAGGCACAAAGACAATAAAAAAAAAAATCACAACACATCACAAACACAAGAGTGAAATTAAAACACAAACAAACTGAATGGAAAAATGACAACAACTAACAAGAAACACAAAATACACACTAAAACAAGAAAAAATAAAAATCACCACAACTTAAAAATATAAAACAGGTGCAAAAACCACAACAAAAAAGGACAAATAAAACAAAAAATTAACCAAAAATTCATCACAATATTAAAAACAAATCAACAAATTAAAGACTCCAAAACAAATATAAAAGAAAAAAAAAATGACAAAAAACAACAAATCAATAAATATGGCGAAGAAAACAAAAAATAACAAAGATAATAAACAAAGCTACCAACTGACAACAATACATATGGTAAAAAATAAAGCTTTAGTTTAAAATGTAGTACTTTTTAGTTGAATTTTTTTAACATATATATATATTTTTAACAAAGTATCAGATCAGTATCGGTGATACCAGCCTGATTTTTACTTGAGATCAGATCAGAAAGAAAATCAGTGGTACCACACATCGCTAAAGAAACTGATGATTTTTGTGACATCAACAGACCGCAGCGCTTTAGCTCCGCCCTTTCCGTTTGCCATGTAGAAAGGTGGGACGGCACAGGCCTCGTTTTCGGTAGAAATGCCTGAAACTGCGTACCGTACCGCAGCTTTAGATGCTTCCATTCCTGAGGACTGTGTCAGGAACACTGAGTCCTCAACCTCTAAAGATTTCAATCCATTTTCAGGTCAGGTATTCCCTGTCCAAGAGAAAGACGGCTGACTCCCCGGCTCACTGAGTCACACAGAAGCCTCTCAAACATCTTTGTATTCACTTCAGTAGACCTGCTAAACCTTGGGAACATCTCGCCTTCTGCTTGAAGGACTCGTGTAGACATAAACTTCCTAACCTGCCTGTTTTGAAGAGCACATAAAGTTTTTTTGTGCAGCTGTGTTCCTACTTCTGTGTAAAACTTAAATTTGACAGCCAGAGCTCCGAATACTGTCAGAGCAGAGAGGCATTAATACAATCGGGACTTCCAGTATAACTTTACCTGGTAGCACAGAGAAGAGATCAGGCTAAATCTGCATGAAACTTTTATCAAAAGTACACACCCCACAAGCTTTGTTTTACTGCTCAGCCTCCCCCGCCTCTTGTTTCTCTGGTCTCACTCCGGCTTTTGGCCCATTTTACATGCAGATATTGTTATTTCAAGGCTCAGAATTTTCGCATTATTACTCCAAAAGTGTAATGAGATTTTGTTGCATCATTCTTTCCTCACAGTCCTCTGAAGACAAAGCACTATGAAATGCGTTAGAAGCACAGTTGGGGGCTGTTTCAAAAAATTTGAGGGATTTAAGCTCCTTATTTTCCAGCGAGTCTTTCTAAATACCAAACAGCTTCACCTCTCTCTCTCCCTCCTGCAGCCTCTCCTATCTGCTCCTCTTCCTCTTGAGGTCTGAGCACACAAACAGAACCCGGTTACCGTCTCTTGCAGGTTGCAAATGGGATTTGCATACAAACATCAAGTGCTGCACACACATGTACGCTGTTGTTTATCTCAAATAACCGCGCAGCCGTGCTCTCAAATGACTTTTACCTCTGCTGCATGCGCAAAATAAGTATGAATATCAGCACGGAGATACAGAAATACACGGCAGTATCTCTCCCAGCTCCAAACAGGCTCTCACCTCCTCACTCCACCTCCCTGGGGCGACTCTTTAAAGCTGTTATTGTGTGAGAGAATGTGTGCTGCTCAGAGAGAGGCCGCTGTGTGGAGGTGAACATGCAATTTTAAAGTCTCTGTGCAGCAAAAGCAGATACAGTCTGTGAACTACGGTGGCCCCGAGGTGCAGAATGTAACAACAATTTAATGAAACACAACACCAACATGAGACATGACAACAAATTAATTTAAAAAAAAACGAACATTAAATCACCAAAACACAAGACCAGAGTGGAACATATAAACTAATAAGGAAATTCAACAACTAAAAAACAAGGAAACAACAAAAAATACAAATCCAAAACCATACCAAAAAATAGTGATGGATAAGAACAAAAACAACACAACAAAAGACATAAAAATATTAGGACATAAAAAAGCAAATCATCATCAGAGATACACAACAAATCAAAAGCACATCAACAAATCAAAAACACAACAAATAACAAAACACAAGACAAAAATGGTATCCACAAATAATGAGGAAATACAACAGATTAACATCAAATTAATAAAATTGGAAAAAAGCACAAAAATGATTTTTGATGAATTTTAAAAATGAATTTTTAAAAACAACAGAAAAGACCAGAACATTAAATAGTAAACAAAACAACAAATAAACAAACCAAAAAAGGCACAATGACAAGCAAAAAGAAAAAAAAAATCACAAACACAAGACCAAAATAGAACACATAAACAAACCAAATGAAAAAACACGACAACAACAATAAAAAAACACTAAAAACAAGAAAAAATAAATACACCAAAACTTAAAAATATAATACAGGCGCAAACACCACAAAAAAAGGACAAACATAACAAAACAAACAAACAAAGGAAAGTACATGATAATATAAAAAACAAATCAATAAATTAAAGACTCTAAACAAATAAAAAGACAAAAACTACAAAAAACAACAAATCAATAAATATGGCAAAGACAACAAAAAATAAACACAACAAAAACAATGATAATAATAAACAAAGCAATTTTTTTTGTTTGTTTTTAAAATCTTTTAATTTTTTGGTGTTAAACTTAATTTTCAATATGCTCAATTTTTTGCCCTCAATTTGTTGTTTTGTTTTTCTTTTTTTTCCTATTTGTTATGCCTTTTCATTTGTTGTTTTTCTCAATTTGTTAGTGTTTTTGCTTCGTCAGTGACAGTAGACACCACAAAGCAACCTAGAGCAGGAACTACTCCTCCATCTCATGATTTTGAAGGCTAGTTTTATATATTTTGTGATTTTTTTCATCACTATAATTTGGCCTGGTGTTAATAATACAGTCTTCAGTTGTACAACAGATCTAATATACATTATTAAATGCTTTACAGTGAGTGAGTTCAACTCTCTACCTGCACATGTGTTTCTTCTTCTGTCTCTGAATTACATTCTTAACTGAGCTGTAAATGTGGTTTTTTTTTCTTTATTCCAGCGTCTCCCTCCTCTTTGTCTATTTACAGCACAAACATTTGTAAACATACATTTTCTAAGGGCCCAATAATCTCATTCTTTGAGTTAATCCTACGTAGGCAGAGCAAGAAACAAAGCTCCTCTGAACAATGCAAACAGGAAAAAGAGGCTCATTCTCCAGGAGAGTCTCCTCTAAATCATACATGTAGCTCATCTATCTGGTGAGGTAAGCAGGGCAGTGAACAAAAGCGTAGAAAGCTGCAGGATTTTCTGCTCATGAAAGTTTAACTCGAGTGAGAGGATCACGTAAATTATTTTAGACCCTCACATCTTCACTCAGAGTAGTAAGAGAAACAAAGAATGAGAGATGAATACAGAACGAAACAGCAGGAGCATGTGATGAAGCCAAACAGCAGCCGAGGAAACACTGAGAAGAACATCAGTTATGATCTGAATCGATGCTAACATGCTAACTTTTATCCCTGAACACCAAAAGCACATCAATGTACCGATCCATGAATCTGCATGTTTACAACAGCTAATTCATCCATCCATCCAATTCATACATAAAGTACATACAGCACTGAATGTACTCTATCCATCCATCAATTCTTAAATCAATCACTACATCCATCCATTCATCCAGCTATCCATCTATATATTAATTATTCCTTTAATCCATACATAGGTACAGTACATACATACATAAATCTACAAACATATTAGGGCTGGGTTTTGTTAAGAACCTCACGATTCGATTCGATTTTGATTCTTTAGGTGGCGATTCGATTCAGCATCGATTCAGTAAGAAGTAGAAATACACAAATAATTAGAGCACCTGTTGACAATTTCTGAATTTTTATTTTGATGCCAATGTGAGTATATGTCATATGTCACCTCATATTTTTGAGCAAACATCTGAAAATAAAAAGTTGCAGTGTAATAACTTATTTGTGCATTTGGAGTACAAGAGCAAAAACCACACCATCACACCATTCATCCACACATACATGCATACATGAATCTACAAACTTATCCATCCATGCATCAGTTCTTCCATCTAACTGCTCTGTTCTTCACCCATTCATCCACCCCTTATGTAAATCTGATCTGTCTATCAAAACTTCCATGCATCCATTACTGTATAAATTGATCCATCTATCCATCTTCCTATCCATCATCCATCCACCCATTTACCAGAAGAGCTATCCATCTGTTTATCCATCCATCCCTCATCCATCTGTCATTCCATCCATCTTTCCACCAACTAACTGATCACTCCATCCATTTACCTGTCCATTATTCTAACTTTTTACCCATTAATCCATCCAACTACACCCTCATCCATCCATCAATCACTCAATCTGTCCATCTATCCTTCCATGCATCCGTCCTTCTATCCATCTGCTCCATTCTTCATCCACCCACCAAGTCATTACCCTCCATCAGTTCAGATGTTCATAAAATTGATCAGACAATTCATACTTCCATCTATCCATTAATTAATCCATATGTACATCCATTGATTGATGTACAAATTCATCTATACATCCATCTTTTTATCCAGCCATTCATCCATCTACCAAAAGACCCATCCACCTGTTTATCCACCTATTCCTTCATCCATCATTGAAGTGACTGAAGTCCCAGATTATTCCTCTTAAATTCATGCTTTTTATTTCAAAATGAAAAACAGACCTTGGCTGAAATTGAAAATATAAGAGTAGGCAACAATCGGGTGTCCTTTTAGTTTGAGCTGAAATTATATCATGTCAGTGTTTGGAGCTCTTTCTTTTTAAATGTCAGAGGCACTGTTTGATGCCCTTCAGGAAATGGTGCGCCCACAGCTTAGGAGGCACTGTAGTAAATATCATGACCCAATAAACCCTGAGCTTCACTTGGCAGAGTGCTTCAGGTGGATATTTTCATCTAATGTGTTACTTATCAGTGCTCTGTAACACCGGTGATGTGGGCTGAAGGCTTAGGCTGCAGAGCTCTGACGATTTATTGACTTCAGATTGCTTTAGAATAAAAACAACACTGTGAGAGGGGAACAGTGGAGAGGATGCTACAGGACTGAACAATGGCAGTTCTTATGTTGGGGTGCTGATTTGTAATGATTGTGGAGTTCAGGCCGAGCTCACTGTGGCTCTCCCTGCTTCACGCTCTGTCCATGGTGCTGAACCTTGGCTGGCAGGAACAGTATGAAAGTTATACTGGGACAGTAAAAGCAGGATGTGAGGAGGATTGTTCCCATATTTTTTTTTTTGAGAATAAAGCAGCATGTTTTGTTTTTTGTTTTTCTAAAGCAGTATTTGTTATAATACTCACTGGATCACTTTCCCTCTCTCACTCTGGCTTTGTCAAAGTCACCGCGAAATCAAAATGCTAATGCTCTACAACTCAAACTACGTATTTGAAACTAGAGAAATTGTTTAATTCAAACTGATGATGTGAAGTCATTTTTACAGTGTCTTTATGTGATAACATGACACACCAGATGGTCATGGATGTATTTCAAGTACATCTTGGTAACATGGCGGCATGGTGACACAGCAGGTAGTGTGCAAGCCTCATAGTAAAAGGCCTTTCAGAATCAGAATCAGTCTCATTGGCCAGGTAATGTTAGACATACAAGGAATTTGACACCGGTTTACTTCACTCTGGAAGTAAAGACTAGATACACACAGAGTGTATATACATATATAAACAGAACAGAAGCAGAAAAAGAAGCAGGAATTAAACTTTTTAAATAAAAATAAAAATTAAGGTAAAGAAAAAGGAATATGAATAGAATATGTACAATATGTACTAGAGATAAAACAAGAAACAAAGTTCACAGGTGCATGCACGGTTGTAGGATGATATGTGCATAGGGACGGACCATCTTGGTCATCATTTCTGTGTGGTGTTTGCATGTTCTCCCTGTGCATGTGTGGGTTCACTCCCGCCACAGACCTGGTTGATTGGTGACTCCAAAATGCCCTTAGGTATGAATACGAGAGTGAATGGTTGTCTGTCTCTCTATGTAGCCCTGCGATCGGCTGGCAACCACTTCAAGGCATACCCGCCTCCCACCCAGTGTCAGCTGGGATAGGCTCCAGCCCCTACAACCTTGAAAGGGATAAGCGGTATAGATAAAGAACGGATGGATGGGTGGATCCCATGGAAAGTGACAGGGAATGCCAGAAAGTGACCAAACTAATATTTTGCCTGTCATCTTCATCACAGGCTTACAGTCACCCCACACTCCTAACCACAGCCTCTTTGTCCTTGAAGAGACTCTGGTTGATTAAGTCTTCCCAGACTGGAAACATTTGTTTCAGCATGCAGCTCAACAAAGATGAAAATGCCTGGTGACGGAAATGTTTTGTAAACTGAAGAAAAAAACCATGCACATCTCCAAAAAGCTCATTACTCGGTTTCAGAATTTAAAGAAAATAGTTACAAAAGGATAAAAAGGTCTTCACGCCAGAGGCTGCTCCAAATTATCTTCTGATGTGTTCAGATTTTTGTCATTTCAAAAAGCATTTTATAAATAAATTTGATTCCAAACCTGAGGGTTCACAATGCAACTCAAAAATCTTTTTCTAATCCAAACTAAATCCAATTGTCAGAAAAGTGTGTGAAACCCTGCCGAGCAGATCTGTACTTCTGTCTTGTGTAGAGTGTCATTGTGACCGACAACAAAAGACCAGTCTGGTTTGCCTCAGGACTGCACAACAGAAAGTCTTGCAGATTTAACTTTTGTCCTGACTTCTATGATTTCTTCCTTCCTGTCAGAAAAGCCACCACCAGACCGTACAAACAGAAATGTTGGTGAGAAACAGCAGAAACGCCTCAGCATCTCAGTGTGGTTGCATTTATCATCAGTGGAACATGAATTCATCATAATGTTTGAAAAGACAAACAAAAGTGTTTATCCTAAATACAGTATGTTTTTTTAGTTGTCTGTGGTATCCCGTGTTGTCTGATCTTGGCGTTAGGCTAGAGGTAGTTTGAGGGTCAGTCCCAATTGTACCCCTTAGCCCTTGGTTTTGCGTGTTCATGTCTAGTGAAGGGGTATCCAAATTCTCCAAGGTTAAGGTTAAGGGGAAGGGCTACACAGCCCTTGAAACGAAGACAAACCGGAACTTCACTTGAAAGAAAGGGGTACGAGAAATACACAAGATGGCAGAGCGGAGACTGCAGGAAGTGCATGAATATAAGTAATTATTAAATCACTAAATAAATATTAATCATGTTTTGAATTGTTGGTTGTATTTTAAAATTTCTCATTAGAAAAAGCTAGCTGTAGCTACAGCTATTGTTGCATCTGCCTACGACACAGCCTGCGAATGGCTCTGGGTGATGACGTAGCGGGAATCGAGTGGCGTGTTTTCACCCCTTCCTCTTGGCCCTAAAAATGGAGGGCCATGGGGAAGGGGTAAGATGGAGGGGGAGGGCTAAGGGGTACAATTGAGAAGTCGTGTTCCAAATAAAATCTGCTTTAATTTTGAAACACAGGATCTTTTGATGATTAAATTAACATTAGCCTAACCATAGAAAAGAAGAATTTTCCTTCATTTTCCACATAGCTTATCCCAGCTGACATTGGACGAAAAGCAGAATACAACCTGGACAGCAGATCACATGGCCACGTAGAGAGACAGACAACCACATGCACACACTCATATGGGCAATTTACAGTCAGCAATTAATCTGACAGATTGCCGAAAACTTTTCAGAAACTTTCCAACGGAAGTTAAGCTGGGGAATTTTGGAAATATTCAAAATTGCTTGTACTTTCTTTTATAATAACAAAAAAGTTTTTAGTTCCTACCTTTACATGTTTCAACGGAATTCTTCCGTCTTCGTCAGAAGTGTCACCTCATGGTAGTGTGACGTGTCCTTATCAGCTGATCTTACGGAGGCGTGATCATCCTGTCAGATTTGACAGGTCCATCATGCCTCCTGCTGTCTGGTCGCTCCTCCAGGATGGTGCTCCAGGTTTTGTGACAGCATATATGCCCCCTCATCCTGGTTCATCGTCCTGTGGGCACACTTCCTGATTTCTATCGCTTCCGTAATCCAGCGTTGGTGTCTATTTTTTTCATGAACCAGGACGAGGGGGCATACATGATGTCACACACCTGGAGGAGCGACCAGACAGCAGGAGGCGTGATCGACCTGTCAAATCTGACAGGATGATCACGCCTCTGTAAGATCAGCTGATAAGGATTCTGTCAAAACATGTAAAGGTAGGAACTAAAAACATTTTTGTCTATTATAAAAGAAAGTACAAGCATGTCATTATCATAGACATAATGAACCTTCTTGGACTAATATTCAAAATTGGAAACATTTCCAGGTACCCTCTTAGGTTTGATTTTTGGTACCCTTTGGCAGCACAAATGGACTTTTTGTAGAATTTCTTGGTTGAGATGAGGGACAAATACCATCGCATTAAGTTCACAGATAATAAGAGCTGAACAATGCCTCCTTGCATGAACCAACCATGTGCATTAATCCTTCTTGTTGCACTCCAACAAACCTGTATTACACTGAAATATCAAGCAGGGTTGAAACGTCTTTGAGGTTTAGATATTCATGGCTGGTTTGAAATGAATAAAGCCAAATGATTTTATGTGAACGCATCTTTATGACTTTAAACTGCCATGACAGCCAGAGAGTAAGGTCCGGTTTCCCTCCATGTTTTCTGCTGATTTGTAAAATGTGTGTCAGCCTTTGCTCCCTCATGTTCCCGGGTCAGATTTGGCGACGTTACGAGGACAAGCTGATTGCAAGCCCGAGCAGTGAACGCATCAGTGCCCCCCCGCCAATTATAACTTTTACAAAGAGCTCTCCAAATGTATGTTTTAACCTGGAGGCTACAGGTCAGCAGAGAATGAGACAGTGGATGAAAAACTTTCTGCCAGGAGTGAAAAACTAACCTTGAAAGTGACAAACGGAGCTGACTCTTTGTTCAGCGAGATGGCTTTGTGACGGCGCCGTCCTTACCCGCCTATGCTATCGCTTTTGTTCTCAGCGGTGGATGCCCTCATTGGCCAACAATCTACTCCGCATTAATTACCAAATGTGGGTGCATGCTAATTAATGGAGACGCTGCAGAAGATAAAAATAGATGGAGCTTTGATGCTTGCAGAGCTCTGTGGTTGCACACGCTCTTTGGGAGATGACCCGTGCTGAGCGAGGAGGTGAGCTGATGTTCCATTATGTAAGGCCGAGGATTAGCAGACGCACCGCTGCTTTGCCGCATCCTCTTATCCAAGCTTGGGATACGATCAGGAAGGAATGATAATGAGTATTGACAGATTCGCTCCTGTCTCGTACCATCTCTGTGTACGCTCGGTCACACTCTCACAGAGATATCATTCTGCTTGAGCAAATTATCCTTTCTGAATCTTTGAGCTAATGGAATAAGTTCATGCTTGGTTTGATATGTCGCCGTGCAAGAATAACTGAAGTTGAATTTTGGGTGTTTTCTACTTTATTCTGCTGGTGAGACTGCTTGTGTCACTTTGTGTTGATGTAACCTAATCAACAGTAGAGATGGGTATCAAATTATCAGCGCCAACAAGTCTGACACAGAGGCTGAATGGTACTGAGAAAAAATGTTTTCTGTTTTTAGGAAATTAGATCAGATCAGATGAATAGACAGTATTTCAAATATACAGACAGGAAATATGTATTTTCTCCTTTGATTCTTTGGGCCCTATTTTGACAGCTTGAACATCGTCTAAGCCAGGGGTCACCAACCTTTTTGACCTGAGAGCTACCCTAGAGTTGAGGAGTAGTATGGAGGGCTACTTATATGATTTAACATTCTTAAGTAATATAAATTTTATAATTTACCTTAAAATAATAGATATAATGCATTTGATAGGCTACAAAAAATACTGTTTGTTCGCTTTTTTACTTTTAATGATTATTAACAATAAGAATTACCACAGATTATTATTACATAGGAACATTATACTTACATGCATGATGAATTATTTATCACTCTGTTGAACATCACTGTGATGTACAACAGTCACAGTTTTGTGATTTTTTTTTGTGTAAAGTAAAATATAAGGGCTCTGACTAATACCAGTGGTGATAGATATGTGGCATCAGCATCACTGCGAACTTTGACCCCATGCAGGTCAAAATTTAGGGAAAAAAAAGGTGGTTTTAAAATTTGATGCACATGCTACATTTGTTATTTTTGTATTTATTAAGTGTGATTAAAAGCAAAACATCAAATTGAAATAAAAAGGGATTTTTTAATTTTAGTTATCTGTTGGTAGCTTTTATTATTTTTAAAGTGTCCCCTGGGGGCACCTTACTGGCTCCTTGCAGGCTACCAGGTGCTTGCGGGCACCATGTTGGGTACCCCTGATGTTAAGTATCATGGAGGGCTTTGTGTGTTTGATTTAAAGGATAGGACAACATTTGTGTTGTTTTCGTGTCTTGCCTCACTCCCGAGTCCATGACAAGCAGATAGACTCCATTCTTTTGACCGTACCTGTAGTAAGAAGGAAGAGACGGGCAGAGATTGCCCACCGGTAATTAGCTTAGCTCAAACACTGGGAGTCAGTGGGTAGCGTTAGCATGCCTCTGCCTACAGTCATCAGATAAACTCTTCAGCAACTCTAAATGGTCCTGTGTGCTTGTTGTGACTCAGTTTTTTACCTGCGTTATGTCACATTAGCTTTTTTAGACTGCTTTGTTTTGTTGACCTACTCATAAGCATGTCCGCGGTGGTTTGCGCATACAACCTGTGGTTTAGGTTTGAATGCATTTCTTTCGGAAATTACATAATGTGCTAATCTTAGTCTAAAACTAGATAACATAATGATGTGAGAAAAAAAACAAATCACAACAAGCATACAGGACAGTGTGGCATCAGACGATAAGTGCATATAGATAATGATGACTTATTTGAAATTTGAATCCTTTTCATCCATTATAAACTGTCATACCCAAAGGCCTTCACATCATTGGATCAAAATCCTGGATTTGCTTCCGAATCACCACCGAAATCCCCATGCCATGACCAGCATTCCCTTCATTAATTTAATCAAATTATGTGCAAAAATGATTGAGTTATCCTGTTAGAAAATGAACACATGCCTGCAAAAGCATCATCTCCATGGTGGATGGAATGAAATGCTTTGGCTATAACAACCTTAAACATTCACTCCAGTAAAGCTGTCTGAATTAAAGTGAGCTGGTGCAGCAGGTAGTGCCGGAGCCTCACTGCACAGAGGTTGGTGGATCCCTGAGTCAGTCAGAGTCTTTCTGTGTAAGTTTTTATAATCTCCTTGTGTGTGCGTTGGCTGGGTACTCCGGTTTCCTCCTACACATCAAAAACCTGCTAGTTACCTCCACTAAGGAGGTTATGTTTTTGCGCGTGTCTGTTTGTCTGTTTGTTTTTTAGCAAGATTACGCAAAAACTACTGGACAGATTTTGCTGAAATTTTCATGAGATGCTGGTAATGGCTGTCTAAATAATAATGATATCAACATGATTCTGAGTGGTAGGTGTGGGTTTTCAGGGTCATGAATCATATTATGATGGTAACTTTATCATGGAACTATTGCTTTTAGATGTAACAGCAATATGTGAGCTACCTTGGTGGAGGTTTGCACTCTCTGAGGGCTTTCTAGTTGGCTTTTGTTAGCACTAAACTGCTCTAAGTGTGATTGTGTGCATGAATGGTTGTATGTTGTTCTCTGATTTGCTGGCACCCAATACAGGGTGTACCCACTTGTTGCTGGTTGTCAGCTCATAGGACCCTGCACACTGCAACCCCGAAATGCATAAAAAAGCAGAGATGATGAAAGAAGGGATACAATTCAAAGTGTTTTTCAATATTTTCCTCTATGGTCTTGTTCTATTTTCCTCCTCCAGAATGTCAATTCATGAGCCTTTGAGGCAGAGGCAGCGTTACAAAAGTATTGATTTAGAGCAGGTATCAGAAAAAAACAAATGATTCCCGGCCCTGTGAGCAGAGGGCAACACACTCCTAATACGCTCCTTGTCATTTCCAGGACAGCTCTCTCACTTTCGCTCTCTGCTCATGAGTTTTGAGCCCGCGGCTTCTTTTTAATGAGGAAGAGAGACACCGTGACAGAGTGAAACTGACCCGACTGCAGCCAGGACTGATCCAGTGCTCGGCCCCCGTACACACTCCACGACACACAGACAGCGAAACCAGCGTACAGGAATAAAAACGTGAGGGCCCACGGAGACAGATCAGGTCAGACACACATGACTAGTTGGGCTCTCTGTGTGTCAGAAACAATTTGAAGAGCTCGATGTGGACTGCCAGGTCTGGAACACACTCGAGGCTTCTGCGGCGTTCAGTCATGTGAACATGCCCAGAGCTTCCTGTGGACCGGCTCTACCAGAGAAGACATCTGAGGCTGTGATGCAAAAGACCTTCAAATGGCCTCTGGGTCCACTATACAGAAAATGGAAAACTGAGTTCACAACGCTGTACGCTCACAGGCCACTTTATTAGGAACATCTTGCTAGTACTGGACTGGACCCTCTTTACCCTCAGAACTGTATTGATTATCTCAGGCATCGATTCAACAAAGTGCTGGAAACGTTCCTCAGAGATTCTGGTCCACATTTGCAGAAGATCTGTCTGTTGTACATCAGTGCCACCACATCGTAAAGGTGCAGCACTTGACTGAGATCTGGTGAAGTAAGTAGTTTGTAAATTCACTCTTACTCAGATGGGAAACGTAGTAAAATTTAAGCAGACAATGCCATTAGACTACCTAAACACAGTGCTCTAAATCAGTCTATAATAATAACAATTTGGAGTGAAAATCACCAGTTTTATCACGATTAGAAACAAGATCAATTTTCTGGACAACAATATGATATTTGCAGATATTTACAGTATCATATATAATATGATATGAAGTTGTTTTGACTATTTCATTGCTTAACATCTCCTATTTTGATCAAAAAACGGATCAATTGTCATTGACACCATATGGGCACCAAACATTTTTCTTTGAGAAACTCTACCTTACTCTGTACTCCCATTTTTAGATATTAATTTGAACTTTTTCTGCAGCACTTAACATGATGATTCTGTTTTTTTTTCAATTTCTAAATCCTGTTTGAATACATTTACACACATCTAGTTATTTTAGGCATAGTTTAACTATATATTCTTCATCATAAATAGGATGTAGTTTGTATTTTTGTGACATGTGAAGTTAATATTTTGATTTATTTTCTGTTATCTTGCTTTTAGAGGGGTTGGGGTTGTGTTTTAATGAACACAGTGGCTTCATACATGGGGTTGTAGAGAGATCTTCTGTCCTCTGTGAAGCTTATAATTTAGATATATAACCGTGACACACAAAAATAAACCAAACAACAAATGTAGGCTGTAAATGGTTAAAAATGAAAATATGGTCAGCATTTAAAGCTGAGTAGTCCTCCCTGAAGTTATCTAAGTCTGAGCTGCTGACACAAAGCCATGAGAGGAGTGAATACCCTCTTTGTTCTCCCTAAAGCTAAGGTGATAGCTGCTAGCCTCAGGCTACCACAAGACTGTTTGAACTCAAATGAAATAACGTGTGGCTAAGTGGAAACTGTCATACAGGTGTGCAGTGGGAATTTTATAATAAAGTTGCATCAAATAGACAATAATTTAAATTGATATGTTGACTTTCAATCAATCTGATTGGATCATTGATCAGCAAATCAATATATCGATACATATTAAGGGTTTTTTACACTGCTAGTGACTATATATTTTCAATCTCCTTACAGCATATTTGTCAAGAATGCATGTTACATGATGAATATTGCAGAATAAATGTTCACTTAACAGTCAGTAGACCTGAAGTTCTTTGGGTTGTGTTGACCTTAGTTATATTTGGAGGTTTTTCTTCTTAAACAATCCCACTGAAGGAGTGAACAAGAGCGGCAGAATCGTCCAAACACCTCTTAATATGAGACACTTCTCAAAGTATCTCACATAAGTGCAACATCAAAGTACTTCAGCTTATATATTCTGCCTCTGTACCTTTAGCTCACTCCCTTAATATTTCAAGCATTGATATTTTTACTTTCCAACATTTATAGGGCAACTGAAGCTAGAAGCTGCTTGACATATAAATTGAGATTAGAAAATGCATTCCTCAATGCTTTTCACACCAGAAAGTGGGAGGTTAAAGTCTTGCCTTTCAAACTATTTATACATGTTGATTTGTAAGAATTTATGATACATAATGGGCATAAATAAATCATTTTGTAACATCTGCACAGCCCAGTTTTCTGCAATAGAAAATGTAAAGTGTCATGACACTAACTTTAGTTCAGGCATATGGGTTGCAAATTCCAGGAATTTTCAAAGTTGGAAAATTTCCTTGGGAATTAACGGGAATTTAAGGATATAAATGACAATTTGGTTTGTATGTATGCATATATATATACATCTATAAAATGAAGAGTGTGGCTTGATTAGTTTGATAAATGTCACGATTAAACGTGCCTAACACATAATCAGGGACATAATTCACCCTCTTGGCATCCTGTTCCAGGCCTTGCAGGATTTCATACTGTCAAAATAGCCAATATGGACCAACACATCCGTAATGCTGTGAACTCCAGCCTTTAGTGCACAGTGTCAGAATGGAGTCCAGCATCTTGATTGGTTCAGTCATATAATTTAAGATAATTTTGTTGCACAGAGATGCATTAAGGCATCCATCTTACACTAGACTCCTTTGTGTGATCCTATGTTAATTCCTAACAATTAAACAAACGTGGGGATCATGATGACAAACAAGCAGCAGGTGAGGACAAATAATTATTTGTTGTTAAACTAATTGTTAAAAATAAGACTTATAAGACACCTCTGCCACATGTATGCCCTGTAGGAGTTTCAGGTTAACATACATCTTCCTTTTCCAATTAGCAAACCAATCGAGACTCAAAATGAGTTACAACAGTTCCCCTGCTTTGAGGTTCAGCGTTATGTCTCAGGTTTTCAGTTTGCAGGTGAGACGACACCTCAGCACGTGTGATCATTACAAAAGCTCTGAAGCAGCTGCAGATCTACATGTCACTGAACTCCTGGCTCAAAAAAGGGCTAATCACATTCACAGGAGCTGAATCTGTTGTTGCACTTGTGACAAAAACCTCTCCCATGAATCAAATAATGATGAAATGTCGGGAAAAGTGGCGGCCTCCCTGGACGGAGCGGCGCACTTTGAACAGAATGAGAGAAAGTGATCCACGCTTACTCGACTCTCAGCCCAGCAGAGGATTTTAAAGAGTGTTCTCTCTGGGTTTGGATGTGTGTGAGTGTAGGCGGTGAAGAGTTTAAGTCATGCAGGGCAGAGCGCGCAGTGTCACCTTCCTGCTGCTGCTACTCAGAGTTTAGTTTCTGAATGTGTTCTGTTAGAGACAGAACAAGAGCAAAAGTTCTGGTGTTTAATATTCAGAAACTGCTGTAAACAAACCACTGTGAGTTTTCTGTTTAGAACTGAAGAGTTCACCATTTCAGGAAACTTCTCAAATCAAAACTGCTCTCTTAGGTGATGTCCAGGTTTCGAGGTTCTTCTTTTGTTCTTCTGTCCACATGTTTTCAATGGATTTGAGCTTATTCTCATCTTTTGCACTCAAAGCAGCTTTACTCACTCCCACATTCGCTCACTGATGGTTGAATTTCTGTCAGTATCAGCTAACACATTCACACCCAATCATACCCATTTACAAGCTACTGACGCAGCAGTGGGAGCAACTTGGGGTTAAGTGTATTGCCCAAGGACACATCGCCATGTGACAGCCAGAGCTGGGCTCGAACCTGCAACCTTACGAGTACTGACCAAGAGCACTATCAGACTGCGCCACCTTGTTTCGGTGAATCGAAAACCACAGATGGAGCCACTTAAATATTCAAGTAATTCCTTAGCAGAGTCTTGGCTTGTCCATAAAAGGAAAGTGCTCTGCAATGACGTGATAATCATGTAACCCGACAGCTGACATTTTATGGGGTATATAATGAACATATGGCTTAGCATGGAAAATGCCACTATGTACAGAAATTGAGACCAAAAAAAACCCCAAAAAGTCCTTCTTGCTCCCAGTGTCTGGAAGTTGGCTGGTAACTGGATCAGAGTTAATTTTGTTGACTAATTATTTACATCATTGTTTTCATCAACAACCTTTTTTCCCCTGATGAAAACGAGACAGCAACTAATAAAAACAAGTGCACATGGACAAAAACTAAAACTAAATTAACTGCCATTTTCATCAACAAATAAAAACTAGACTAAAATGTTTGACAGAGACTTAATCCAATCAGACCTAATTTGGTCATGTAGAAAGTAGGGACAAGTAAGGAATATATCCAATCACAGCTACTTTGGTTGTGTGGAAAGGTTGGATGACTTAAGAGGGACATCCAGTCACAACTGCCTTAGCTTCATGGTGGTGGGATAAGTTGGGGAGCGATCCAATCAGAGCTCCTCTCTTTATGAATTGATATATTCATGTAGAGCAGGTTCACTGTTTGTTGTCAGTTCTGGTATTGTAGCTGAGATGCTCTGCCAGGTAGCCTAAATAAAGGTGACTGCATTTCACACAAAAGTTCAATTTGTTTCTGTTCATTTATACATTCAGACTTTACTAACACTCAAGAAAGGGTTATTAGGTGTATTATACACACACACACACGCACACACACAAACACACACATATATATATTTATAGTGCACTGCACTGGGCTTCCACCATTGAGCATTTACAGATAAAATGAATTCAACCACCAATTACAACAGCGTTAGGATGCAACACTGGGAGGTCTACATAGTGGTTCTTGGGGGAATCAGCTGTTTCAGGCAGCAAGTGATGCTGTTTACAGGTGGAGAAGAAGTCCTGATGCCACTGACTTTCTTTCTTGCACATAAGATTACTCTATCATCTGGACCAGACATATGAAACACACTAAATGGCATATAAAACATTAGAAAGTATCATATAGTCTCTGCAAATTGTAGTAACTGCACAACTGAAGATCTTTCTTCAGAGAGTCAGACTCACTAATGGACAGTTATCTGATTAGCATGATAACACTTTGCAGCATTTTAAAGATACAAACCAAATTGCTTTACTTAAAAGATTTGTTCTGATAGAGTCAAAAAGCAGGTACAAGAGCATTTAAATGAGAAAATGAATGCAACCAAGCATTTCCTGCTGCCCACTGCTCCAAATAACAGGCTTCAATATCTAACAGCACATATTTTGGTAAATTGTGTTATGCTGCTTGATGTCTTGCCCTTGTAACTTAGCTCAGGTGGATGTTTTAAGAATCTTCTCATAAAAACACTCTTCATACCCGGCACAGCTTTGGAGCAATTGAAGGGATAATAAAGGAGAAATAGCCTGTTATTTTCTGACAGCAGGTTGCTGGAAAGAGACGAGATCAAAAAGCTAGTTTGGTCAAGGTTCACGCCGCAGCACAAGATCTGGTGTGAACTCTGTGTAATGCAGATCCAAATCTTTGATGGACAAGCACAGACGGACAAACCGCATGGAATCTGTCTTCTTTAATCTCCACTCTAAATCTGACCCAAAGCTGTGCAGTGAAAAAAAAAAACCAAACCCTAACACAATCAGATTTCCTGCTGTTTAAACAGCACAGATAGCCGTCTGCGTGCCACACAGAGATAAAACTTTGATTATCTTCTCCATTGTGGATGCAGCTTTGGTTTATGTATGCAGATGCCTGGTGGACCAATTTACGAGCTCCGAATTATGAGGTCCCATCTGCATGCAGAGCAGTTCTGCCATTACCAGGAGTGCAGAAACTAGTTTGCATGTGCATGTTTTAATCATAACTGAATATTTTGAACATGGGCCTCTTTTCGCTGAGATGACACCAACAGACACAGAAAGCCAAAAGTCAGTACAAACATGAAACATGAGCTGCTTTTCAAATCATTTTTGCAGGAGATGGCGGCTAAAATATGGAAAACTTGCTAAATACAGAGCATAGAAAACAAAGATTTAAAAAGTCCTGTGTTGAACCAAAGTTAGGAGCTGATCTTGAATACTTTGCTGAGGGAAATACTAAAACACAAAATCATTGTAGTAATAAATGGTCATTTTAACTTAATTAACCCTTTCATGGTGGTGAACTCCCAAACCATTGTCTCAAGTTTCATAAAAAATCATCTTTGTGCATTTTTGTCATATTGAGCTGTTACATCTTAAATCCAAAATGGCAGACGAAGGGGGACATGCACCTTGCCCTTCAGTAACAAGGGCTAAATCCTTCTATTCTCAAAGAATCAGACAGGCACAAAAATATATATATTTTAAGTTAATGTAATGTTAGAAACAGTTTTAATGCAGATTTTAAAAATACTTTTCATGGACATTATTTTCTGGGACCTAACAGCCAGTGGACATTACGTACTATGGAGTATATTCTGCTTATCATGCCTGTATTCACATTTCACCTGATTTTGTAATTTTTATTTAAAAAAATATTGTAATTCACAAGTTAATAGATTCACTTAACAGCAATAATAAATAGTTTCCAGACTTTGCATTTTATTGTATTTATTCTTTATAAATGTTTGTAAAAGATATGTGTTTGTGGATCTATATTGAATTCCATTATATTACTATTAATACTGTTGATGTGTGGTGTCCACTGTAGTGGAAAATATATCATGTCATGATTTTCAACTTGTTTGAAAAATTCAGCTTTCTCAAGTAAACAAAAAAACTGCCATTGACTCAAGATGTAGTGACTCAGTCAACCCTCTTTCACTGTTCTACAAATTGAGGACTGAATTCAGTAAACAGCGAACAAGCAAACAGCCATATTACTCATCAAGTAATTGCTTATTTATTTTTTTTATAGTTAAATGTCATAAATTTATCAGCACATATTTGAGCTTCAAAAATCTTGTTTTTATAAAATACGGAACTAATAGGTGAGATTCATTAAAAAAGTAATAATCCCTCACATCCATCTATTCTGTTAACTGTAAAAGAAAAAGACTGTGTCCCATTAGACGTTTTATGAGATTTTAAATTCACAGAAATTGCAGCAGTATAAAGAC
Organism: Cetoscarus ocellatus; assembly: GCA_037902135.1. Taxonomy (NCBI): domain Eukaryota; kingdom Metazoa; phylum Chordata; class Actinopteri; order Labriformes; family Labridae; genus Cetoscarus; species Cetoscarus ocellatus. Next base: position 124,765 of record JBAMNC010001200.1, read on the forward strand.
TTTAATTTCCCCTTATTGCTAATAGAGAAAGTCGAAAACTCAAAACTTATTTTCCCTGTGATTTGAGTTTAAAGTCCTCATGACGTTTCATCATTAGGTTTTTGGGTTTTACAGAAAGAAGTCTGGACTGAGTCAGTGCTGCAGAGGCCAAGCTCAAGTTTGTTCTGTTCCTTCACAATTAATCTTTAATATCAAGTCAACTCAGTAAAGAATAAAAAGACAGAGATATACGGTCAATGGATTTGTGATCGAGAGAGTCTGTGATGACACATGCCAGTCTATGTCTTGCCTTGCATCGACTGAAGTGCTGACAGGTTGTTGCATAGCTGCACTCATAACTTATGGTGTTATAAATTCCCACTGCACACCTACACTTGTCTCAAGACACACACACCGGGTGCACCATAGAAACCACTAGACTGCAGTCTGAACCATCTCCTCATCAGCAGTCTCCTCAAAGGTGAGCTGGTGGCACCAAAAGGAACTCAGACTCCTAGTCAATGATCATTGTTTTGTTGGATTGTTCTATTAGTTGTAGGTATTTAACAACAAAAAGTTACCTTAAAACCACAACAAACTCTTACCCTGTTCACTTTCTGAATTGATAACAAAAACCCCAATTCCAATGAAGTTGGGACATTGTGCAAAACATAAATAAAAACACAATATCATTATTTGCCAATTCTTTATTTAATTGACCCTTCGCTAAGCCCCTCCCACAAATGGCTATTGTCCAATCCAATGTTAGCAACCGCAACTACGCACGAGAGGCCTGTCAAGCTTTCAGCAGAAAACAATGTGCCTAAGCGGCGTGCGTACAAGACTAGCAAGTCCGACAGTCGATATCCGAGAAGTTTGGAGGGTGGTGCTGATTTTTTTTGCCTTTCCCAAGCGTAAGATGCAAGAAGAAAGATGCCGGGTGTAGATAAAGCACAAGAACACCTATGTTTGTTGTAAAGTAATGTGTTAACTAACCATAGCTCTGTGTGTTAGGTAAGATAACATTAGCTAACAAAGACGTCTCAGTAGTAGGTTACTTCTGTTAAACCTTGAGCCAATGGGTAATATTTCAGCAAAAGAAATACTAGTAACATGGACAATTTCTGACATACTGATATATTTTAGCATTTTGTGAGTGGACGCCCTAGAAATGGGCAGACATAATGATAATAAAAGCTAACTTAACATTAATTTAAACAATACATATCGACTTACCCTGCTGTACAAGAACGTTGTTGTTCTGTTGTTGTTTTGAAGTGTCAACACATGGGGTGCCTGAGGCTTGCATTGAGATCTGTGAGCTTTCCCCTCAATTTTAATGTCCTCTTAACTTGAACTCCGACAACATTTGATTTGGTGAATGCATCTCTCAAAATTATACCGGAGACCTTTCTGTCTGCTTTTTCTGATATCTCAAGAATTTGTCCAGACATTTGCAGATATTTCCTTAGGCATATCACTCATGTATCGTTAAAAACTCCATATTTCTCATTCTAGGAGGGAAAGTTTAACAGGCATAGCAACAGTAACCAAGGGGGGCGGGGCTTAGCGAAGGGTCAATTGAATACACTACAAATAGGAGATATTTAATGTTTAACTTCACTGTTTTTTTTTCACAAATATTCACTCATTTTGATTTGATGCCTGCAATGTTGCAAAAAAATGGACTTTCTGAAATGTTCCTGATCCCACATGGTTATATCCTTTCCAGAATGATGTTGGTTTTTAATTCAGTGTCGCCTGAGGGATCAAAGGTCATGGGCATTCAATGTTGGTTTTCAACTTTGCTGCTTGCATGCAGACATTTCTGAGGATTTTTTTTTAATCTTTTGATGATATTATGGACTGTAAAAAATGAAATGCCTCATTTTTTTTACAGACCATTATGCTGGACTATTTTCTCCTGCAGTTGTTCACACAGTGGTGAACCTCGCTCCATCTGTGCTTGTGAAGGACTGAGCGTTTCGGGAATGCTGCTTTTATACCCAGTCATGAAGCTCAAATGTTTCCAATGAACCTGTTCACCTGTGGAATGTTTAACACAGGTGTTTTATTGAGCTTTCTCTAACTTTACCAGTCTTCTGTTGTCCCCATCCCAGCTTTTTGGGACATGTTGTGGAATATCTGCAAAAACAATGAAGTTTATGAGTTTGAACATTAAATATTTTGTCTGTGAAGTGTATTTAATTGAATATACATCAGAAAGGATTTTCAGTTCACTGTATTCTGTTTTTAATTGTTTTAAACAATGTTCCAGCTTCATTGAAACTGGGGTTTGTGTTTGAGGGGCCAAATGGACAGCTCTGGGGCACCTGATATGGCCCCCATGCCGCCATTTGATGATCACTGCTTTGTATGTTTTGGTTTCGGCTCGGCTCATTTGAAACCTCACCAGAGCTGGTACGAAAAAGCGCGGCCACTGCCAGAGGAATTGGTGAGAGACAGCACAGCCGTGGAAATGCACCAAATAATAGATTAAGTCAAGCTGTGGGTATAAGAGTAAAAGTTTTTGGAACTTCTTTCCATCTGCACCAAAACTTGAGTCAGCTGCTGTTTAAGAATTTACTTTTGTTTCAGGGAAAAGAAAATAAGATTTCAAAAAGCCGGACTGTTTTCTGTGACAAATGTTCTCCATTTATTTCAGAAAAAAACATTAAGAGCAGAGGTTCTTCATAAAAGCTTATCTTTGAGCCTGGCAAAACATTCTCTGTGATAATAGAGGCCGAGTTTTTGAACAAAAGCTGCAGCACATAATGTTTTCTTCTCTTGCTAAGAATATTACAACCTTTGCACCTTTCGCTCCAAAGCAAAATAACTCATTTAATGCACTCAATTTAAGAGAGCTGGTAAAGAAGTCTGATAACGCGTTCCCCCAAGACTTACAGAAATAAGCTCCTAAACTTGCTCCATGCTTTTTTATGATGTTTCTATTTCCCTGCCAGCTTAAAAAAAGATGTCTGCATGAGGTTGACCCGCATGAAGCTGAAAGCCAATCAAACTTTATTTATAGCACTTTTCAGACAAAATCTTGCTGCACAAAGTGCTTTACATAAAAAATAAATAAAGAATGAAAATGAAAATAAATAAATAAAAAGTAGAAAACTGAATACAAAGAAAATACAAGACCCCACCCACCCTTGCTATCCACATACAGCACACACACTCACTTTCGCACACACACTCACTTTCGTACACACACAAAGACATTAAGAAGAGATTCTATCAGAAAACAGAATTAAAGGACTGTGGAAATGCTATCTTGAATTAAAAATGTGGAAACACAGGAGCTAAGACTAAAATGACATAAAAAAAAAACACCATATGAAATGAGATAAAAATGCCAAAAAATAATTAAATAAATCAATAAAATTAAATTTAAAATAACCAGAAAAGCACTCAGAGAGCGCAAACCTCCACCAAGGTGATCTGGATCAGTCCCTAAATTTAATCAAGTCTTCCATATCCCATTTCCAACAATTCCTTAAATTTCATCCAAATCTGTTCAGAACTTTTCAAGTTATTTTGAACACAAACAAACAGACAGACAGACAGACAGATAGACGCCCGCAAAAACATAACCTCCTTGGCGGAGGTAATAAAAAGGTAAAATGAGATAGCCAAACACCAAATGCATCATAAAATCTGCTCAAGTAGGATAATAATAAAACCAATCGATTAGCAGAGAATAACATTCTAAAACAATAAATCCGAACTGAAATGGAGAACTAAAACAGACTAAGAGGATACAAATAATTAAATAAATAAGATGAAATAATAACAATAAATATAATCAGCTAAACGCTAGACCACGGGCTGACTTACAGGCGTCTCATGGGGGGCTTGTGTAACTTTGATGTAAGTGGGCAGGATAAGAGTTTGCCGGGAGGAAAAATGTACGACTATGTTCATGGCTCTTAAAGCGACATATTCATGGACTCATACGGAGCTGTGTGTGATGTAATGATGCTGTAATGTGAGTGTGTAAGGTAGCCGGAATAATTATAAATCATCTACTGAAATATTGACGAGCTCGGCGATTTTTCCCAGCGTCCCTGTCATGGAGCTTCCAGATGATCAGGCTTTGGTACCCTCCGCCTCTCGGGAATCTCTGTCAGGACCACTTTGTTAGGCTGAGAATGTCCCTGCATTTGTATTATAGAGAGGCTTTTTTACTGAATTAACTTTGTGCTTTTACAACGAGGGTAAAAGTAGAGCAGGATGTTCTTGCTGCTTCTCATGCTCCTTCAAATATGAGTCAAGACTTTCAGAACACCTCAGGTTATGGTCTTTGTTCAGGGACAAGCAGTTAGGTACAATTAGAAAAGAGGGCTGTTTGTCACCGGGAAGTGTGTGTGTTAGTGTGACCTCCTCCTCCTCCTTTTAAATGTGGACTTACAGCATCATGCTCATCATATGGATTACACACAGCAAGTAAGAAAATCTCCCAACAAACTTTACTGTGGTTGACTCTGAGCAAATCCATAATAGGGACACACAATCTTGAACTTTTCCTGATATCATCATCGCTGATACCAATATTGATACAAATATTTTGTGTCAAGCTCACAAAGTGTCCACTGAAACTGAAACTGACCTGTTTCTTCATGGTTTAAAGGGGACATATTATGCAAAAAACACTGTTTTAAGGCTAATGTGATAGTAGACAACAAAACCTGTATTTAGCAGGCTGTATAAATGTAAACTCATGGCATTTGGCAAGCTGTTGAGTCTGTGGATATACTGTTACGTAACAGTATATTTTTATTTGCATAAGCCTAACCTGATTCGTCTACCTGAGTTTAGCAGTTGGCTGAATATAATCAGTCCTTTACCCACCCCATTACCCCTCTGTTTGTGCTAACGTTAGTCCATAAGGTAGGCCAAGTCGCGGCTGTCCCACTGTGGTTAGCATGTTGTGCGTTAGCCTGTGATGTTTGGGGGAAAAGAGCTTCGCTGTTGTCTGGTAACCAGCATGAATTATTGGTTCGTATGTGTTCAGGACTGTAAGTGACGTGTGGCTGGAGAGCGCTCTGCTTCGCTCAAGTTACGCTGCAGATCAATCATGAATTCCCGTATGTACGCTGCTCTGCTCTGGCTCATTAGCATATTAAGGCGACCGCCCTCAAAGCAGCCGTTCTGAACAGACAGGTTATGTGAGTGTGGAAAGAATGCAGCTGTGCTTTATTCATAGGCTTTTAGGACCAAAGCATGTTAGTAATGTTTCATGAAGACATCAAGGATCTATGTTAAACTGCAGAAAAGGAGCAAAATATGGAACCTTTAAGTCCAGTTGTGCTCCTTGGAGGAACAACATAGAATCTAATTACCCTAAAACATAAGAGGATGTTCTCTTTATTAACTTATTCAGTAGTATTATTGAATAAACATGCATACTAGTTTTTATTTTAATTATTTACTTTGTAAATCTTCTTTTTCTTTTCACTGATTAACGTCTTTCCATTCACCTATTCCTATATATATATATGGGTTTAATTTTGTAGATATATGTAGTTGTGTTCATTTAGGAAAGATGTATATAGAGACTTGTAAATAAAGCAGCTTTTTGTAACAGGAGAAGAGACAGCCCCCCTTTTTATGGCACTAGTTCTATGTTATGTTATGTTAGTTCTGGTTGTTTATTTATTTTGTACTTTTGTATGAAATTATGTCCCTTCCTATGATAAAAATCAATAAAAACTATTTAAAAAGTCAATTAGTGTTAGACACTGATGTGAAGTATTAAAAACAACATTTTATTCTTTGATAAATGAAACTTTTGATTGAAAAAAGTGAAGATTTAGTGATGCTGAGGTGAAACATCACACCACACTGTACTTTTTGGCAATATTACCACCTAAAATATGTTATATTTGTGGTGAACTTGTATGGCCAAAATATTGCAACTCTCAATATCTGCAAATACCAATAATACCAATAATCATCTTTTTAGGCAATTATCTGCAGATACCAATATTGGTCCGATAATGTATTGTGCATCCCTGGCACATCAGCATTTAATTTGAAGCCTTCATTTTCTTCACATACATTTTTTTTATTTTTCTACACTGAGGAGCCACTTTATTAGGTACACCTTCCTGCAACCTAATTTTTCATGACATAGAATCAGAGATCCACAACTTAAAATGGCAGTTGTGAGTAAACAAGGTCAGAGCAACATGGTTAAATTTCCTGCTTGAAGTTGATTTGTTGAAGGCATCAATATAATTTCCACCATTTTGGCTGTATTTTGAAATGACCTGGCAACTCTAAGTGCTCGTTTTCTCGTGTTGGCTCGATCTGTTTGGTGGATCCTTTACATTATTTACAGCACTATGTGTCAAATGAGCTCATTAAGGCAATGATAGCTGTTATATACTTGACTGGAATTGTTCTGTAAACTTTTCATGCACTATAAGTTTTATTGTTTGCTAATATTAAAACAAAACTGGCATTCTGATTTTTTTATTTGGAGCCTTTTTGTCAAAATGTCGCCTTATAATTATTGTTTTATGAAGGTATTTATTAAGCTATTGCTAATGTTCTTGTTTGAAGGACATCAGTTTTGATGATTATTTGAAGCTTTGACTACTCAACAGTGGGTTTATTAGGACTGTCCTGCTAAAAACAACTTCTTCCTGCTGCAGTCTGAAACTAGGTTAATGAGAGTGCTGAGATTGACCCAAAAACTCAGCAAGAAACTACAAGCTGAGGAGTGCTAAAAGACTGCAGATCTGAGGAGAGCTGCACAGTTAGGTGGTTACAAACTTGAAGTTTATCTCCTTACAAAACCTCTTAGATAACACAGAAGACACACCAAGTCATCTGCTGCTCATACTCCACAGTCTGCCTAAATTTTCAGTAAGAGACAGGAAGAAAACACAAATTAATCCATAATAAGGATATTCAGGGCCCAATAATATGCCCACACAAAGTTTGCTGGTGTGCACCGCAGGAGTCTTTCCATTTCTCCATCTAACACAGTTCTTTTTTTTCTATGCCTACTCCTGCCATTAAAATAATTAAAACAGCAATCTAACATGTTCTCCGGTGTATTTGGTGGAATATACAATACTACGAAAAAAGAGACAATCAAATTATCTATATGTATGCATGTATGTATTCATATGTTGAATGTTGTAAATGTGGCAGACATGCCATCAAGTAACACTGCAGTGCAGCTGGATCAGCCTGATTCAATGTCTGTAGTCAGGCAGATCTACAATGATCATGCTCGTGCCACGACATTGGCCAAATCAGCATCTAATAAAGCAGGAAGAGGTGGGAGCGACAGAAGGCGGTAACTGCTCTTACAGAGATTAGCATAGATGCTAACAGCTTCACTAGCAGCTTTTTTAAAGTGTCTTTATTAAATGAAAAACAAGCAGCAACACTGAAAGCACCTTTCAATAGAAAGAATATTTTTCACTCATCTTCTGACATGTTTTGGCGAGTTTGCTCTATGAACTTGCTTACATTTTGTACTTAACACAGCGGCAGTAGGACCCGCCTACTGCATTATCTGATTTGCCCGTGATGACTGTAACTGAACTATCGTCCAATAACCAGCCAGATATGCTTTTAAAAGATTCTGCCCTCTCCCAAACACTTTCTATGGGCTCTTTCCCAGATGGACTAGTGAAATATATTGAACAGCCCATCTGGTGTGTCAGGTTAAACAACAAGTGCTTTCATTGGCCAGATGTTGGCTTGCCAGATGTGAAACTTTGGGGGAACAATCCAGATAAATACAAGCTCTAGTTTCACTCAGTGAAATTATGTCTCTGGTATGTGAGCTGGCTTTCGGTTATAAACAAAAACAGCAACAAAAGAATACATTTACAAATGATGTATGTTTGTTAAAAAAAATGCATCTGGTGTGCAACTGCCTTAAAGGCTGAGTAGTCTGGTAATCAGACCCACATCTGGATTTCACCAGTTTACACGGTCACTGGTTGAACCGATGCACTGATAATGATCCATGCAGTTTTCCAGGGACATCACTGCTCTGAGCTGCCCTCTGTAGCATGTTTAATATTGACATAAGGTCACAGTAATGCTGACTCAACAAGTGAGAAAAAGAACTGTCTATTTCTGATAGTTCATCCCTGTTATTGTACTTTTCAAAAATGAGATATAATTCAAATCCCAACAGTTTTCAAGCAGCAACCTTGACAAAACAGATCCAAGCAGGGAACAATCATCCACCAAGAGAAAAGACAAAATGCAATCAAAGCAGCTATGAATCTATATTTCAAGGTAAGAACAAATAGGCCTTGTGAAAATGTATTTTCAGCCTGCTTGACTTCCAAGACGGATCCAAAATACCCCCGCTTTAGAACCATTTTTGTCATTCTGTAAATTTCAGGGGGGGAAATCATTCCTCTGAATTTTTATGAGCACAGCATGCTTAGCGAAACTCAGTGAACTGTGTGCAGAAAATGTGATCAGTTTCACCCCTGTGGCTTTTTAGGCCTGTTTGAAATAAATGTGATACAGGGAGACTCCATTGACCAGGGCCTGCAGTGAAAAAGCTTCTTACTGCCAGAAAAAAGTCAGCTGGCACCGCTCTCTGTCCCTGAACTAGCTGGAATAAAACCAGCTTGTTTAGAATGCACAGACGGTCAATATCAACAATCATTCTGCCGTTTAAATCCTCTACCACTATGGCCTCGTAAATACAGACGCCTACCCCTGCCCCCTCCCGCCATTCTCTCCTTGACACAAAACAATATCGACCGCGAGCTGTTGACGCCGACTGGGCCCAAACCTGAGCAGGAGACCAACTTGTGCTCCTGCCAAAGCGATTAAAACACGGGGGAGACCTTCGACGGTTTGTCTGTCCAGAGAGGGGGTATCAATACTCACAGCAGGGACAGACAGTTCATTAAAATGAGTGAGATAATGAGAGTGAGGGGGCATGCTGATGTGCTTTTATAGAATTACTTAATCCCAGGGCCACGTGAATAAATATTAAGTGTTATTGTTCCCTTCAACTCTTTTGCATCTAAACTGAAATATCGACAAGCCTCTATTTTTTTGTTTTTCATCCTCTCTATTATAATCAGCAGGCATGTCAAATTCCTCAAAAACGTTTGCAAAATGTTATTTTGGGTGATGTTTCCTCTCCTTTCGTGATATTGGTTTGAATAAATTTCCTCAATGGGCTGTCATTACTTCACAACGGGAGGCACAAACATCAGGTCAACAGTTGGTCAGAGGGTCCCAGAGGAAACACGACACCATGGACGAAGAAAAGTTAATCGTGGAGGTGGAGAAATGTAACACTATGTATGACACCAAACATCCTTTCTACAAGGACATAGGCAGATATAAGTAATCGAATCACAGAACTGTATGGATGGGACCAGCAAAGCGACCTTAGAGAAGCAAACTGATGTGTTGCTTATTTCTTTTCTCAGTTTATAACATGTTTTGTTATCGTGCAATATTGTAATTCACACGAGAGCTTTACAGTTTTTCGGAGGCACATCAAGCTGTGTTGCTCATTCCACAAATGCACGATCCTTAAAATTTTAACCTTGTTGTAAAGGTGACTTACTCAGGCTTTCTAAAGATATAAAATACAATACCAACTGGTATTATTAAAGTGAAGAAATATTCAACCAAAATAACATATCCAAACGTTTTTGAGGAGAATATAATAAAATGTCTTGATTGTTCATATAGTATTTGTGTGTCTCCTGTGTGTTTGAACATGGAGGTTCAGCTCAGTTACTTTGTTCAGATTCAGTAGAAGAAAAGCTACAAATTTTCATATTTCCTTTTCATTGTTTTACACATGGCAGTATTATGAAGTGGGCCAGATCACACAAGAAGGCTGGGCTGGCCTTGGGTCATTATGTCTGGTGTTGCTATGACAATGACATGTTCTCTGCAGCATGAAAAGTAGTTAAGCAGGTGAAGCTAACAACAAAACAGGTTTTTGTTTAATAGAGAAAAAGGCTAATATCAGCAGATATTTGCCTAAAAAGCTGATTATCAGTATTGGCAGATATGAACATTTTTTTCTCATATCATCATGCTTGACAACACAACTTAGCCATAAATATCCCATAAAATGGCATTAATACTGGCAAAATGTACAATATAACAAAAAATCTGACCTCAATCAATGTTCACTTCTATAAATATGAAGTATCATCTTTTAAAGAATATGTTTTTATCTATTCATTTATTGCTTCACATCCATTTCTAGCACCATGAAAGAAACAGGTTAGTGAAGAAGAGACTTTCTGCTCTTGACACAAATTATCAGTATCAGCAATAATGACTTTTGAAATATCAGCATATTGAAAAAGATCCAACTTCTACACAGCAACTGACCTCCTAAGATAAATTCCAGCCACTGCAGTGACCATCAGGGTCATCAAAAGCAGCCCAAGGCCAAAATTTGAGGCCAGTAATTGCTGTGACACTCTAGGATTGTGGGTAATGTAGTTTGTTTGCACAAAATTGCAACTAAATCATGTTTTTCTTGGAAAATATTTGCTTCCTGTAAGTGTGTCCTCACTTGGCCCATACCTCACGCAAATCCTCTGTAATAAATGAATGATTGTTAATCCAATAGAAGAAGAAACTGTGGAAATATGCAGGAAACAGGAGGCTCCACCAACTGAGCTGCAGCTGTGAAACCAGAGGATTGTGAGTAGTGAAGTCAGTTTGCTCAGGATTGTAAGTAAACCATGTTTTTCTAAAAATTAGGTCGATAAAGTACAAACTTTTTTGCACATGCCCATAGATTATTATTTTCAGTTAGCATTTTGTAAGTCTATCTTAGATGGTTATGACACTTTGCCCATTAATCAAACAAGAGCTGCAAAGACTGAATGAGGATGAAGCTGAGGACGGGGCTTGAGCTCATGGGCAGCCCTGTCTTACTTTTTCAAGGCTTTTTTATTTCAGGGTAGATGCACCTTCTCAGAAAGTCTAAAGTTTAGTTGCTCTTTAAAGACCTCCCCATTATTCCTTGAGAGCATGCCAAGCTGGTGCCGCGGGGCACCTGGGTGTAAAGTCTCTCACTGAGGCACAGTTCACTGTACTTCATATCAAACAACCCTCAGCATATGTCTGCTGCCTCCAGAGATACACCATCTCACTGCTGTACTCTTTTAAAAGGTGCCAATAATACACCCAAGTCCATGTAATAACGAGGAGAGCTATTGTTTGAACATTTCAATCACCTGACGCTGCAAACAAACCCGCAGCGGCCGTGAGCAGCTCGCTCCGCGGCGTGCTTTCATTCTCTATTGATCTGACTTGTCCCTGCAAAGAGGCACTCATGGGATCCCGAGGCTCATTAATCAAACTGACAGTCGGAGTGACACACGAGGCTGAGGCAGCACCGGGATGCAGCTCTGAACACCTTTTCTTCCTCCGTCCTCCTGTCTGCATCCTCACAGGTAGAAGAAACGACGAGGCTGGACGTGATGTCAGCACCCGTCGTCCCTGCAGCCGTTCACTATATCTCCAAACAGTAAATTTGCCAAAACTCCAAACCACAGAGGCCCCTAACAAGCTTTTGACAAGACTCAAAATGACAAATATGCCATACAGCGTATCCCCGTCTATCAAATAATTTTACACTCCGAGTTATAAGACTGTTAAATCAAGGCTTGAAGCCATTTTGAGGGGAAGTGACAGCTGCTGTGGAGCTCCGATGTACTCCAAAATAACTAATTAACTTTAAAATTCAAGGTTTTCATGCTTTTCGCTTCTTTCAAACCAACTTCACTTGTTTTTTATTTGTTTTATATACAAAATAACAGTCTAGTATCAAAAACATTACTCTTGTATTACTCACAGGGGTGCTGTCAGAGATTCTGGGCCTCATGAAATGATACCACACTGGACCCCAAACCAGCACAGTAACTAAAACCAGGCATCTGTCGAGCAAGCAAATCTATAAATATAGGGCATTTTCTTTTTCCTTTTTGTTGTTTTTTATGGGTTGCATACAATTCTTATGGCCTTGTTGCTTCGTTAAAAAAATGCAAAACAATCTTCAGCTAAAAATTACTCACAGAATTCTAAATAAACTTTGATCTTTAAGTGGTCTTCTAGCATTTGGACCAGTCCAAGCATCCAGCCAACGGAGAGCATTTTGATAAAATGACTGGATCCCCACATTTGCTCTGGACCTAGCTTCAAATGTATTTGTCTCTGCGCGATGTATGCCTCTGGAGGACAGTTGAGGCACACGAGGGTGCCCCGCTTCCTGAGGTGTAATAATTTAATGCAGAGGTTAGAACTTATAATAAACCCATCAATAATAATTGAAACATCAGATCGGCTCGGACTGATGACCGATGGATAAAACACAAAGACACAATTTCACTCCACATTCACAAGATGTAACAAGTTAACTGGTTACCATGTCAACAGGTGACTTTGAGCCAACTTAAGCCGCAGATAAAAACAGTATGTCTCTGTATTTGGCGTTTCAGAGCCCATGGCTCTTTCTGAGTCTACGTTATAATCATACTCTGCAGGTGTTTTTGTTTGGTGCCGTCGCGGTAAAAAAAGTTGGAGACCACTGACCTAAAACTTCTTGTCCTTAGATCATTATCTGTGAAGAACATAATCTCTAGTTTTAACTCCTGAAGCCAAGGGATAGCAAAATGAGTGGCAGGGTAAATTGAGGAAAATAATCTAGCTTTATTTTTCTTATCTAATCTTTCACAACAAAAACAAACAAACAAACAAAAAAAACATGGATCAATATATTGCCCAGGTCTATCAAGAACCCAGACACTTGTCTGCTCCCACCTACCTGTTTCTTTTCTTTCTTACAAGGACCTTATCCAAACTTTTTTGCACTTTATGACTGCACTAAATGAAGAACTTTGCCTGTGGGGCTTCACATCCAAATCCTTTTCGACTGGCAAAAGATTCTCTGTCCAAAGAGCCTTGAATTTTAGTTTAGAAGAGAACACTAACAAAAGCCAAAGAACACTCTGACTCTAAGGCCAAAGAGAGAGACAGAAATCAAACAGGTTAGTGGCAACAAGACTGTAGCCTCTCCAGAGCTTACAGCAGAGGGAAGTGTTGGGGGGCTCCCATCAGGTGATGTCACATGAATGCCGCTGATTTACTGTCACTGTGATGAAGGCAAACCTCCTTAAATAAACTAGCTAAACGATCAAACCTATGCTGATGCCTCTGAAATTCAAGAGTATGGAGCAGAGCAGGGTAACACCATCAGAGGCATTGCTAATATTAATTAAACAATAACATTACTGCCACACAATGCTTATCATAAAATGAAGAGTTTGTCTTCAGCCTGCTCTGTTGTAATGTGCCTTGAGATAACACTTATTATGAAATGGCACTCTACAAATAAAGACTGATCGATTGATTATCTTATGCTTCATTTTTAAGCTGTTTTCTGTCATCAGTATCTTTTGTTAATAGTTGGACAGAAAAGTTTGCTCTCAGCTTTCTGACACAGACTCACGCTCCATCCTGTCATTTAACTCTTTTATTGTGCTTGTTATCCACACACAGAGACACATAAAACAAACAAAGTCTGTCCTTATCTGATGTCACCCTCTCCCACCATCCTCTTTGTGACATTCTTGTTCTCTATCTTGTCATTTTTATCCTCTGTCACTTTATTTCGTCCTCTTAGATGCACTTTGTGACAAACCTGCTTGTTAAAAGCTCTTTATAAATAGCTCTGACTCGGCTCCACTCCGTGAGGAAGTCGCCGACATGCAGGGACATTGTTGGCTGTCACCGCAGCTGCGGAGAGAATTTTGGAAACCAGCCACGCACTCTCTGTTGCTATCTAAAGCCTCAAGAGGCTGCAATAAAAACAATGTCAAGAGCACAGCTACAGAAAATCCCTGCAGCCTCCAGAGAGAAGAGTATAAGCAAAGATTCAGGGCTAAAGAGTTCAGCACTTGTGCTTAACTTTGATGCACATGCTTATGAATTAATAATGGAGGTAAAGGCCTCTTTTTTAAGGACATATGAGCTCAGGGATGGAGGGAAATGCAGATTAAGATTTTTTTTATTGCAAAGTGTAGTCTGTATAATTTACCAACGGGTTAGTTGTGCAAGTTCACACCAAAGATGAGCCAGCCTGAAGTTCAGTTCACAGAAATTATTATGAACAGGTTCACAGTCACACATATGCAGCTGCTTCAGTTTCCCCCTCCCATCCAAATGCTAGCTGAGTTTCATCCAGTTACCAGCCAACTTCCAGTCACTGGGAGTCCACACAGGGATTATTTTTTTGTTCTAAATTTCTAATGGCATATTCCATGCTAAGCAACATGTTCATGTATATATCCTACAAAATATACTTGGTAAGGGCTCCATGCTTATCACGTAACTGCATGGGATCTATTTTCAACCATTAGGTGGGCGGGTTCGAGCATTTTTCTTCCTTGTCATGGATCAGCCAAGACTCTGCCAAGGAAATTAGGGGAACTTTAAGGGGTTCCATATGGAGTTCATAATTTTGGATTACGAACAAAGTTTACAGTCCAAATGTAATCTAGTCAAAACTGTCTATTAGGCCACAAGTCGCACCTTTAAAAAGCCTTCAGTGTGCCTTTTGAGTTTTATATCCCCCTTTACATTGTTTATCATGTCTACTAGGCATGACAAGCACCAAGCAGACTGCATTCCTAAATGTTTTTGTAAAGCAGGACCCCCGTGAGTCCTCATGAATGTCTCTTTATTGGGGGTTTAGAAACAAGCCCATGGCTCCATCTGTAAGTTACATATTTGGTACGAAAAAGGTTGGGGACCGCTGCTCGCTGCCCAAGATGCCTATTCAAACTCCTGTTTTTATCTCACCAACCAAACTTCGTGTCCATCACAGCCAAAACATCATCGATATCTTCACTGAACAGCCACTATTGATGACCACATTACCCATCAAATATATACATGGAAGGAGGAGGAGAGAGAGGGGAAGGGCTAAAAATATTACTAGAAAGCACTTGGAGAGCACAAACCTCCACCAAGGTAGCTCACATATTGCCGTTACATCTATAAGCAATAGTTCCATGAAGAAGTTACCATCATAATATGATTCCTTGACCCTGAAAACCCACACCTAGCACTCAGAATCATGTTTATATCATTATTAGTTAGACAGTTATTGAGCAAAAACGATCGCTCACTAATGGTGGTTACCTGGATCATCTCTAAAACATGAGAGACATCTCCTGAAAATTTCACAAAATCTGTCCAGCAGTTTTTGCGTAATCTTGCTAACAAACAAACAAATAAGCAGACATACGTCGGCAAAAACATAACCTCCTTGGCGGAGGTAAAAAAGGAAACTACTATACACATGCAGGTGCTTCATTTCCCCCACCCAGCTAATTGCCAGCCAAGTTCCAGCAACTTACCAGCCAACTTTCAGCCACTGGGAGTGGAAAATAGGGGTTTTCTTTGTTTGTTTTTGTGCTTGAGTTTGTACCATGCTAATCAAAACTTTCAAATACATATCCTGTAAAATTTGAGGGGTAAGTGTTACATGTTTATCGTGTCAATGTAGGAGATCTCATTACAGCTACAAGAGTGGGCAGGACCAAGTACTGTCCTGTCACATCCCAGAGAAGATTCTGCCAAGAACAGTGGGGAAAATTTAAGTGGCTCTATTTGTAATATAACAGAAAAACAACAAATAGTCTAGAAGAGGGCAAAGAAGGCAAAGACTGGGTAAATCCTCAGTCTAGGGGTCCCCATCATAGCAGAGCTGGGCTATTTGCTTTACCCAAAATTCCTCCTCTTGACACTTTCACAGACAACCCCCGTCCCAGCTTAGCCTGAATCACAGCCTTTGAACATGTGACTTATTCAACCTATATACACTGTAACGGACTTCTGTAAGCTTAACAGTATTTTACATTAATATCTACAGCAACCAATTATAAAAAAATATATATACAGTAAATTACTGTAAATGTCAATCAATTGTGGGAAAACATACTGATTTTTGACAAATTAGCAGCACTTTAAAGTTAAAAATCTACAGTTACATACTGTAATGTCTAAATTATTGAAAAGGGTAATGGATCAGGAGAAAATTTCACGTTGCCCGGGAAAACTGAAGAAAGACTGAGCAAAGATTTCTTTGAGCAAATTTTTCACATGTTTTGGTGAAACAAATGTTTGAGTAGATATATATTATTGGATAAAAATTTATGTATGTTTTTATTTTTTTTAATTATATATTGCAAATAAATGATCACTAAAATAGTTAACAATATAGTAATATAAACTAACATAGTTGTAAAATAAATACAGCAATAATATAGTAAATGAAAAAACAGTAAATGAAAATTTGTTTTTACAAATACAGTAATTGTGCTGTAAATTGATACCTTGAATAAAACTACAGTAGTAAAACAATAATAGAAAATACAGTAAAAACATTTACAGTAACTTACTGGCATCTTCTTGTTGCCAGTAAGTTACTGTAACATTTACAATAACCTTTTTACAGTGTACCTGATCTGCTACAAGTTGCTAGTGGTTGTAGCACATTTAAAAAAACTTCTGATTATTGCTGATAACCGACTTGTACGGAGTAGAAGTGCTAAACACTTTCCCTTCGTAGCTCATGAAACAATCTAAATTCTATATGTTATGCCTCTAAATAGAGATATTTACTGCACACGCATGAATCTACATTAAACATGAGCTAACTAACTGTTGGACCATACTGAGATAATTAGGGACGGAAAATTGACAGGAAAAATCATGCTGTTTCATGCTGGGCTAATTATGTTTATCTTGCTGGTATAATTACTTTTAATTCCTCTTGGTCTTAAAAACAAATGCAGAAGCATATCCAATCCCCCAACAGAGAAGCTTTTCTTAACATGGCACCACGGTGGAGAGTCTCGTTCATAATCTCCAGAGAGAGAAGTCTTTATAACGAACCACCGTCCTGCTTGTTTATTTCTAACCATGAGCGGCATAATGGAGTCGCCGCAATGCAGAGACACCACAATCCAAGACTAAAATAGCCTGTTTTGTGCCCATATTGATGCCCTGTCATGTTTCATTCCCTTTTCCCATCTGTGTACAATATGACAATAAGGAGATTGTGTTCTGTCATGGTATCCAGCGCATCATGTTCCTCTGAGTCACAATCCACGAGAAAGAGACGAAAAAACATCCCAAATCTTAGCCTGCAGAAATGTACAGATTTAATGCTGCAGCGGGGATTTGATTCTTTCTTCAGTCTGGAGAATGTGTGGACTTCTGATATGTAATGTAAAACACAAATTCACAGTGACATGAGCAGACACTGGAGCTGCACAGGTGTGGACAGGTATGTAGTATTGATGAAGTCATGATGTACAGCTGTTGTCAGTCTGTTGACAGGTTAGACAACACAAAGTGCCAATTAGTTGGAGGTCAGGAGCTCCATAGTGACGTGACTAACATGAAAAGTTGTACAGTGAAGCACGTGTTACTTCTACACAGTATCAGTCTCTATGTGAAGGTTTGTGTGTCTATTGATTTGAACGACTGCTTCCACATGCCAGGCCTAAAGTCTGGAAGCAGTTAGCCTTGTTAAAAAGTTGAAATGGTTGAAATAGTTGAAATCCTTCTTAACAACGCAGGCTTGTTATAGGACAGTCTGAGTGTTAATACTAGAGAGCACAAACCTCTGACCAGGCATTACTGATGCTGTTTTTATGGAAATTGTGTAAAGCCTATGCAGTGTTAACAAATCCTATAAATCTGATCACAACCAAAATAGAATCACTTTCTCCTTTTGCATTCATTCTCCCCAAAAATCATCAGAATCTGTAGAGAGCTTTTAGAAGTATTTGCAAAGATGTTGAAAACTGTCCTATCTCACAATGATAACACATATGCTAAAAAAAGGATCAGGCCCTCCAAAGCTTTCCGTCTGGCCCCAATCATGTTATCAAACCCACAACATTTGAGGGAGAACATTTGTCATGGTTGGAGGGTATCTTTTTGTTGTTAAATCCCCACATGCCTCCCCAAAACACTCAAGATTGAACCATTTTAATTACTTCGTGTAAGATGCTGTACAGAAACCCACATATCAGCTATTATTAGCCAACATTTACCAAATATTTTGTTTCGCCAACATCACAATTGCAACACATCTGATAAAAAAAAGCTGAAATATTCTCTCTCTCTGCAAAACATTCCCACCAAACTTGTGTAATTCTTATTAAACTGACTGTTAAACTGTTCTAATCAAATATTTTTGGTCTAAATTAGTTTAACTTTGTGTAATCATTGTTTAATTCTCAAGTGTTACCACTCACTGGCAAACACACATGCAATATAGCTGCGCTGTGATTGGAATATGACTGAGCATGCTCGGGCAGAAATTGAGTAATCGCACGTGTGTGAAGCAAAAGGTATTCTCAGATTCGTTTGAGAAAGAGAGAAACTTTGAATAAAGGTAATTTTTGAGTTGTCTGAGAGAGTAAGGTTTGGGCAAAATTTGGGTGCGTGTTATATTCGAGTACAGTGTTTTCAGGGTGTATATTATAATCAAGAAATAATGGTACATAGAATTCTGAAAAAAAGACAAATCATATGTTGACTCGACCAGAATATTTATATTTATTTTACTTTGATTTGAAATCTGCCCCCCACAGTGTATATCTAGAAAAAAACTTGGCCTCATGCAAATGTAGTTGATGACCCCTGCTATAGATGGTTATGAAAGTCCCAGAAGATCAGCAACAACAATGATACTAGGGTTCGAAGTCACTAAAATCACCTTTCTCCTGCATTATGATGCTCTGTTTGAATTTAAGCAAATATTCAAATCCACTGAGTTGCTGCCATGTCATTGGCTGATCAGCTGTTTGCAGTAACATGTAGTTGAACTGGTGCATGTCTTTAAGTGTGTAGTTTGAAGTAATCTCTAACCTTTAGTTACGCTTCTCTGATCTTCTGTCCATCTAAGTTCAGCATTTTAAACAAGCGGGTCCACGTTTGGAGATTTTTCAGGAGGCAGCATTTTTTTTCAGACTTGCAAGCAAAAAAGTTTCTCCTCACAGGAAGTCTCTCCCATGGGCTCCTCCAAAGAAACCACGGGGGCTTCCCACAGCAAGTTTGCACACTCCTGATGAATAATGCAAATTTATAAAGCCTATGCGTCACCTCAGCACCCAAAACTTCTTAGAATACTAAACACTCTGAGATATTAGCTCCCCGCGTACCTAATGTGAACTCTTATCTTAACCAGAGCACGCAAACATGAACGGGCTGTTTGTGAGAATTTCACATCACCCATAGCGCTCTGAAAAACGCCACTCTCAAGGGCCCCCCGATGCCAATTTTGCAGACGCGCCCGGGGTCCCTGATGTCTTCCATAATGTTCCAGGACAAACCCTTATCAGGCCAGCACAAACAGTTCTGCTGGGTAAACATGTTTACAAAGTTATGATCTCTGATGAAATATTCTCTCCCTGGTAAACATGTTTTCTCACCTATAACACACTCCATATTTCCTCTCTGTCGTCTGACGCACATAAACAAGTCTGCTTCACTTTTTCTTCGATTGAAGATTTAAACACAAAGGACCCTGTGTCACCTGATTCTCACCTGGCAGCGGCGATATATCAACAGATGTCAGGCGGAATGGACGTCACAGTTACGGCAGGAGAAAAGCACACTCTGCTCACTTCAAAGCTGGGAGTGCAGCACTTGACCTTGTCCATTCTAATCACAGCCGCCCCGCAGCCGCCATCATGCAGCGTGTCTATTGTCATCGGCTTGGTGGGAGCGTGATGTGCAAAGAGGAAACCTGCAGCCACACTGCAGGGAGGGAGGAGGAGTATGGGATACATACAGTCCTGCACGCAAGAGCGGCGTTCACATGGAGAGTGAGTGGTGGATGGACAGAATACTTTATTTAG
The DNA here is from genome assembly GCA_037902135.1 of Cetoscarus ocellatus. Taxonomy (NCBI): domain Eukaryota; kingdom Metazoa; phylum Chordata; class Actinopteri; order Labriformes; family Labridae; genus Cetoscarus; species Cetoscarus ocellatus. The sequence continues at coordinate 144,672 of JBAMNC010001200.1, forward strand.
TCTACCAAAATCTCTCTGCTGTCACTACCTGTCAGCTCGCTCGACTGTCTGATGTTCCAAAATGAGGGCTAAAGCAGGGTCCACACATCAGGATTTTCTAAATCTGAGAGATTTTTTATCTGTTTGAGACCCCACGCATGAAGATAAAAAATTCAGGCATTGAACAGTTTTGATCGTACTGTGTGGTGTGCTCAGATAATCTCAACACAGCACACTGCACACATAATCATTCTGTCCCACCACCGATCTAGAATCTAGTCCTCCGAGACAGAAATCTGATCAAATGTGATCTAACGAAATGAAGAAGAAGAAACATAGCAACAAGCAGAAAACACAACATGCAACATGGAAGGGGACATACGAGAGGAGGGAATGATGGTGGTCTTGGGACTATTTTTGAAGGAAAAATCTGAACTTAAAAAAAGAAAAGACTGTGAAAAAAATCCTGGAGACAGCATGAACATGTGAGCTGGTCCTCCATTTCTGAGGTCCACCAAACTTTATGTTCCAGGTCGTCCATGAGTCATGACTCAGGAGTCGTCGGCTTTCCCCACACACATGACGATTTTTGGTCGTAGACATTGAACAAGTTTAAAATATACGATTGTTGGCCCGACCTGTTTCAGAGGTGATTATCAAGACAAATTCACTCAGACCTCAGGATAATCTCATAGGATAATCTTATAAGACATAAAATAATCTGAAGTTTTCCGTCCTTGGTCAGAAAGTGGAAAAGTTGGGACAAAAAACAGCCCAATAATCTGAATGTGTGTACCCCACTTAAGAGTCAAGTTTTTACAACCTGCATCTACTCTTATAGTGCAATCCACTTACCTCGAAACTTGGACTTGGGAGGTGAGAATTACATCAAAACCCATTCAACATGTTGCAATTGTGAGCTGTTGGAATACCTAAAGATTGTTGGACTCTGCAAACAGAGCGAGTTATGTATCTAATATGCAACTTAGATGATCTGACCTCCCTGATCAAATGAATGCACCATTTGAAAGAATTACATACAGATGAAATTAAACCACAGGTGCATGTGTGCCAGTAAACAACTGAGGAAGAAAGCAGAAGAAGATACATAAAGTGCTATTTTTAGTCTAAAAACCGATAAAGTAACATAGCACAGTAGGAAAAGGATTCAAAACAAGCACACAGGACTGTTGCTGAAGAGTTTATCTGATGACTGTAGGCAGAGGCAGGCTAACGTTACCCATTAACTCCCAGTGTTTGAGCTAAGCTAATTAGCAGTGGGCGAGCTCTGCCCGTCTCTTCCTTGTTACTGCATGCACAGTCGAAGGAATGGTGTCTATCTGCTTGTCATGGACTCAGGAGTGAGGCAAGACATGAAAACAAACAAAAAAAATGGCGTATCCCTTTAACAACCCATGTCCTCTGGCTTTCTGTTGGCTGTAGTAGCTACAAAGTCTGTTGTTCAAGTACTTCTGATGCTGCATTTAGATCTGCTGCACCTGAGGGTGGCTGTGATTGGATGATATATGTCACTTGGTGTACATGATGGGGTACTGAATGTGTTAGATGTAAGCACCAATCTCTGAAGTCAAAACATGAAACCAAAGCAGGGGGTAAAAAAAAAATCATCTGCTCTGATTATTAGAATACAAGCAAACAAACAGGATCAGAATGACCACCATCTGTTACAGCTGTTCCAATGATTGAACTGTGAAGAAATAAAATGCCGACAGCAGTTCATCTTCCTGAGGTCTGCCACGCTGTGTCTCTATCTCTGCAGGAATCAGGAGGTGTATCGGGCCACAGGAAATGGCAATAATGACGGACAGAGCTGCGAGCACAGAGCACGCCACACAATGTCCGGGTTAATAGTCCTTTTATGGTTTGAGGGGCTCAGTTCCCATGGGTACATTTTATCTGAGAGCCCACACTTTTCACCAACACCTCTGGACAATCTGATTAATAGCGCACACACTGCAAGGACACACACAACACACAGCGTCACATTACCCTACAATCAATCACACACTGCCAGGTTTATTACTCCTAATGATGAAGGAGGCAGGAATCACTTACAGACTGAATACAAAATGAGACCTGAACCAAGATTTTAAACCAAAAAGGTTTTAGAGGACATTTCTCTACATACAAACTCCAGTTCCAATGAAGATGGGACGCCATGTAAAACACAAATAAAGACAGAATACAATGATTTGCAAATCCCCTTGATCTGTATTCAGTCGAATGCACTACAAAGACAAGCTATGTAAAAGTCAGACTGATAAACTTGAGTGTTCTTCTGCAAATCGTCACTCATTTTGAATCTGACGCCTGCAACATGTTCCAAAAAAGCTGGGACAGGGTCATGTTTACAACTGAGTTACATCACCTTTTCTTTTAACAACACTCAGTAAGCATTTGTGAACTGAGGACACTAATTGTAGAAATTTTTCTCATTCTTGCTTGATGTTCAACTTCAGTTACTCAACAGTCACACATTTCTAATGTGAGACAGGTCTGGACTGCAGGCAGGCCAGTCTCTTTACTGCGAAGCCACGCTGTTGTAACATGTGCAGAATGTGTCTTGGCATTGTCTTTCTGGAATAACCTGTAATTACCCATGCCATGGGCACTAACACACCCCCATACCATCACAGATGCTGGTTTTTGACCTCTGCTCTGATAACAGTCTGGATGGTCCTTTTCCTCTTCATCCTGGAGGAAACCACGTCCATGATGTCTAAAAACAGTCTGAAATGTGGACTCAGCCCATAGCAGACTTTTCCACTTTGCCTCAGTCCATCTCAGATGAGTTCGGACCCAGAGGAGCCGGCAGTGTTTTTGGGAGTTGTTGATATTTGTCTTTGCATGGTAGAGTTTGACCTTGACCTTGTAGATGTAGAGATGAACTGTGTTAACTGGTTTTCTGAAGTGTTCTCGAGCCCACGCGGTGATTATCCTTTACAGAATGATGTTGGTTTTAATGCAGGTGCTGCCTGAAGGATTGAAGGTCACAGGCATTCAGTGTTGGTTTTTGGCCTTGCTGCTTACACATAGACATTTCTCAAGCTTTTCTGAATCTTTTTAATGATATTATGGAGTGGAGATGATGAAATTGCAAAAGTCCTTGAAATTGTGTGTTGAGAAATGTTGTTCTTAAACTGCTGGACTATTTGCTCATGCAGTTGTTCACAAAATGTTGAACCTTGACCCATCCTTGCTTGTGAACAGCTGAAACTTTTGTGGATGCTCCTTTTATATCCAATCATGACGCTCACCTTTTTCTAATTAACCTGTTCACCTGTGGAATGATCCAAACTGGTGTTTTTGAGCAGTCTTTTCTTGCCTCTGTCCCAGTTTTTTTTGAGTGTGTTGCAGGCCTTGGATTCAAAATGAGTGAACCCCCACCCAGAGCTAAAAACAAGCTTTTTAGGTTATTGGTGAATGTATATTGCCCTTAGGCGCCACTTGCCCAAGGCTGATATGCATGCAAAGAGAGTCTTGTCAAGTTTAGATCTGATGGAGGTGTTTACATGCAGGAGAAAATCAGCTTTTTAGTCTGACTTTGTAAATCTCCTCAGACTGTATTTTGCTGGCAGACTTTTTATCTCCTAAATAATGAATTGCTTCATTTCAGTTTTAAGGAAAATCATTGCCTAAATGAGAAGAGTGTTTTGGCTTTAAAGGATGGGAAAAAATCAAGGTGAAGAGTAAAACTAAAATATGTAATCTCTTACTCTCATTAAATTGCACTCTGTTCAGATTCTTTTAAACATTCGTTCTTTTCTGACAATCTAAGTCTCTTCAAACCTGCACTTCAATTAAAAATCTGCAGTTCAGTGGACAAATGCATGCAATTATTAAGGCCTGAGCGCATACAAAAGCAAAATTTAATGGCCTCGCTCATAATTAACTGCAGAAAAGATCAAATATCTCTCTGACACCTTCTTTATCTCTGAGGCCCAGCAGGGAAACAATATAATCGATGGTTCAGTCCAGGACTCCCACAAGTATCAAAAGATCATTTTAATCCTGTCTTAAACCTCGAGTCTGTGCAAATATTTTGTAACCTTTATTCATTCTGGGACAGTTAGCTCAGCAGACATGCTATTTGCCTTTAACAACTTACTTTATATTCATACAGTTTCTAGCTATAAATTCATAACAGGGATCCGCGAAAGGCTTTTAGTCTCAGGCTCTGAGCATCACCGACTGACCAACACTGCAGCTGAAAGAGGGGAAAACGCTAATTATTCAACCCAGTCAGATTTCTGTATTATTTAGAATACTTCCCGACATAAAACTAAGGTGTTTAGAAATATTCCGAGAGAATTATGGTTCTGCTACTTCACTGATATGACAGGAAAGAAAATATTTGTATTTCATAACACATCATGAAGCTTCAGACAAGACAGGAGTGAGTGTACTTAGCAGGGGCGACTTTAATAATTTGGAGGCTGGTGGCTGGTTCAATTCCTGAAATATACTTGGACGTTGGTTTGGTAGATGGAGAGATGCAAGCTGACTTCCTGCAGCTAGTTACGGCATTTGGTAATGCAGCTGAAAGGGGTTGGCATCCCTTCCCAAGAGACTGTGTCCCCTCTACCTTTGACCTTCAAAATATAATTAGTTCATCCTTGAATCTAGGTGTATATTTTTTAAGAATTAAAGGGAAATTTGACAAAGACTTTCTTGGTTCACAACAATTAGCCTGTATGTACAAAAAGACTGCAAACATAAAAACATGATGCCTCTGGTCTTGTCTGTCATCACCCTGGAGGAATAGAATTATCAACATAAATGTATCAGTTCTGTTAAAATGGTCTAAATTAACCAACAGAGAGACTCAGCCCTGTCTACACTGTACAAATATGTCGGTAATCTTGAGGGAACCAGCAGTGACCTAAAGGTCTCCTCCACCCTGGCCATGTTTCACCCACTTGTCCCATTCTGACTCCATCTTGAGGCACCAGCAGTATTTTTCCCTGAGACGAGGAGCATGTGGATGTCAGAGTCAAAGAGTAAGCGTATCTGTTCTCAGTCTGCACCGAGCTTTCAGCGGGATGAGTAAGAGCGACGTCTCAATCTGCAGCGAAGCCCCTCATCAGAGCTCCTGCCTCATGTTGTCAAGAGTTTAGATAAAAGACAGAAATGATTCCTGGACGCGTTCGACTCCGAACTGACATAAAAGAGAGAAATCACGGATAAACCAACATCTCTCACAAAAGTCCGGGCGGCTTGGTTGGATTTATGACCCGCGCGTCAAACACATTACCCGTATCGACTATGCGGAGGGGAGATCTTTGCATGACAAATAATTTCTGCTCAAGTCTAATGTGGCTCAGTGGCACTATCTGATGTGATTTATTGTAATACATCTCTGGCCGCTCCATCTTCCATGCTGCATTGCCATTATTCAGTGCCACATGTATCCGAAAAGCAGAGGGATATAAAACGCAATTACTATGGATTTTCAACGCCTCCAGTGGACTGAGGGGCTCTGATTTGTGTAGATCTCTGCATTATCCAGACAATTATGTGGTAATATGGTGTAACAGGTGTTAGGTACTCAAAAATCATTTGGTAAATTTAAGCTAATGCCAGGGCTTAGTATAAAGGAGGCATATTAGAAATGTCATGCAAGGCACAACCAATAGCTATGTGCGGATCAATACTGAAATATCGATGCCTCCGATACCAGAGATTTATGTTCTGGAATTCATGCTCTTAAAAAAGATCAATATTTCAATAATTATGGGTAAATGTGTGGTTTATCATAAACAGGAATACAGTGGAAAGTGACAATACTAGTGCTAACTCGTCCAAATGCTTCCCATTTGGTAGGAACTACTTTTTCTTCTTACTGTCATACTCACACTTGTAATACAGCTCTTAGTCATGTAGTGCGTTTCAGTTGATCTTGAAACTGGGATATTCCAGGCTGCAAATTAGATACGTCACTGGAAACACCCCCGTTGGTTGAAATTTCCCACTTCGAAGTCTGACGTCCTTCAGCTACCCCGACTTTACCAACTCGAAACTGGAACGCATCTAGCTTGGATGTGACGTAATTCCAATTTCCCTCCCTAAATTTGAGCACATGTTAAATTCTGTGGAGCCTGGTTTATCTTTTTAGAAAGATAAATGTGTTAGAAAACTTAAAAGTATCAGTATTGGTATGAATTTTTCCTGGCATTGGACAGGAAAGGAAATCAGTGGTATCGCACATCTCTAACAACCAGGATGCAACTACCCTTACCTGGCCACATTTTTTGAAACATCTCATTTTCCAGACACACGAGACCACAAGGTCCAACAAAGTTATTGGTACGAAAGCATCATTTACTGAAGACCACTCATGGATAACATTTTTGTTCCTTTTGGTTTAATCAAGATGAAAAAATGCCCTGCACATTTTTTTCCTTAGACTGTGTTCTTACCTAACGTGAAAAAATTTGTCATTATTGAGGTGGATTTTTGCCCTTCAGACATGAAAGCGACAAGTGAAGGAGGCAGGCATGTCTCCTTGCCACAACAACGTGAGTTTCTGTTTCTTCTTGATCCATGGAGAGTTTCACCACAATGTCTGGGATGATTTTCCCCAGTACAAGACTTACTCCTCCTCTTTCCCTGGTCTGTTCTTTCTCTTGTCGATACTTTGGTAGTTCCTCAGAAAGTTTTGACGTATTTTCTCTGGTAAAAAATACATTAAATCACTGCTAGTGAGACAGAAAAATGCACTAGAAGCCAACTAGCAGTTTACTGGTCATCAACATTGTCATTGTTGACTTAATAAAATGGTAAAATTGTGTTTATGGTTACTATCATGTTTGTGAACACTTTATAAAAGTTGGGAAGATCAGGTTGGTGACACTTCCCTGTCACCTTGATCTCATTAGCTTATGCAGGTATTATGGCATAGGCAGCCCTTCTTATAATGGTACTTATAAGAAGTATTAACACATGAGTACTGAACGGTTAATTTCATACCAAACAGTTCAATACTTGAATGACACTTGTTGAATCTCTGTCAGTCACCGCAGGAAACTCGGTTCCTGCAGTAACAAAGCAGAGTTCGGGGGAAGTTCCTGCCACCTAAAGGCAACTTAAACACAGCCCCCTCTTCTTCCTCTGAGCTGAGCTAAACTCCCTAAAAGTTTTGCTATAGTTCACACTGGGTACAACAAAAAGAATCCAAGGAGACAGGCACTCCATTACGGACTCCAATGACAGCAGCTCGTTCTGAGGAACAAAAAGGCGGTCGGATGCTGTCTGTCAGTTTTTGCTGCAGTCTAGAGAGAGCTCATCCCTCACAGAGAAAGAAAGAGGAGGGCGACAGAACAACTTTTTGAGAGGTGTTCAATTGTTGGACTCAAACTCTTTGTTAAAACTTCCTCCACTCCTCTATACCTTGGAGCTGGAGTGACGAGAATTGAGCGCTGCGAGGGGCTCAGGCTCCGCAGCCTCTCAGCTGCCTTCAGCGGGCAGACACATTTTTCAATTATGCACACGAGGGAAGGGAATTAGAGGCCTAATCCCAGCCTAATCCCCAAACAAACAGATCTATGGCCTCCATTTCCAGCGAAGCCATCCCCGGCAGCCCCCACCCTCACTCTACCTCCACCTCTGTCTCCTCCTGGTAAATCTCTGCCCCCTCCAATAGCCCGGTCAGGGATGGAAGTCCTTTCAGCTCTGATAGTTTCTTAAATTGAGCTTTGCAGGCATTATCTCTGTTTGAATGGTACTCAGACTCTGTCCAAACGAAAACATGCTTCTGGTCTGAGATTTCTACTCAGCATTAAAAATTTAAAGGCACAGAACGTCTCTCTGTTTGGCAGCTCCACCACACACAGATAATTCATTCAAAACCCAAGGAGGTAAAACTCAGTCTGGTTGCAGGTGCAAGGGTAGCTCTTTTCAGAAAGGTGCATCATAAGTAGTATAGCTTTAAGCTAAGAAATTATATATCTACTAATGGGGAACAAGGAAACAAAAGTGTAACTAATGAGTCGTCAACCAGTGGACAAGTGAGGGACTTCTTGCAGGTTAACTTGCACTAAATTAGCATAGTTGCTGGGCAATAAACGAGGAAACTAGAAGTGCTCTGAGAACACAAACCTCTGCCAAGGCATTTCCAACAGTGTCGAGTGAGTTGTTGTCAAAGCTGTGGAAAAATGTCCTATCTGTCAAGAAATCTTAAAAAAAAAATCCTACAGTCACATCCAGATTTAGATCCTCACCAAAATGAAATCATTCCTTACTTGTGCCATGACAAAAATTCCCTTAAAACATCATCAAAATCCATTTTCAAGGTTACTGAGTTATTAGCAACATTGTGGCAAAACCACCCCATCTTTTCAACGTAGCATAAGATGGTAAAAAAAGAGGCAGGCTAATACTTCCCATTGACTCTCAGTGTTTGAGCTAAGCTAATAGGCAGAGGGTGAGCTCTGCCCGTCTCTTCCTTGTTACTGCACACACAGTAGGAACAATGGTGTCTACCTGCTTGTCACCGACTCAGGAGAAAGGCAAGATATGAAAACAAAAAATGTTGGTCTATCCTTTTAATATAACTTAAATCAGCAAACTGGTAAGTCATTTTCACCAGTGGAAAATCAACCATACTTGAACAAAACAAAATCTAAATAATCATACAGAAATGATCTCCAATCATCCCATCACGCACACACCTGATCCTCCACGGATCATCCATCACACAAACACACTTTGGCCGTGAGCTCTCTCCCTTGTTATGATTCTGTCTGTGAGTGATTCCAGCCAAACCCAAGGGTGGTCAGATCTCTCTCATTTCCCTCGACTTGTACAAGCGATCGATTCCACTCAGAGACGAAGGCCGCGGCTCATTCCCCCCGCCGGCCCGCTCCTCACTTCACCGGCCATATCTCTCTATCACCTTCTGAATGCAGATGGGTTCAGGGGTTGTTAGAAGTGAAGAGAGGGAGACAAAATGTTTTATCTGTGAAGGTGCCAGCAAACACATATCAGAGTGAGAGCCCCTGAAGAAGATTTGTCTCCAATTAACCAACATGCTGCAGTAGATATAACCTTTTGAGTGGAGTGTTTTTGTTGGACCTGTCTTTACACTGCTCTTATGAGGTCTGCACTTTGGAGAAGAGTGAGTGCATCGTAAACACATTAGAGTCCAACTTGTTGGCTGCATGTTTGTCTGAATTTATGACATCTAAGCCTTTTATTTTATTGAACATCTGAGTGTTCCCACTGAGATACAAAGAACTCTTAAAACCGCTATGAAAGGATCAGAAATATAAGATTCGAGTTCATCATATAACAGAAGAGTGTGCTGTGAGCCACCTGTCTAAATTTAAGCAACAAGTTACATCTCTAAAAATAAAAAAATAAAGCAATATTTCAGAACCATGACCAAAAAAGAAGCAGTGATCTCTGTTTTAGGATTGTCCATATGTGCTTGTCCATACTGACATGATAGCATCACACAGCTCCTGCAGATTCATCAGCTGCACATCAATGATGCAAATCGTCTGTCCGTCACATCTCAAATGGCCTCTGTTGCATTGAGATCTGGAGACTGTAGAGGCCAGTGTAGGGCCTATAAATACATTTTATTTTTTGCAAGGCTGGCATTGGTCATTTGGTTGTAGCTTGCTAACAGGATAACTCAAAAGTAATGAACAGACCTTGATGACATTTCAGGGAGTATTGATCATGGCACAAGGAATGATGGGCACAAAGATTTTGGTGGTGATCTGAGTGTTTGTTTGTCTGCCTGTTTGTTTGTTTGTTTGTTTGTTTGTTTGTTAGCAAGGTCATGCAAAAACTACTGGACGGATTTTGCTAAAATTTTCAGGAGATGTTGGTAATGGCCCAACTTAAAATGATTAGATTTCGTTGGAGATCCAGATAAGTGCCATAAGTAAACGATCATTTTTGATCAATAACTGTCTAACTAATAATGATATCAACATGATTCTGAGTGCTAGGTGTGGATTTTCAGTGTCAGGGAATCATGTTATGATGGTAACTTTATCATGGAACTATTGCTAATAGATGTAACAGCAATATGTGAGCTACCTTGGTGGAGGTTTGTGCTCTCCTAATGCCCCCTAGTTTTTTAAAGGATTCGTCAACTTAGCAAGATAGAGCAGTATTCCACATTTTCACTTATAACTCAATAACTTGTGGGTTTTTGTAACATTTTCAGGGGATGTTTGCCATGGCACAAGGGAGAAGTGAAACATTTTGGTGGTGATCCAAATCTAGATGTGGATCCAGGAATTTGCATCAAGGATTTCTTGTCATTGTAAGATAGGGCAGTTTTCACATTTTTGACAATAACTCTCCTGACCATGTTGCAAATTGTTGGAAATGCCTTCACATTATGGTACCTGTGAGATGTGCTGGAATGGGAAACCTGCTGCAGCTGTTTGATGCTGTCACTTCAATATGGGCCAAAGACTCTGGGCAAAGTTTCCACTATCTGATACTAGCAGGGTGTATCCTAACAAAGAGGCTCCTTAGTGAATGTATATGTGGATTTGTGTTAGTGCACAATGAAGAAATGTTTAATTTAATCTTATAAAAAGATCTAAAGGCTTTTCTGTGCATTGCCTTATGTCTGAAGGAGGCTCCAAACAAAACAAAAAGAGCTGTGGAAAAATTATTCTCCATGTTACAGTTTTAAATAACCAAAATTCTGTTCCATTTACATTTCAGGTCTCTATTTTGCAAAAGCAGGGATAAGATTCAATCCAAGGGATTAAGTATTCTGGTGTAAGAGCCATAGAAGTGAAATCTCTATACGTGGATTTTGTGCTTTTTAAGGAACTACACCCAGAATAGAATCTGAATTAGGTGTTTGTTTAATCCTCAAATTGATTTATCTATTTAGAAATAACTTCCCTTTGTAAGCTGAGGCAGCTCTCCTCAGAACATGATGCTCTGGATGTTTTTGCATCTGGCCGTACATTTTGCAGCTTTTATAAGGATAAAACTTGTGAGACAGTTATATCAAAGAAGCTTAAGTTACATGAATTTTTCATCAGGTTGGATAACGTCTGGGTGCTTTAAGTTCTCGCTGGGCTCAGATCTCAGTGGGTAGTTTTACTGGTAAGAAACAAATCAGCTGCTGCAAAGCTCAACAAGTATTTCTTCACAGATTTCACACTCATAGTGATGTTTTTATTACTCCTGAATCTGCAGTGAGCTCAAACAAAACCGCTCATCTTCATGTGCAGAGAGTGTGTGTTTTCTGAGTTTAAAAAAAAGATGGAAGATGGAGATGACTCCTGACTTTGCAGATAAAGCCAACATTCTTCATAAAGCTTCAGCGCTTGGCTGGATTTACGACCACATATCAAGCAAATTACTTCCAGCCGGTAGTTTGGGAGACCTTTCCCTGCCTTTGAATTTGGTAGAAGGGTAAATGAAGTTGGGGGCTATTGGGTCGGAGATCAGTGGGTGGTATATGTCATCACTGTCTAGCATTAACCTTGAATCTTCATTAATGTCAGCTTTTCAAAGGAAGACCTTCCTTTTTAGGCTGACTGTGATTCAGTTCTTATTTGACCAAGCCTGCTTTGAAATATGAGCTCAACAGAGTGGTTATGTTGGTAAAAATCACAAAGTATTTTCTCCATAGCTGATCTGACCAGTTTAATGTTGTAAAAGTAGACTGACCACATGCTGCCTCAGGCTAAAATTGTTGTATGGGCTTCTGTGGAAGACACAAAACTGTTGTATGCCAAGGTCAGACTTTACAGCTTTTATTTTTGTTGTTTGTCTCTGGTAGGGACAAATTACACATAAGAATTTGTTAAAATGTCAACAAAGGATTTGAACGAGAAGATCTAGAGCGGCAAAACAGTTAGCGGTCTATGCTGAGCTTTATTTGAATCTCTAGAATCAACGTTGTATTTCTAAAAACTGAAATTGTAAGGTGGTCCAATGAAAGCAAGATATGAGTTGGTAAGATTGCCATCTGCTCTGTGAAATCTCCTTTGTCTCTGCCACTGCAACCCAGAAACCCTTCAATCCATCTAAGCCCTCAAAGCACTGACAACGCATAAAGCCTCTCAATACCCAGGCTGTTAAAAGAGACTTCCTTGATACCTTTAAATCTCAGCGATGTCGGCAGGTTTCCGTTTAATTTGTTTCAGAGGGACTAATAAGAGATGAGTTTGAAATGAGCTCTGGCTTCAGAGAGGACATCCTTTACACGTTGGAGGTGCCTGGCATTAGATATTATGGAGTTATGTCCTCCGGGCAGTGCTGCACTTGTGTATACAATGCACTCTAAAAAAAAGGAGAAGAGTTGTTTCATGCCTTAGCTTTATGTGGACTATAATTACTGCCCGAGGATCTGTATGCTTCACAACTGCTGACACAGGGTTTTCATGAGAGAACATCCCAGATGAAAGGATTGGTGCTGTCAATAAAGAGATGGATTCTTGTTCGAGGGGTTATGCTGTAAATGTTTAATTTACTTTATGTTCTGTCAAGATACTGAAGGTCTGAGTTGATCAGTCTTTCGGTAGGGTGCTTGGAAGACTTGAAAAACTGAAGCCTTTGTTGCATTCATGTACAAACTGGATGACCCCATTCCCCAAAGTCAAGAGGCTCTTTGTGTTTGCTGTGTTCACAACTGTTAAGTCATAATACAGAAGTAACAAGGATATTATAACTATAATTGAGTGGTAATCTAAGTCACATTAGATGGATGACAACGATGTATCACTCTGATGCATCCTGTTTTTTCAGTTGCCACAGATGGAGTCACTTAAATCTTCCCCAGTTTCCTTGGCAGAGTCTTGGGTTATCTGTAACAGGAAAGTGCCAGGACCTGCCCCCCTAATGGCTGAAATTAGATCCTGTGCAATTATGTGATAAACATGTAACCCCTGGAACTTCGACTGAATTCTTTTATATACTAGAGGTGCATTACAGCTACCAGGCGACTAGACTATTGACAAAGTACAACTTAGTAATAATGTTTTGAATCCCACAGAGTCAGTTTCTGTGCCCAGGCACAACATGCCATTAACATATCAACATATCAACATTATTCACCATCATCACAGGACTTCACAACATGGACTAATGCAAAAACTCATTAAGATTCCCACACTGTGGTCCAGCTCGTTCACAAGGGAGAATTTGTCCTTTCTAAAGCTGCTCTCTACTCTTCTGCATTGTTGACGTGTCTCTGCGGACATCTCTGCAGGTGTTGCGTTGCAATAAATTCCCAAGCTATCTCGGATCCCTGATGGACTGTCGACGAACATTAACAACCCCTCTTCTTTGTGCACAGAGTTTGTTTACTCTTATATTCCAAGGCGTGTCACACATTGATGAATATGTTCATCTGTATAATCTTACAAAGGACATTTAATATCAGCTATAATCATTATTGTATTATAGTTTGGGGATAGTTTGACCTGCTGGCTTTCTTCCCATAATGCATAGCATGACACAAACTCACAGAAGCACTAGCTGTGATGTAATGATGTAAATGTTGGATCCGGCCCATGAACATGAAAGTAAAAATGCAAATTTGTTGCATTTTCTTCAACTCAATCAGAACAAAGCAAACGTCCACTGTTTCTCCAGGGTTGGACGGGCAGCTGGTCAAGCAGGTCAGCCCAGCCTTCCTTCTCTTCTGCCACATTTTCCAGTCTTTTCTGGGGGATTCCAAGGTGTTCCCAGGCCAGATGGATAATAATCCTTTCAGTGAGTTCCAGGTCTGCACTGGGGTCTCCTTCTAGTTGGGCATGCCTGGAAAACCTCCACAGGAAGGTGTCCAGGAGGCATCTTAATTAGAAGCCCAAACCAAATAAGGAACCTCATTTCAACCACTTGTATCTCATTCCTTCGGTCATTATCCAAAGCTCATGACCACAGGTGAGGGTTGGAACTAAGATGGAGCAGTAAACTGAGAGCTTTGTCTTGTGGCTTCACTTCAGTAGAGAGTCTCCATCTCTCTATCAAGCTGTAAGTGTGAAAACCACCTTGAACAGTAAGGCCCCATTTACACGACAATGTTGTCACCAAAAACAGAAAAGTTTTTCTTTTGCATTTTCAAAAGCACTCACACGGAGACCTTGTTAAAACTATTCACGTTCACACAGATCCACAAGAACGACAGGAAATGCTGTAGCGTTGCCTGGCTGGTAGTTGGTAAAGTAGGTTTGTAGTGCAACAGCGGTGTTTCAGCATGCTTCTGTGCACTTACTTTTTCCGGTGAAGACAAACTTTTCACAAACTATGGCAAGTGGACGCACAAAGATGCAGGATTTTTTTTTGTCTGGGCAGACGATGAAGTTGAGCTGCTACTGGATGTGGCGTTCAACTACAAAACCACCAAATGTCAGGAGAATGTTGACTGGGAGCCTCCTTTTTCTTCTTCTTTGCTGTTTAATGACGGTTGGCAAACCAACTTAGAGGCACATTACCTGCCACCAACTGGACTGGAGTGTGGAACAAAGAGGTTTCTGGTTGTTCCCCTGGTGCATGCACAACCTTCATCTGAAAGAGTACTGTACATGTGCTGCACATCACCGTTTTCCCTGAAAATGCTGATTCCTGTTTACACAGAGACAGATATGAAAAAGTTTTCAAAACTTTTCACTCTGGACCCTGGTCTCAAAAGTTTGAGGATTAAGGCACTCCAGGCACCGTTCGTGTGTAAATGGAAGGTGAAAATGCAATGAAAACTGTTTTCGTTGTCGTGTAAATGGCCCCTAAAAGTGGAACAGGGGAACTCAGCATGTGAAAATGTTTATTTTCTTTTCAGCATTAACAATTGCGGTTTATTGTTTAACCTTCTCTCTGGCGTCACTCCAACAACACGCTCCAAAGCCTTAGATTTACCACTTTATTTAATGCTAACATTGATTTAGAAAGTCTGAATTATAGCCACTCTGCTCTGTATGGAAGTGAATGTTCAGACTATATCTTGGTAATAAAAATATGCAGCAATAAATGAGCAGTATCTATGTTCTACTTACAATCCTCTGAACATTCTCAACTGCATGTGTGTGGAATAAGAAACTATTCCCGACGTTTCATTTCAGCTATTACTTCCATGTTAGCTCTGTTAATATCCCCAAGGTCATAACATTTGATGGATCATAATGTCAGGGGCCGGTCATAAACCTCCGCCGTGCCCCCCCCCCACCTCTCCTCCCCTCCCTCCAGCCTCTCCGGCAGCTTCAGTCTGCTCACATAACGCCTTAATTGACGAGCAGAGAGGCAGACGGCATGCCCAGGCCGAGCCAATCGATTGTGACAAACAAATTAGAGATGAGTTTGAATGATTAAGTTATGTATCGATTTTGATTTAAACATTAACGGCTCATGTACTCGGCAGGATTAGACGGAGAGATGAAATGTAATCAATGCTTCCTTGTACATATCAATGGGATTTAGAAAGTGAAGAGTCGGGTCAATGGGTTAATAAGAGGCTGCACCGACTAAATAGGCTGCTTTTGTATGGCGTTACTGGGTGATGGATTTAACACATTGAGCAGGATTACATGGAATACGATCACAAACATTTAAACATGGGATAAAGTGGGTTACCTTTATCACCGACAGTTCAATAGAGTCGACTTCCTTTCTAGTTTAATTCCATCCAACATGTGAGGCGTTGTTATCATGGCTGCCCTCAGAGGGAATATGATCATAAAGAGGAAATCAAAGAGGGTTTAACTAGCTCACACTTTACTTGTACTGCAAAATGACTGCAATATGTCTGCCAGCAGCTGATAGGACCATTGATCAAAACTAAAGACTCAATTACTGGTTGCTCTGGGGTGTTCTGGTTTATCAAGCTCTCTTCCTGGCTGGGCCTCTGCCTTGGAACAACACTGATACACATGTGAGCTTTGTTACATCAAATCCAGGTATTGGCTCCATAACATACACTCACTGGACACTTGATTAGGTTCACCAGTTCGACTTATTGTCAAGGCAAAGAGCTAATCAGACAATCATATGGTCGCGACTCAATGCATTTAGGCATGTGGACATGGTCAATACGGCCTGCTGAAATTCAAACCAAGCTTCAGAATGGAGATGAAAGATGATTTAAAGAGCTGCTAATTAGCTTAGCGCAAACAATGGGAGTCAGTGGGTAGTGTTAGCCTGCCTCTGCCTACAGTAATCAGATAAACTCTTCATCACCTCTTAACGGTCCTGTGTGCTTGTTGTGTCTCAATTTTTTTCCACATTATGTTACGATGTCTATTTTCTTTCAAAAATTACATAAAGTGCTAATCTTACTCTAAAAATAGATAATGCAACATAACACCGTAAAAAAGAGTCACAACAAGCACATAGGACCGTTCAGAGTTGCTGAAGAGTTTATCTGATGACTGTAGGCAGAGGCAGGCTAACACTACACACTGACTCCCAGTGTTTGAGCTAAGCTAATTAGCGGTGGGCGAGCTCCGCCCGTCTCTTCCTTGTTACTGCACGCACAGTTGAAAGAATGGTGTCTATCTGCTTGTCATGGACTCGGGCGTGAGGCAAGACAAGACATGAAAGCAAAAAAAATGTTGGCGTATCCCTTCAAGTGGCTCTGAACATGGCATGATCAGAGTGTTTTAGGAATTGCTCATGTACTGGTATTTTCACATCCATCCATCTCTTGGGTTTGCAGTGAATGGTCCAAAAAAGAGAAAACATCAAGTGGGCAACAGTAATCTGGGCCATGATTCCTTGATGATGCCAGAGATCAGAATAGAATGGCCAGAGTGGCTCAAGATGAAGGAAATATTATCTATAAATTTTATTGATTTAAACAGAGGACAGTGCACGTTACTGAACATTGATATGTAACTGTGCCAGATTTTGGCCACGGGCTAATTTGCAGCTGTAGTCTCCGGCAGGTTGATGTGATGCATTTGTACAGGCATGTACAAGCTTGAAATAAATACATTACATAAAACAACAGCAACAGGCAGCAGCGAGATGACAAATACACAAAACATGAACATTACGTTAATTTACAGGGCACTCATACAACAATACAGAAGGTATGCTAAAGACGAACCATAAGAAAAAGACAGTCCGAACTCAAGTGCGTAAGCTGCTTCACATGCAAACTGCAGAGTGTTTAAGTGCTGATATTAGCATACCATAGTAATAGTGCTAATTTATGATTGCACACTTGCCCACACCAGTTATAACGCACAGATTGTGCATAAACAGACATGTTTATGCACAGTAGTGAACATGGTTAGCATACATGTATGTAATTATGTATGCAAAATGTAACAGCTACTCAAATAACCACTTGTTACAGCCAAGGTACAACCATTTCTGAGCACACAACAAGTCAAATCTTGAAGCAGATAGGCTACAGCAGCAGAAGACCACATCAGGTGCAACTGCTGTCTGCTCAGAACAGAAAAATGAGGCTACAATTCTAACAGCTTTAGCAAAATTAGATGGCAGAAGATTGTAAAAATGTTGCCTGGTCTGATAAATCTAGATTTCTGCTGCCACAATCAGATGGTAGGGTCAGAATTTGGTGTAAACATCCTGAAATCATGGATCCATCATGCCTGGTATCAATGTTTCAGGCTTGTGGTGGTTGTGTGATGGTGTGGGGGTATTTTCTTGGCATACTTTGAGTCCCTGAATACCAAATTAGCATTGTTTCCTGACTGAGTATTGTTGCTGACCATGTCCATCCCTTTATGACCACAGTGCACCCATCTTCTGATGGCTACTCCCAGCAGGATAGTGTGCCACTTTGAATCAACATCCCGTAGCAAAGCTGAATTTAAACGATGCCCGAGGGCTTAAATGAAATGTTGTTGATTCAAGGCTGTCAGCAGTTATAAATCCAGACTTCTTACCACTTATATCTTTAAAAGGTAGTCAGAACTAATCATCACTTTTTCAAAAACGGTTAAATATCTAAACTGTTTCTTCAGTAAAAAAAAAAAAAAGGCAAGAGTTCAGCCTTTATGATAAAGTTAAAAGATACGTTCCCTGCCTCACGGCACACATACAGAGGTCTAAAATTATTCTAGCTCTAAAACACAAACACACACACTGAGAGGTAATTTACTGCTCCTTCTGCAAGTGACCTAAAAGAGTTTGTGAAGGGGAGGAAACTGGATCACAAGTAGAAAAAAACAGAAGTTTGTAGATACCTGCAAACTTCTGCAGAGAGACTCAAACTTAGATTTAATGTGACATCAGAAGACAGAGTAACAATCTATCAGGACTCTGAAAACTACAGGATTGAATCTATTACTCTGCTCTTGTTTCAGGTACCTGGAGTTTAGCAAGCTGAATGGATGTACAACAGGGAGGAACAAGTCTGGGTAACATTAGCTAACCCTGAAAGTACAGTAGGCTGAAGGAACACGAATTGTACAGTATTTAAATTAGATATGTTTGCATGTGTAAATCAGTGAAGAAATCATATTAACAAGTGTCATCACACCTAAAGGGAATGAGCAGAGTTTCATGTCATGTCCAAGCCTGGAGGGAAAGAGGGCCTCAGTGTTAAAGCTGCCAACGTAATACTCTGAAGGCATGAAGGTCAGTACGTCGACTGGAGGGGAGGTCTAAACTAACTTTCCTCTTTACTCCTACACTCAACAACCCTAAGCTCTTGTCAGGTGTACTGGATTCTGGATTGCAGCGTTGGAATAACAAAAACAAAACCAAGCTGGGAGATCTATTCCAAAACAACTTTCTTGTGTCATCGAACCACCTGCTCCCAAAGCCGGATTTTTTCTGTTTTTTTTTACAGATAAGACATTATATTACAAAAAGTACAACTCTATTAGATCATCCAGAGACATCTGTCATGGAGAGAATGCTCCAACAGCAACCTGAGAAGATATCTCTAAACTCACTATATTCAGTGATGAGCTGCATTTCCCCTGCACACACAGAGGATTAAGGATGTTTGGGAAAGGGAATTATCACTAATTATTGATGAGGAAACATGGGAGAATATTTGGAATTACACCAAAAATATATCAATTTGAACTCGAACTAAATCAATTCAATATCCCCTGGTCACAGATATTCCTAGAATCCAGCACTTTCTCCTTTGTGTCTAAAATGTAAAACAAAAAGAGGAACTTTGACCCATTCCCTGTGGCCTTGTCATTATATTCAGATTTACTGATCTAAATTACTTTATAAGATGGGGAAAATATTTCACAAAAGCTTAGAGATTGAGCCCACGTCTCTAATTTTAGGGCTCCTGAGTAGAATTATCAACAAGCTGCTAGTAAAAGATTAGAAAATATTCTTACTTTTGCTGCTTGAAAAAAAACACATTATAGCAGTATGTTGGTAATGAAAGACCTTCTGTTAAGGTTGCTGTGAAGTCTTGTTTGAGATGGCACGTTTGGAATATCTCATATTTGTCTACACGTGGACGGCCCCATAATTTTCCCTTGGCAAATCTTAGTGAATAAAGACATTCTGAATAACTGATTTTTCCTAATTTTGTATGTCATTCCTCTTTATTTGACCCTATTTTCCTGGTAGGAAAATTGTATAACATTTGGATTCTAGTTTACTCCAGAGATCAGAACTACACAGCAGATGGTTCATAATCAATTAACTTTTCCAGTTTTTTGAAACGATGATAAAGGAATCTTTCTGCTGAGGCTCACATACAGCAGCTGGCACTCGGCAGGACAAACTCAGATCAATTTAGAATAAAGTAACTGTCCCAACTATAAATAGATGCTCCACAAATTCCCATTAAAATTGACTCAACGTGTGTGTGTGTTTGTGTGTGTATGTGCGCTCCATGGAGAATCCATGACCTGGTTTTCATCAAATATCAGAGCATCTATGCTATCTGAGTCCATCAGCACACGCTGGAATAAAGATAGATTGCATAGAGACTTGTTTAAAAAGTGGACTTGTGAGGGCTGAAGAGGCACAAATTAAAAGTGATGAAGCTGAGGTGTTGCATTAAAACTAAATTACCTGTGAGCAGAGTCAAAGGATTCTCACTACGACACCACAGCGGATTTCCTTCATTTTCATTTGAGTAATATTTTTAGCCTTTTTCAAACTCGTCTGGAAAAAAAAATCAAATAGCCTGTTAATCACAGCTCAGAATTTCTCACTTATTCTGTAGGGCAACCCTGATATTGTGATCTGTGGTACACCAATGTGCTCTCATCGCATTCATTACGTGAAGTCTGATTAATATACCCCACTGCTTCTACACTATAGAAACATTACCTTATATCCCCGCTGGTGACAGTTGAGGCCGGAGTTATGATGTCTCAGGTTGCTCTGGCAGCAAACACTTGCCCTTTGTTTGGGTGACTTTATCTAATATGACCAAGCTGAAGAGAGGAGAATGATAAACAGTTGCCACAGCTCGAGTTGTCTTCAAACAGAATAAAACTTAAAGGAGTATGTGTGAGGTACATGGTATGAGCTTGAATGTGGCCACAGTGGTGAAATGTGCAGAATTCAAGTATGACCACAGTTTGATCCCTACACTGCTGGCGGAAGGACACGTACACTGTGACATGTCTCAAAATAGTGCCTTGTCAAAGCAGCTTGGTAGTGGAATATTAACAGTGCCTTTCAAGACACTCAAGGACACTGTACAAAGTATAAACAAAAATAAACAACATCATAATATCAACAATAGAACAATGAAATCAGCAAAACACAACAGACAAAACAGATGTGGGGATGGAGATGGCAGGTTGTTGTTAAATGGAGTATGCAGTCCTGGGGTAGAGAGTTTAAGTTTCAGAGGTTTGACGGGAGAGAGTTCCATATGGGGACAAAGCAACTGAAGGCCCTGCTCTCCATGGTAGTGGTTGTGTCTTGTTTTCTCGGTAATTGTTTTAATTACCGAAAGACGGTGGCACCATTAACAGCATTGTATAGCATTAGCGTCTGTTCAAGATTTCTGAACAGATAGAGAACTGAGCTTTGAAACTGTGGCACACTTTCAGGCTCATGCCATGTACAGATGCAACCACTTCAATCTTCCTCTTCCGGATGAATGCTAGCCAATAACCAGCCAATGGGAATGCCCAAATTCCACGATTAACATGCCTATTTGATGGTACTTCCCTTACAGGAAAACATCCAATGGGCTTGTTCTATTGGAGTAGCATTAGCCTTAACCAGTCACTACTTTTCTTTCATGCCATATCAGGGGCTCTCATTAGAGTCATGACAGTGTGCAGGTCCCAGCATGATCCAGTCACAGACCAGCCATGGAAATTATTAGAACGCTCAGAGTGTAAGCATTAGTTGAATTACAGTCTTGGTACCATTTCCAAACTTAGGAAAAAGTTCAGTGAGACTGATGAAGTCAAAGGAAGTCCCAGGGAAGCAACAGCCCAAGAAGACCGGTTCCTTACCCTTGCTTTACTAAGGCACCATGGCTTTCTTCAAGGGGAAGAGGGGTATTGGCTCATTTTGGAGGGCGTTACCCACAGTATTAACTGTGTTGCCTTTTTCCACAAATGCATCAGTTAGTGGTGAAACGGAACCATGGCCCATTCAGGCTCAACCCCTTTGGGTTGGGCCTAGGGCTGGGTATTTCCAGCAACCTCACGATACGATATGTATCCCGACACTGAGGCCACGATACAACATGTATCCTGATACACTTAATTTGTGAATATTGACTACACTATTAACAGAATTCCCTACAAAATTTGTTTTTTTTTATTACTAGAAGAAAGAGAACAATGATAATTTTTAAATGATTCTACAACTTATTAAACTTAAATTCAGGTCCTCAAAGATCGTAGACCTAAGCTCAAATTTGGAACATGTGCTTCAGCTTGTAGCTTGGCTTCTACTTTAAGCCATGCCATTGTTAACCTTACCCAAAGTGTATTGACAACAACTGTCAAAACACTAAGGCCGAATTGATTCTGTAGAATCTGTATGGATACATGTATCCCTAAGGAGTGTGTGACGATATTTTGCTGTATCGATATTTTGAGCACAGGTCTAGTAGGGCCACACCTGTTCTGCAGATTATTTATATTTTTTATTTAATAACCTTGTGTGTGTGACTTGAGGTTTTACCTGCTTTAGAGCTTTCTAGAAGAATATTTCCCTTCTCTTGGTGATGGGTTGTAGAGAAATGAAGCCAGGAAGTTGTTTTGATTTTCCCTGAGGTGTGCTATGATTGGAGGATATAATCAATAGTTCATTGTTTGTTCAGGTGCATGCAAACTTACTCTCACTTTGAATAATTAACCCAATCAACTCCAGTTAGTGTTCACAGGTTATTAAGAATTCACAGGTGCTGACTGCAGACCTGTCTGTTGGTGAAATGTCAAGCTTCTTTATGTAGGTACTTTATGACTGTTTTCAGGTGTTAAATCATCTCTCATGGGTGTGAACTCATAACACCTACGGGTCTGCAGAGTGTTGATTGTTTTCTTTAGCATAGTTTGCTAAATTAATGTATTTTTTTAAGAGATTATTTTCTCCTTTACTGACAGAAGAGAGAGACAGTGGATAGGCTTGTGAAAGGGGGTGCAAACTGGCCACAGGCTGGATTTGAACCCGGGATGACATCAGTGACATCTGAGTTGATGTAAACTATGACAAAGGAGTCAAAGCTGCTGCCTTTTAGTTTGGTTAATATAGCATGACAGGAAGTAGCTGATTCAGCAGTCATGAGATAAAGGCCTGCAGCTTGGTCCAGGCCTGTGAGGAGGATTAAAACCGATGAAAGTGACTCAAGTGGAGCAATTAAAAGCTCCTTAACAAGAGACTAGAGGTCAGACCAACCAGGAGATCTGAGACAAGCAGAGGGTTAAGGAGAGGTGTTGGTCTGGTGCAGGAAATGAGGAGTGACATGACATGCCAACAGCAGCAGCAGCAGCGGCGGCCTGTGAGTCCACTCGGTGCTGATGCAGGATTTACATTCATCAAACAGAGAAGTGGCTCCGTCAGGGACCTCACCGATGACTACGACACAGCCTGAGGGGCTGACAACTGCAACTGAGAGGACGGAGAGCGTGTGATGTGAGTGTGTACAGTAGCTAATGAGCTCGTGCAGAAGTGAGGAGTGTGGGAGGAAGTGAAGATGGTGGCTGAAGTGTTCCACTCTGTGTGCAGGTGTTTCCCAAGAGACAAGAACAGTGAAGTGCTAGATTTCACACACAGACTAATTAACCAATGAAAGTGGTGATTGTTTTATCTTAAAGGTGCCACGTTTGCTCCTTCACAATTTGACACTGGTCCCAGAAATCTCCAGAGCATGTCTTAAAATTCTTGCCAGGAAATTCACTCTGATACCCCAATTCCAATGAAAAATTTCAAATAAATTAATCAGAATACACAAAAAAGACAAGATATATGATGTTCAAACTGATTATCTTCATTATTTTTGTACATTCACTCATTTTTAATTTAATACCTGCAACACCTTCCAAAAAAGCTGGGACAGGGGCAACAAAACACTGGGAAGGAACGTTCCACAGGTGAACGGGTTAATTGGAAACAGGTGAGCATCATGCTTGGGTATGAAAGGAGCATCCCCAAAAGGCTCAGTTGTTCACAAACCTTGATGGGGCGAGGCTCAACACTTTATGAACAACTGCATGGGCAAATAGTCCAATGGATTAAGAACGCTTCTCAACACACAACTGCAAGGACTTTGGGGATTTCATCATCACCAGTCCTTAATATCATCAGAAGATTCAGAGAAATGTCTATGTGTAAGCATCAAGGCCAAAAACTAACACTGAATGCCAGTGACCTTCAATCCCTCAGGCAGCACTGCATTAAAAACCATCATCATTCTGGAAAAGATATTACCATGTAAACTCAGGAACACTTCAGAAAATCATTGTCAGTTAACAGTTCATCTCTACATCTACAAATGCAGGTTTAAACTCTACCACGTAAAGCCAAAGCCAAATATCAACAACACCCAGAAATGCCGCCAGTTTCTTTGGCCTGAACCCAAGTTGGACTGAGGCAAAGTGGAAAAGTCCGCTGTGGTCTAAGTCCACATTTCAGACTGTTTTTGGACATCATGGACATGGTGTCCTTCGGGCTAAAGAGGAAAAGGACCATCCAGACTGTTATCAGAGCAAAGTTCAAAAGCATTTGTGATGTATGGGGGTGCGTTAGTGCCCTATGGCATGGGTAACTTGCACATCTGTGAAGGCACCATTAATGCTGAAAGGTATATGTGTTGGAGCAACATCTGCTGCCATCCAAGCAGCATCTTTCTTGGAGACATCCCTGCTTAAATATCTCATCTTTGTGGTGTAATCAATTTGATATAGGTCCAATCACAAATCATTGCCTTGTGTTTTCATTTTCATTTTACACAACATCCCAACGTTCTCACATTTGCCTCTCGTGGCAACTGCTGCTCCTTAGAAAACCCAACCACTCTTAAAGTCTTACACAGCTCAGTGGTCCAGTCAAGAAAATAATGTATCATGTGATAACAAACATTTTAATTTAAGTTATATTCAGTTTTCCACACATAACCTTTTTCCTGTTTTGTTTTGTGAGTAAGGTAATGGTGTAACTTTAATTCTCCAAAAGTTCCCTTTTCTGTCTTAAAATAAGTGTTTGTCCCAAGGAGAAGTAGAAAACCCTGCTTTGAGACAGAACAGCTCTCACAATTTTAAAAATGCTCAAAATGTTGTGCTAGATTTAAATAAGCCTTCAAAAGTCAAATATAATTCACAATTTAAAAAATAACTATCTCAAATGAAACCTTTGAGGTCAAATAAACTGAAAGATGGAGGTTTCATTTTTCTTTTTCTTTCTTTAATGTTTCATTTTTGTCATGTTGCGTAATTCTATTAATTTATTTAATTTTTGTCCTATTCTTTTGTGATTTATTTCTCTATTTGCCCGTGCTTCCTTATCTCCTCATTTGTTCTTTATTTTGACTTCTTAAGTAACTTTAAAGCATTAAAGTTTCTCACTTTGTTAAGACTGAGCCCAAAAAGAAAGTGAACTTTTATTTCAAGTACTTGACAACATTGTGTAGCTATATTCACAAGAAACCACCTTGGACTACCTGTTAATTACTTTTTCAAAAAAGGCTATCAAAGCCAGTATGTTGAGTAAATACAGGGAAATGTGTTAATCTAAGTCTTGCTATGTGTGTTTTGTGGAAAAATGTGAATTAACATGTGGACCTTTCTGTTTGTTTGTTATGTTGGTTGTTTTTGATCATAAGAAATAATTAATTGTAAAAAGGCATGTTGGCCTGCAGCTCTTGTTTATTTGTATTATGTGTTTAATTAATTAATATCTTGTGAGAAAGGGGCAGACTACAAGATTTTTCTTCATTCTGCTCCTTTTCATTCTCATGTCTGAGATTTTTCTTTGTCTGTACTGAATGTTTTGCACTAACAGAATGAAAAAAAGACCTAAACTAAACGAACTAACTTTTTGATTCATTGATTGAATCTTTTGTTCACACTATTTCAGAAGATATTGAAGAAAGCATCAAATTCATTCTATTCACACACCTTTTTGTTACAGAGACAGTTCAATTCAAAATGTCATTTAGTTTTAAACAGTAAAAAACAAAAAAAAGAAATTCCTCTCCTTCTCACACTCAACAATACTTTTATGCGACTTTGTGAGATGACAACACATGCACCTGTGGCTTTTTTATGTTTCGACAAAACACACTGAAGTAATTCAAGGAAAATTTGTCATCAGAGCGTGGAGAAACATTTGCAATAAGGACACCCATACATGCCTTTATATAACCTTTGTTGCAACATACCTCCTTCCAGTACATATTTATAAGTCATCCGCAGTCAATCCAGGCTAGAAGAACAAACATCACACTAGGTCAGACACACAGCCTCAAATCACCCCTGCACTTTCACCACCTCACCGCCTCCCATCTCCTTATAGATCCATTTCTCAAAATTTCACCCTCATTCATTGAGCACTGTGCCGTCAGCCTCCTGCCCTCATCAGCCCGCCCCCTCAGGTCAAACATGCTAAATTTGCTGTCTGTCCCACGCACAAGCTTCAAGACCTGAAGTGATCAGAGGCCACGTAACCTTAACTACTGAATGCTCTGCTCACGCCAACACAGACTGCTGACTCTGTGGGTTCATTCAAAAATCTGGATGTGTACCATTTACTTTGGCAATCAGGAAAAACTACTTGCAGAGAGGCTGAAAGGCTCCGTTTTAGGAGTTTAGAGCACCTCAAGCTCCCTGAAAACGATCCTTAGTACTGCTACAGCACAGCTTAAGCAATCTGTATTGGTGAAATGTGGTGATTTTGAAAATATTGGGTCTAAAACTGAAAGGCTGGCAGGAAAAAAATAACCATTTCTCTGCTGATTGACTAATTAAATAGCCAGTTGCACTGATTTAGCTCTGCTGTAGGCACATCTTAGCTATTGCGAAAATTGAATGCAAGTCCAACCTGCTCCTCAGAGAGTTTTAATGTGTGGGAGTGTGCATATATAAGTGCGCCTGATTTTTTATGATTGAGACTCTGTATCCTTAAGTGCCTGCAGTAAATCTTGTATGTGGGTGTTTAGGATGGTGTATAATTGCATGTGTGCATACTCTGTCAGTTTTCATTTGCAGAAGAATCACAGTTATGTTTATGTGACTGAACACAAGCAGATCCCTCCTCATGCTGCCATGTGGAGTCACATCAGACTGGATAAGGAGAGATTCGAAGAGATTGCTTTAACCGGCTCATGACTTCTAGCTATCAATACATCCATCAGTTCATCCATCCATCTGTCTTTCCTCTACCCACTTATCCATTCATCAGTTGGTCAATGCATATGACAGTCTATCAATCAATAAATTATCCATTGCTTTTCCATCCATCCATTATCCATCAATCCAAACACTAATTCATCCACTCATCCATCCGAATAGTCATCCATTAATCTGACTTTTTTCCTTCAATTCATCCATTTATCTCATTTTAGTCATCCATCCATTTCATCAGTCACATCCTTCCGACCATTTCTCCATCCATAAATCCACAGATTTTAGCCTATCCAGCTATCAATGCATCCATACATCCAACCATCCATTCATTCATCCATTCACTGTCCTTACTTTCATCCATCAATTGATCCATCTCACTCTCATCCTATTCCTTCAAACTTCATCAAATCACAATTTTATCTCGCCCACACACCCAACACAGCATCGTGTGGATTTGCTGTTCATCATGAGACTGGGGTCCACATTCAAGATTTCCTGCTGCTTAACAGAAGGTTTTTTCTTGCTGCCATGATGGAGGGATTCATGATTGGCTATATGGATTCATGTTGGGTGTTGGATGTATGTATTTGTATATATATGTATATGTGTATTTTATATATGTATATATGTATATATGTATATACGTGTATCCATAAAATGAAGAGTTTGTCCTCAGCCTACTCCATTGTAAAGTGTCTTGAGATAACACCTGTTATGAATTGGTGCTACACAAATAAAGATTGATTGATTGACCCAATCTGTCTTCACTAAACAACAGGGCCATCTCACGCATTGCAGCCACAATAGAATAGGACATTACACACCCACTCAACCAGTGCCTCACCCCACTGCCTTCAGGATGAAGGTACAGGACACTGAACTGTAAAAGGGCTCTCCTTGGGAAAAGCCTGATCCCTGCAGCCATTGCTGCTTTAAACAACAGGCCGTGTTGAGTGTGTTTACCTGTGATTTGTGGTGTGATTTGTTGCTGTCTGTTGTTGTTGGTCATCAATTCAACCATCAGGCCATCAATCTATCAAAGAGTCCATTCATCCTAACTATCAACTTACCAATCTACTGATCTATCCATCCATCAATCCAACTATTTATCCATAAATCTAATTGTTTGTCCACTCCTTCGTGCTCCATCCACTCGTCTATCCATCCATTCATGTTTTATTGATTTAAAAACCACTTTATCATTCACATTCTTCAATCATTGTATCCATTTTTATATCCATGACATTTAGCCCATCATAATTCCATTCCATGCTATAATCCATCCATCCGTCCATCCATCCATTCAACCATCAGGCCATCAAGTGTCATGGTCTGCCTTTCTCACCAGTTAAGATTTTGTTCTCTTTTTATGTCTTGTCTGTGTGTTTCCTGTTATACTCTGATTGTGCTTCCCCAGCTGTGCTTCATCACCCCCAATCTCCTCATGTACTTACCCCTCGTGTCTTCCCCTGTCTTGTTGCCAGATTGTTTGTATCTTTAGTGTCACTTTCCAGCACTTTCTCATAGGCTAGTTTGTCATCGACCGTTTTTGCATGGACCAAGTCTTCTTGTCTTTTGTCTGTCTGTTATCTTAGCCTGGAGAGTTAGCCTATTAGTATACTGGATCTGGATCGTCAAAGCAAGCCTCTTAGCCTTTTGTCTGTGTGTTCCTTTGCCTGGAGTGTTTGCCTGCCTGTGTACCGAACTTGGACTGTCAATGAACCCTGTTTTTTGGATCACAGACCATTGTCTGCATCCATTGTCTTCTTTTTGTGCCATGAAGGTTCTAAACCATGAGATCAAGTGGTCCATCAGTCTATCAAAGAGTAAATTCATCAATCCATCAAGTATCAACTTTTTAATCTAGTGATCTATCCATCCATCAATCCAGATATGTATCCATAAATCTGATTCTTTGGTCATTCTTTAATGCTCCATCCACTCATCCATTCATGTTTATTGATTAATAAAATCATTTTATCAGTCACATTCTTCAATCGTTGTTTCTATGACATTTAGCCCATCATCATTCTACCATCCATCCATGCATTAATCCAACCTTTGTTCAATCCATCCATTAAACCATCCGTCCATCGATTGGTCTGTCTAGTCATCCATTGTTTTCATCCATCCATCTATCCATCCATCCATAAATCTATTGGTAACTGACTGGCCAGTTTTATCTGTTGAGCATTTTTAGGTCCTTTGTTTAAAAACAGCTCCACTCTTATTCCTCCATGAGTATGTTTTACTGTGTGGGAGTGTGCGTTTATATGTGAATCTGTCTTCACAAGTGTGCATCCCGAAGTGCCTGCAGTGAATCTTGTACGTGGGCATCTGGGCTTGTGCACAGTTGCATGTTTGCTTATTGTGTGGATGCACAGTGTATTTGAAGAGAATTCACATCAGCGTTATCTGACCGTGGACATGCAGATCTGTCCCCATGCAGTCATTTGGTGTATGCAGATAAATTCACATTGTTTGCTTTCACCAGCTCATAACTTCAGGCTGCTTTCTATGTCTTAAACAGGCCAATACTTCATAAGTGATGGCTTGTGGGGCCGGTGTAATGATGAGGAATAAGAAATCCCCACAGGCATGTATCACCATAAACATCAAGCCGGCTGAGTGGTTGTGATAAATTATCCGGCAGGTCAGGACCAACTTATCAGATCTTGATTTGTGGGGAGGACGTGTCGTGTAAACAATGATAAATTGGCATGATGTGCCTTCATATATTATTCTTGGGTTCTGTCTGAAACTGGAAAAGAGATTTTTTTTTGTGAAAAATATTCAATCTTTTAGATTTTTATTCTAGGGTGAGTTTACAGAGCGCTCGTTCGCATCAGGCGGCTGCTTCATATTCACACAGCCACACTTACAGTATGTAGCCTCCGGGCTGAGCACAATGACTACAAACTCTGCTCAGAGTGCAATTCATTGCTCAAAGGCACATTGATGGAAGGTTTTTTTAATAGAGGACTGAAGAGTTCTTATTCATTTTAGATTTTCTGAGCATGTCTGGGCTATAAATCAGCTCAAAATTCAACAAAATTACTCAGTTAACTCCTGTTGTTGGAAGGGTGAAAGATCGAATGTGAGACCCTTTTCAACATACCCTGCACTTCTTCAATTGTCCATGTGCAGTCCAACAGTGGTAGCAAAAGATTGTTAGTCCAGACTTCTGGGGTTCTGATACAGCTAAAATCTCATCAAACAATTATGAGACTAAGTGGACAGTTCTGCAGAAAATACTAGCAAAGCATTCTATAGATACTGCTATCACCAGCAAGGGAAGACCCAATCAACTTGACCTTTGACCTCAAAAGACCTTTGAGGAAAATGTCTTCCAGTGATATTGCAACATCACCTTCCCAAAAGTAATCTGTAGGTATGGATAAACAGACTGACAGACAAGGCATCTCCAACAATGTCAAGCGAGTTATTGCCAGAAGAGTGGAAAACTGCCCTAACTTACAATATCAACAGATCCTTAAAAAATTCCTTGATCGGAATCCAAACTGGAATCCCCACCGAAATGGAAAAACGTCTTCCTTGTGCCAAAATCCTCTGAGAACTTATGTTATTAGCGATAACCTGGAAAACTGTCCTATCTCTCAAAAATGTATCGGATCATCATCTGGATTTGGATCACCACTAAAATGAAAACACTTCTTCCTTCCTTCATCCAAATTTGTCAATTAGTTTTGAGTTATCCTGTTCACAAACTAACAAACACCAGTGAAAACCTAACCTCCTTGGTGGAGGTAATAAAACTTATCCATAAAAACATAAACAAGTCAAGAAAATAGCAGCCTTCGCTTGGTAATGGATCAACAGAGTCAGATTGCACATTGTATGCAAACTGTGTGCTTTACGTTGCTTCTCCTGTCTGAAAACTCAGTTGATATGAAGTGATCAGTCTAAGTGATGCTTAGGTGCCTTTAATCTTTAATGCATGCAGATATCAGCATAAATGTGGCACGTGTTTCCAGATGGAATGTGTTTGACTGTGAAGCATCATTACTCCTCCCCTTCATAACAAAATATGATCTCCTAAACCAAAGCTTATGAGTGCTGAATATCATGTGTGGAGAAGGATCTGAATTGCAAAGAGGCAAGGATAATAAATAAGAAGTGACAGTGTCAGCGACTGGGACTGGCTTATGAGTGCTAAAACATTTGGATTTGTAATTACGTCCTCTTTGCAATTCAAATCCCTCTCTTTCTCACAGAGTCGATGACTTTCTGCAACCTTCTGAGCACGGAGCCCCATTACTGTCTGTATCTGTTTGCATAGTTCTGTGTCATGACTTAAAAATTTTCAAGACAGCTACATTGTGTAAGAACAACATTCTTCCAACAAACTAAACCAGAACTTGCCTTGCTTCTTTCTGCTAATTCTCTATTTCATCACTAATCTGAGGCAGATAAAGATGCATTGAGTGGTTTAGAGGCAAAGAGGTAACTGTGACCTCTGAAGGACGAAAAGAAAACATGTTAAAAAGAGACCGATAAACAAACTTAAACTCTGACCTTCAGCGTACATAGGTGAAAGCTCAGACTCTGGACTGCAGGAACAGATTAGCTCTGACAACATTGAGTGACTTCAGTTTGCTTATAAAAATAAGACTTTATATTGGACTACAAGCTTTCAGTTTCTATTTTTTCATACATTTGTCCACCAGATGGACAATTTTCCCAATTCAAAATGTGTCATAATATTTCACACTTTTTACTGTTTTCTGCAAAGGTGCCTACATTGAGAACAACAGTGCATCAAAATCAACAATGCTGCCAATCATTGACCCATCTCAGGGTCTCATAATAACAATTATCAAATGTGGTACTCCTCTAAATGTAATAAAACTGAATAATTTTTAATATTATTATATATATATATGAAAAACTACAGTGCTGTGTGAACATACTAGCCTTTAAAGGGTTTAAAACCCTATGTATATTTCAGGCTAAAGTTGTTTTAAAATATTGACCGTGCAAATAATATAGTTTTACTGCTGATTTTAATGTGCTGGCATTTTTCATTTAATCATTAAAAAAGGAAAAACAATGCATCAAAATCAATGTTGCTGCCAATCATTGACCCATCCCAGGGCCTAATAATAATAATAATAAAATACTCATTGAAAGGTATTTAAGAGTTTTTCTTTTCTCGATATAAAATATAGTTTGTAAACATGCTGACCTTTAAAGGGCTTAAAACCTCAAAAATATTATCAGTATTTCGGTATTTGGTTTGCATATCTCAGACTGAAGACGTTTTAAAAGATAGGCGTGTTTAAAGTAGAAACAAATAATATATCATATTTTTACAGCTGATTTTTGGACACTGGCATTTTTGTCCCTTGGACCACAAGAGGGAGTTTTATTATTAATCTGATGCTGCAAAAAAATAACAATGCATCAAAATCAGTGTAACTGCCAATCATTGGCTATCTCAAGGCCTAATAACAGTTAAAGTCAAATGATCCATGAGTTGTATTTTGAAGAAATTATTCTAGTATATCAGGGGATTTTTAATTTAAAAGTTGTGTGGTATACTGGTCTTTAAAGGTTCAAAACACCCTGCAATTTATTCAATATTTGGTATAAATATTTCAGGCTGACATAGTTTAAAGAGACCAACATGTGTAAAGTAAATTTTTTTTTTAATATAATATTTTTACAGCTGATTTTAGGATGCTGGCATTTTTTGCTGGGACCACAAGAGTGAGTTTTACTAATAATCTGGTGCTGCAAAAGAAATAACAATGCATTCAGAATCAATGTTGCTGCCAATCATTGGCTTATCTCAATCTCAAAAATACTAATCTAAATATGTTATAAGGAAATTATTTCAGTGTTGTTTTTCCTTTGGGGGAGGTCAATAAAAAACAGAGATGTAAACATACTAAAATATAACTAATATTTGTTATATATATCT
The DNA here is from genome assembly GCA_037902135.1 of Cetoscarus ocellatus. Classification (NCBI taxonomy): domain Eukaryota; kingdom Metazoa; phylum Chordata; class Actinopteri; order Labriformes; family Labridae; genus Cetoscarus; species Cetoscarus ocellatus. The sequence goes on from JBAMNC010001200.1 coordinate 177,312, forward strand.
GACTAGAGTATTTTTAAAAGACTGGCTCATTTAAAGTGGAAAAATATATTTTTTGTTTTTACAGCAGTTATTTTTTTGTAAAGGAACTCTTAAGGGTTAATATTAAAGACTGACAATTTTAATCCCACGTGCCAGAAAATAAATTAAGGATTGCATTTTTAAGCATATAATTATGCAAAATAAGCTTATTTTTGCTTTATATTTAGTGGAAGTGCTTCTGTAATCAACAGGCACAAACTCTTATTTTAATATTAAGGAATGCTTTTATGGACTCCTTCAGGCAAAGAGAGTTTGCTTCAATATTTAGTGGTACAGAAAACGGTGGGACATATTGCTGCATTTAGACCGAGAATTAATTTAAAGGAACTGTAATTGAACAAGTAATCACTGGATCGAATGAACAGGAAGTGAGAGTGCTTTTTTAATCAAATAATCTCTAGTGAGGATCCAACATCTCAGAAGCTGATTATTTGTCAAATCAGAAGATGTAATCCGAAGTGACAGCACGTATTAGCACTTCATACTGGATACACCAGATGTATGTCTACATAAGGGTAGAATTGTTTAAATGAGGTGTGTCAAGTATGTTGAATATTGAGCTGCAGGATCTTCTGTGTGCTTCCAAGTCTATCAATGCTGAGTCAAGTGCCTGAATTTGACTCTATAGAAAATGTGGTGCCGCGTTTTCAAACACTTGGGTTCAGTGTTCAAGCACATCAGTCACAGCCACCGATTTATCGACTAAAGCTCTGGCTCTGCTGCCCTCGCCTTACAGAGAGCCGTGCTGCAGCGGGAGACTGTGGCCTACGGCGAGAGCCCGTAGGCCTCGCTGCTGGGAGGAAACGCTTATTAAGACGCTCTGCATATCTGTGAGGTTTGATCATTCTCTTAGTGCTGACTGCTGACTGACTCTTACTCATTCACTTACTTCATCACCCCCTCACCAAACCCACTCTCTGTTAGTCACTTTGTTTGGTTTGCTCATTCAAGACGATTTGCTTAGGCTGGCAATGTGTATAGAGACAGACATGCTGGTAAGCAATAAACACAAACATGCATTGATTTGGCTTTATATTAAGCAGCAATCTCAAGTGCTGACACATGACTCAGCTGTAGCAGTGATAAGACCTGCAGTACCTGAAGTGTCCACTTGAGGCTGACTCTGAAACCCAAAGAAATCCTCATTAACTACCATAATGTAACGACCATCTTCTGCAGAAGAAAAAACTGGTTAACAAAACAGTTTTTCGTGTCAGTAGCCTGTTTCTCTGTGACTATAAAATGGGGAAGATTTTTTCTGCGCCTGTGCCAATGACAAGGAGTCATCAGATAGTCTATCAGTGGCGGTTTGTCAATAGGGGGCGCTGGGGCGCCGCCCCCTCCAAAATTCAACAGAGGAAGTCTACTTAAACACAACATAATTTGTCTTTAAATTATAAAAAATAACGGATAAAAACATGTATTTTTACCACATAGTAATAGTCTGTCAGCAGCACCTGTCACCATTCAATAAAAGGTGTTTCACAATGTTTTTACGTAGTAACTCTGTTGTGAATACATAGTTTACGTACAGAGGGGCGCCGGCCTAGTGGGTGTCTATGCAAGTCCTTAAACTTTTGCTCAGCATGTGACCTGAGGCGTCTTTGGGATTGGCCGCTTCAACTTTACCTGCAGGGCGCAGGCCGGAGCGCCCCGCACACTCCCACTTGGACTGGCAGCGAATCAGTATTGTTTTGGTGTTTCTTTTCCTCGTGTGACTGGACAACGAGCGCTGTCAATCATATCGACACGTCACCGCAGCAGATATGATTTACGCATGCGCAAGTATCTCACGTATCCTCATGCGTCCGACCGATGCTCCCATGCACCAAGGAGGTGTCGTCCAGAGACCCGTCAGAGGATCACAGAAGAGGTGAGATTGCATTGGAGAAGAAATCAGTAAGAGGCTATGCTGCACTGAAGATTACATTAGGATGTGTGTTTCCTAGTAGACATAACATGATTCAGGGGCAAAGATTTGCATTTTATGTCACACATGGCACTAAACAATAGATCAGGAGCCACAAAATGAGTTTACCAAGAGGATATAAATGCTTTGTTCAGTAGAACATTATCCTTTTGCAGACTTAAGTTCTCAAAAATCTATATAGTTTTTAATTCTTGCATATTTTTACAAAAACAACATACTTTTAGGAGGAATTGGGGCTTTTATTGGGTGGGTAAGTTTGTTTTTACCCTACTAGAAGTTCATTTTAAATTTAATTGACAAAATTGATGCATTATTTTGATTATAATATTATATTAAGGGACCTATAAAAATATATTTTTAAAAATCATGGCAAAGCAGGAACAAGATAGGAGAAATTGTAATATTAATATTATACACAAGTGCATGCAGATTATTGCAGAGGTTTTATTGCAGTGCTCATTAAATATTACTGTTACACTGTGTGAAAGCCTTTAAAAAATTACAAAAAGAAGACTTGAAAATGCTTTCAAGTTATGTGTTGCAGTTTACTGGTGAAAACAGTGGGGTTTTATTAGTCCCAAAAGTGTAAACAACACATATTCTTTACCTCTTAGGTGTATGTCCATTACAGAATCATTTATTAATCTACTGGAGCTTTTAGATTTGACACTTACCTTGTACCTTTCCAGCTTGTACCACTGTGAACAGTATAAAATCAATGAAAACAGACCAACAGGATGTATCATCTTGTCTTTAAATGTTGTAATTTTATTATGGCAACTAAACATGTGATAAAAAATAATAAATATCAATATAAATATATATAGTATTGTCATTGTATATAATTGTATACCATATGTTTAGTTGCTATAATAAAATGTTCTATTTGGATACAGACATTATACATTCTGTTGGTGTTGTTTGCAGACTGAATACTGCACATAACGGTACAAAGTTAAAGTATTCAAAAGCTCCAGCATATGGAAACAGACTCCTGTAATGTGAAGTTTATTTTTTTGACTTTTTAAAATTTGAAGGAGTTTTGCTGAAAACTATAAATGTCATCCAAACACTGACAGCCTCCATTTCAGCTGTGAGAATCAGTCAGCTGGTGTGAGCCGTCTGCCCTTTGTGCTGCATGCTTGTATCTGATTTTTTTTTTCTTATTTGTTTTTTTTTTCTTATTTGTTTTGTTTTGTTCATACTTTTTACAGTTAATCTATACCAAAACTGTATCACGTAGTTTTACCTTTAGTTTTAAAGCATCAGTTTAGTGGTACATAAGATTCTGTTTGTGTTTACAATCTTGAGCCATGAGACATCATGTATAAGATAAGACACTGTTCAGCTGACACAAGAAATGTTCATAAAATGGTGAAAATGACATAAATTATAGCTTTATTTTATGGGAGCAGGTTAAACTTTGGCTGTTTTATTGATTTATTTCAGTAAATACTGATGTTAACCTTTGGTAATAAATGTGTTTTTCTATGTATTTTTTAATGACAGGTTCACACAGTACCACACCATGTTTCCTGAAGATTCCCTCAGCAGCACCTTGAAGGCCGACCCAGTGCTCAACTAAAGCTGAAGACAGAGCTCAGTCTTATCTACAGCAAGGAGGAGTTCAGGGCCTGCTGTGGAGCTGTGGACCTTACCCTGTTGTTGATGGAAAATAATCTTGGAGAGGTATTTTCAGAGACTGTCACTCTGCTAAAGATCCTCATCACCACACCCATGACCACTGCAGAAGCTGAGGTGCTTCTCAGAACTTTCCTCAGAAACACCATGAACCAGGACAGGCTGAATGCACTGGCCATGCTGTCAATGGAGGAGAGACTGGTGATGGATATGATGGACTTCAGTCAGAGGGTCACTGAGAAATTTGCAGCCCCGAAGGAAAGGAGGGCAAAATTTCTGTTCAAATAGTGCATATTTCAAAGTAGGTTGTATTGTGATTATGTTTTGTCTTTAGTTTCTTTGCACTGAGGTATGGAGCGCTTCTTTGGTTTGTTTCCTCCAAAGCTGCGCCCCCCTTAAAATTTTTGGCACCAGCCGCCACTGTAGTCTATATGTCCATCTGTAAGTAGAGGTCAAATCTTCTGAACTCAATATCTCCAAAAGTCTACGAAGGATACTCTTTAAACTTTGAGCACACGTTTAACTTAAATCAAGGATGAACAGACTAGATATTGGAGGTTAAAGGTCAAGGCCATGGAGTCTTAGATTATCCTTTACTTATGAACACAAAATTACAAAAAACATTGAAGAGAGTTCTATCAAACTTTGTGCAAATGTCTATTCAGGCTGAAGGATGTATTAAATAAATTCTGTAGGTTCTAAGTAGGTCAACAAAACAAAGCATGTCTGCTGTGGTTTCGCGTATGGGCCCTGCGGTTTAGTTTTGTATGTAATTCTTTAAAAAATAACAGAAAGTAATAATCTAAGTCTAAAAATAGATAATGTAACATAACGCGGTAAAAAAATAAGACACAACAAGCACACAGGACTGTTAAGAGTTGCTAAAGAGTTTATCTGATGACTGTAGGCAGAGTCAGGCTAACACTACCCACTGACTCCCAGTATTTGAGCTAAGCTACTTGGCAGTGGAAGAGTGAGGCAAGACATGAAAACAAAAGAAATGTTGGCGTATCCCTTTAACTTTGGAAAATTCAAGGTCTAGGGCTAAAAATGACCCACACTGCACGTTCCCTCTGACAATGCAAACCTTACAGAGGCATAAAACCTCCATGCAGTAGCTCCAGTTTTAGACAAATGCTGCTCAGAGAGATCACCTTTTTTCCTCTGAATGACCTTTATTTCCCGCAGCAGACCGAAGATAGCTTCAAAAGAAAAACGCCCACATCTATCTGTCAAATTAACTTAAATTCTTGCACAGTTCAAGTGTAGTTTAATATGATTCTTCATGAAGTTTGCATGCAGAGCCCTAAAGCATGTACGGACCTGATCACACAACATCTGCTCTGCTCTCAAGATGTTTAAAATTCAGTATTTTGACTGCTGATTTTTGAAATTATGACATTTTAATTGGTTTTGCTCTTTAATATTGGTTCTATTATTAATATAAGCTCAGAGAATATTAGAGCAATGTTTATTTATTTATTTATTCTTTTCACCAGCATCTGCTTTTCTTTTCTATTATTTTTTGTTATGAAAGCACCTTCACAAGAGCTGAATACCTGTTCATCTTCCTGCAGACACAACAAAACCATTATTAACATTCACTGCAGACTGTTTGCCTTCATGTTTCATTGCATTCCTGCAAAGAAAATGAACGGCCTTAAGTCTGCGGCAAGAATGTTACAGAAGAAGTTGTTTTTCTCGCTTCACCTCAGATTTAGTCCTTCACAAGCACAAACTCTTTGCACGTCAAGGACACATTTCAGGATCGGCTCATGCTCGTCTTTATCAGGTCTTCATTTCCAGGCAGATCTGTCCACTTTCTTCCAAGCTAACCCTTTTCATTGCTAATCTGAGCAGCCTGGAGCGATCTGCAGGGACCCGGCTCCTTGTTCAGTATGCACCTCGACAGCGATGCAGAGATTTATAGGGGTCGGAAAGATGTGGAAATAGCATGAACAGAAGGCCAGGTCAAGTGTGAGTGTTCTCCGCTGGGTTTTCTCTTCTCTCACGGGGGTACAGTTTCACTCGCGGGCGGTAAATAATGCAGCCGGGCTCCCTTGTTCTGCCAGAGGTCCGTACATGGGGCAGACCTTGGGAGAGGGTCTGCTGGTATTTACATTCAAAGCAGAGCCTGGATCCTGAACGTGAGCCGACGAGCTGGAAAAGGATGAGAATGACAAAGACATGACGACTTGAATCGTCCCCATGGCCTCTAAATGTTGATGTTTGTGCTGCGGTATTTTTATCTATACGTGTAGCCATCTGCTGCAACAACAGACAAATCATCATTTGGATTTAAAGGACGGGATGCCTTTGAGGCTGCGCATGGAGCAGTTTGAAGATATTTCCATCTCTGAGCGTAAAAGAATAAAAGCTTGTGTTCCACTCGTTGTTCCACTCTGGTGTTGACGTTATCATTAATTACTGAGTACTGGGTCACTGCTAAAAATATCCTGCTTAAATCTCCACTTTCAGTTATTATGGTGCCTGCATGCAAAATGATATCATTATACATTAACAGGCTGATAAAAGCACAGAGTGTTTGGAGTGAATTTAACGTTTTACTGCACACATGCTGCTTTGAGTAGGACTGCAGTGTGGTTGTACACAAGTAAGGCATATTTTTTGTCATAGTGTCAAATAATTGTATTTCTTTCAGAGCCCATCATGTGTTTTCTGAACCCTATCTTACCTTTTTTCCTTTTTGTTTTTCTTTACTCCTCAAGTGTGTCCTGGAGCAGAGGTCTCCAACCACTGGCACACAGACTAGCACCAGGCCAAAGAGAAACAACAATAATTCATTTAATTAATTAAAGAAGGACTACCTGAACTACCTGTGTAGCTTGACAGTGCAGACTATGTATCTGTCTTATAGGCCGCATGCGATCCTTTGTGTAGACCGCCTACTGCTGTGGACTTGCAAAGCTTCAATAAGTACAATTACAATTATGTGGCCTTTCCTTTAGCCCCATTCCATTATCATTACAGTTCCTGATATTAACTTTAGAGAAATAAACAAAATTAAATACATGACAGTTCCTGCAAGCAGCACACATATATTAGTATGACCTTGACAAACAATCCTGGATGACCTGCTGCTGTGGACCTGCTCGACTCCATGAGCTCTATCCTGCATCAACCACCAACAGAAATGACACCGTTTAACATAAACTCATACTTTTACACCAGTTAAACACAATTTAATGGCAGCTGGCTAGATGCTGCTATATTAATTACATCATTCCTCTTCAGATTATTTTCATTATAGATATTAATGTTAATAACAGATTGATCTCTCTATCCATGCTTGTATTGATTATACATCCATAGTAACTATCTTTACTACCATATAGACAATTTCAGTTCCTTTGTCTCTGCCTGGATGGATACATCTCTGGATGTATGTATGTGTATATACAAATATATTAATTATATGTACTTGTTTCTATGCATTTATGTGTATCTATAAAATGAAAAGTATGGCTTCAGCCTGCTCTATTGTAAAGTACCTTGAGATAGCACCTGTTATGAACAGGCACTATACAAATAAAGTCTGAGTGACTAGGGTACTTCTATGCACAAGACAAAAAAGCCAGCCGCATCAGGACATAATCGTATAGTGTGGTTAATGCAGGCTTGGTCCAATGACTAAAACTCTTCAGTATGATGTGTTTTTCAGGAAGAGAAAAGAGACGTTTCATTAGAAACTTTAATAAATATAACACTTTAGGGGTAGTTTCTCTCTTCTGAAAGTTTGTTTTGGGCTTGTATGCCTTCATACTGTGCAATATGACGGCAGAATGAGTTTGCCTTTGGATGAGAGGGAATTTGGAAAACCACTGTAAAGGATCCCCAGGACAGGTTTGAGCCTCAGCCACCCTCCTGGAAGACTACAGTCTCTGGAAAAGGACATGCTGACATCTCTGTAACACTGGCTCATAAGTCCCCTTCACTCAATGTCCTGTCCTCTCTTAATTTTCCTCAGTGTTCCTACTTAAATGAGACTGGAATATTCCAGAGTAATACTAATCAAACAGGTGCTGTATGAGTGAGACAGTGATGATGTTAAGATCTTACATAATCCTCTAAATCACAGTCTCCTTGATAATGAAAGCATGTAAAGTGATTATGGCAGGTTCATCTCTCTGAGGCTGTGATGACACAACATCTCAGTCATCAGCAGCACATTCATGACTCCATCTCACTGAGCAGGGAGGTGAAGATGTTCTTATCAGCCTCTGATGGTGGGATTATAATTAGACTGACTGAATACATTGTGTAAGATAAACAGGAACATCTTGTCTCCAAAAAAAAAAAAAAAAAAGCTTTTAGGAACTGATAAAGCAGAGGGGTTACACATGAAGCATTGCTGATGGGGCTTTATGTTTATATTATTTTTTAAAGAGCAGAAAGGCAAGACACAGATTTCTTTATAAGGCAAGTGGCATCAGCTATTAAAACTGCCTTTACAAAACTATAACTTTGGTTTATGGAGTTGTACTGCTATGCAATTCATAGAGAAAAGTAGATTAACCAAGCAAAAAAAATAAACACGTCCTGTGATGATGTACAATTTAGAGGGAAAAAAGACAAGAAAAAGAGCAAATATTTATGTGTTTATGTAAATCTTAAAAAAACAACAACCAAATGCTGTGAAAAACACTAAACTGACACATATTTATGTTGAGCAAAAGAGCTGATATGTTGAGAAAATAGGTCGTACTGTTGAGAAAAAGTGTTTATATTCAATCTAAAGAACAATGTTGACATGTCAAAAAAAGTGAAAATATCGTGATGTTGATGAAATAGTTCTAGAAAAAAATATATTATGCCCCAACCATCTTGTTTCTCACTTGGTCCTGACAGCAGGATCTTTCTATTTCAAGTTTATTCTGAAAATGTTTTTCTCGGCATTTTAACTCAAGTCTCAAAATTGTGTCAGACATTTTCCTCAACATTTTTACTTTCTGGTGGGCATTATGTCTCTGCCCCTGACATTTTGACTCTAATCTCAAAATTGCATCCAACATCATTCTTGACATTTTGACTTAATCTTGTCTTTTTTTCAAAGGTTGTGGCAAAAAATAAAAAAATCCACCTCTCTCATTTTTTATGCCTCAGTGCCGATGACTGCTGAGGCTGGAGGCGTTTTATTTTCAGGTTGTTCATCTGCACGTGTGCTTCTGCTCATGTGGGCCAAGGCCTTGGAAATGCAATATCTCAAAAGGTTTCAAAGGGATGTCCTTCGAACTTTGACCTTACGTTTATGACCTCATCTGGGTTTAAGAATGCACTTTTGGTCATCCTTTACATGTGAACAAGGTAAGATTTTGGAGGTCATAGGTCAAAGCTTATCTACTGTCATGGTCAACAAGGGACAAAGTCAAATGATCTTAGGCCTCATGGTTGTGCCTTGCAAGTGAACCTGATAAATCAAGGAATCTTTGAGGGACTTCTGTCAAACTTTACACAGTGTCCTCTCTGATTTTACAGAGAACTGATGAGATTTGGTTGGTATAAGGTCAAAGGCCAAGTGACATCACCGTACTGACATTCTGGTGAAGTACACCTGGCAGAGGGATAAAACAATGATGCATCAGATCTACAGTAGTTCTCCTTCATTCCTCCTCTTTTCAACACAGATCTGACTGAGACTAATGAACGTTTATGTCTAAAACAGGGGTGTACGAACTATAGCCCAAGAGCTAACTGCAGCCCGTGGTCCATTTTTAATTGGCCCTCAGCTATTTCAAAAAGCAGCAAATGATTTCAATTCATTGAGTTATTTTTGTGTAATTTGGGCTTTAACTAGCACTCTTAGCATCTCTGCTAATCTCTGTAAGTGAAGTGAAGTCCAAAAGACTCTAACAGGGCCGTGCTGCTTTGGGCCGAGCACATATATAGTAAACTGGAGCTTGGCAAGATTACAGACATTGAATCAAGCTCATCCATTTGCTGTGCAAGGTCTGAAAACCTCTATTTAAAAAAAGCATGCCTAGGTGTGGACATAGCCGAACTGTTATCATCTCCCCTCTCTGTTGAGGCTTTTTTTCCACTCTCATACACAAGAGGGGCAGACAGGGGGACACAGGGTCACCCAGAGCCACATGAAATCTGATCAGCCACCACCAAATCCTTATCTTTCACACTCCAAAGGTGAGGCATAACAAATTGGCCCCATCAGTCCTGTATTTTTTCAGTTTCTGTGATGAAAAAAGTTTGGACACCCCTGTTCTGAAGTCTAACATTGAATCTAAAATGGCTGCCAAAATAAACACTGCTCTGATGCTGTATCTTTTGTCCTTGCAGCTCCATCCTGGAGACAAATTCCTGCACAGATTCTATCGTACCTCCACCAAGAGCTGATTTTGATTCAAGCCGATATTCAGTCCTGTATCATGCGATCCTCATCTAATCTCCAAAATCTAATGGAATTGGCAGATGTAGCCGAGGTCTGCCTGTCGGTGACAGCGAGGAACAGCCAGGTAAGGAACGGGCCGATGGTTGGCCTGTAGTGAGACAGGCGGGGGGGAGCATTTTATCTGAGAAGATTACTGAAGGCAGCCGTGCCCTCTCTCCCCCCTGGCTGCCAGGGCGCCCTGGCTTTGATCCTAACTCCCTGTGAATGGTAATCACCTGGGAAAAGGTCCCAATTATCTCCCTGAAAGTCTCAGAGGTACAGTGTCCCTGTCGCTCTCCCCCTGCCTCTGATTAGACACAGACACGCAGATACCGACAGGCTCAGGGACACCTACATACTGTCGCTATGCTAACACGCACACTTTGATCCTTAAAAGAAATCTGACTACACCCCACACCCGACCTCTGCCGTCAACAAAACCTAAAAGAAAGGCTCTGACATTTAAGGACATACTCTTTCTTGCTGTCTTAGAGGAGCGGATATATTCTTATCTCTGTGTGTTCAGGAAGCAGAATGATTCAGGGTGTGTTTGGTCTGGCTGAGAGGAAACATTGGAAGCAGAGACACACAGCCAGTGTCCAAACAAAAAAGGAAAAGAATCTTACATCCAGCCTTCACACCCTCATATTTTGGCCCAGCTCTCAAAGAGAACATATGTCGTTGAAATTTTTATTTAATTTGTCTTCTTTTTTATGAGGGTGTTCCACAAGGGTCAGTTTTAGGCCCATTACTGGTTTTATTACAATGTTTACCCAGGTTAAATTTTCAAAGCATCATGTACAATACTTTTCAGTGTGTTTACATGCAATAACAAGGAGCTGATTTGTGAATACTGGGGACAGATATTTGGGGTGTTTTCCCATTTCTGTGGACGGATGGTAGACCTCAATTTCCATACAGCTATTTTTTGCATACTGCCCCTAAATTGCAATCTCACGAGTTTACAACCTCTTTGCTTATTCTTTTTAATTGGAAGGCAAAAAAAATGCCCCGTTCTTTTCACACAGGCTGAAGGAGGTTCTTTTGCTCTTAAAGCAAAATCTTCTGCTCCTCTGGGACCACCATGAGAAAAAGCACACACCAGTGTTGGTTTACTTTTCTCTTGATGTATGTGAATGCTCCATGTCTTCTTCTCTGGTTTGGTGTATTTCTCCTGCAGCGCCACTTACAGGCCTGACATATGCATTACAGGTTTTTCAGTGCTTTCATGTGGATGGACACATTTCTTGAAACAAAGCCGTGTTTAAAGAAAGCGTGGACAGGGCCTTAGGCAGTCTCTTCTAAGCAGGGCTGAAACAGAGGGGTTTAAAGGCATGCCATTCTTAAATATCTGAGACATTCTTATGCCAAGAAAACATCAGAAATACACTGCCTGGCTAAAAAAAAAGGTCACACACTCTAATATTTCATTGGACCGCCTTTAGCTTTGATTACAGCACACATTCGCCGTGGCATTGTTTTGATAAGCTTCTGCAATGTCACAAGATTTATTTCCATCCAGTGGTGCATCATTTTTCACCAAGATCTTGTATTGATGATGAGAGAGTCTGACCACTGCACAAAGCCTTCTCCAGAGATTCTCAATGGGGTTAAGGTCTGGACTCTGTGGTGGCCAATCCATGTGGAAAATGATGTCTCATGCTCCCTGAACCACTCTTTCACAATTTGAGCCCGATGAGTCCTGGCATTATCATCTTGGAACATGCCCATGCCATTAGGGAAGAAAAATCCATTGATGGAATAACCTGGTCATTCAGTATATTCAGGTAGTCAGCTGACCTCATTCTTTGGGCCATAATGTTGCTGAACCTAGACCTGAATAACTGCAGCAGCCCAGATCACAGCAATGCCCCCACAAGCTTGTACAGTAGGCACTAGGCATGATGGGTGCATCACTTCACCTGCCTCTCTTCCTACCCTGATGCTCCCATCCCTCTGGAACAGGGTAAATCTGGACTCATCAGACCTCATGACCATCTTCCAGACCTCCAGAGTCCAATCTTTATGCTCCCTAGCCTTACTGTTTAGAGGTTTTCTTAAGGCTACACAGCTGTTCAGTCCCAATCCCCTGAGTTCCCTTCACATTGTTGGTGTGGAAATATTCTTACTTTCACTATTAAACAAACCCCTGAGTTCTACTGTTGATTTTCTTTGATTTGATTTGGCCAAACGTTTAAGTGATCACCAATCACAATCATTTAGGACTTTTTTTCCGATCACATTTCTACCTCAAAGACGATGGTTCCCCACTATCCTTCCAGTTTTTAAAAATGCGTTGGACAGTTCTTAACCCAGTTTTAGTAGTTTCTGCAACCTCCTTGGATGTTTTCTCTGCTTGATGCATGCCAGTGATTTGACCCTTCTTAAACAGACTAACATCTTTTCCACGACCACAGGATGTGTCTTTCGACATGGTTGTTTAAGAAATGAGAAGCTACTCATTGCATCAGCTGGGGTTTAATAACTTGTTGCCAACTGAAAGAAAATCACCCACGCATTAATTATCCAATAGGAGGCTCATACCTATTTGCTTTAATTAAATCCAGGTGGAGACTTTTTTTTGGCCAGGCAGTGTATGTTCTAGGGACATCTGGGACCTACCCAAACCGGTCAAAACAGTTTGATGTGACCTTTAAAGCGAAAATATAAAAAGCTACAGCTATAACTTGAGACATCTCTCATCAGTCTGTACAGTAACTTAATTGACGTACAGTGAATGTGCTCTTTTTCTCTCTGTCATTATCTCTCTCCCTTGCAATAATCATGTTAGCAAACCCATACAGATTCAGTTATTATACTTTAGAAACAAAAATATGCCTGAGCACCCCTTTGATATGTATAGGAGACAAAGGATTTATGAACCTATTAACCTTGAAAACTCGAGCCCAAAATGCTGTCACCCTGAAACACTTTCAAACTTAATCCTTAATCCTTTTTGCCAGCTGAAGATGCAGCTCCTGCTGTGATGCCCTCTCTCTGTAAGACATGCCCTCACTCTGAAGTCTGCAAACATACCAGATCTCATGGGGATGCTAAAAAACCAACACACTCACTGATTAATCAAACAACCAGAAATCTTGAACACTGACGTGACCCCCAGCAGCAAACAACTCATCATGTAAGATGCACAGCGAGATCTCCACGCGGGCTCCTAATTTACACATGAACTGTGTGCTCTCACTTTGAAAGGAGTCTTGAACCCGACTGTCGAGCCATGCTGCGATTACCTTGAAAGCTCAAAGACAAAATGCATAAACACTCACTCTGCAGGTTGCTTCAAAACATCTTCCTGCCGCGACTAACCTGAAAATCTCAGAGTTTTTCAAATGTTATTCCTCATCAAAGCGGCAGAAAGTGGCGGCTGATGGGTCGGCGTGCTGATGTGTCAGCAGGAGGTAAAAATATACAGGATCTAATTTAACGCCCGGGATCCGGAGATGGTTATTGGTGATAGTGAAGAGGAGAATGGCTGATTGAGAAAAAAGACTCGGGCTCGCCTTTGAGGGCTGCCTGATTATGACTGGGCAGCAGATCACAGGAGCGAAGGAGTGAAATGGATGGGTTGATAGATGGGTAGATAATCGAGGCCCGGCTGGGTAGGTGTGCGGACGCTAGATGGATGATATTCCGTTGGTTGCACTTTACATAACACTGGATTTTCACCGCAGGATCTCAGGGAAGGAGATAAAAACACAATTCCAGCGGGCAGGGAGATGCGCAATCGGCCGCCTGTTTCGCCGTCGATAAACTATTCCTCCAGACGAAACATAACAAGCCTACGCGGCCCAGGGCGTCAGAAATATTCACCGGGTTCCTCGCCATCATCACATGGTTCACTGGGGACACGGCTTTTCCCTGAGTCACTTCTCCTAATGTGATTTTCGCCCTTGAAAATGTAATCACACCCTTAAAAAATGGCTCGCAGGGCTCTAATCCCCTCCAGTGTGCCGAAGTGTGGCGTTGAGATTAAAAAAAAAAAAGAAGCACAGAGTAACTCATCCTTTTTGTATGCTTGCATTAATTGTCCTTGCTTTTTTCAACAGTATCATGATAATCCCAAATAAGCCAAATGCATCATCATAATCACAGCAAATAAGGAAAAGCTTAGAAACGTGGACTTCCACTAAAGCTCTGTTAAGCCCAAGTGTGTCCAGAGCTTACCGAGGCCAACATCTGAGGATTGATTCTGCAAATAAAGGACTTTTTTTGTTATCTCTGGACCCCAAAGGCTGGAATAATTAATTCCAACTGATTAAAATAGAAATAATTAGAGACTGATGGTATTTCCATGCTGTCTGTTTCTACAGCTCAAGTGTGCCACAAGCTACCATCTAAAATTCAGCACATTTCACTCTGTGCTCTTGCATCACAGCTCTGTTTTCAGCAGGACTGAGAGCCTACAGCCATGCTTCAGGCACACTGAGTTAGTACATGGACAGTGTGGTTCTCTCAGATAAATGCTAACAGCCTGGAAATGCAAAGCAAAGGTGCCATGCTGATACTGTGTGCAGTGTTCACTTTCTTTGCTGGTTTTATTAAAAAAAAAAAAGAAAGAAAGAAAACGACTGATGATGGTTGAGGATGAAAAATACGTGTTTGATGGGGGAATAGGAGTTGACGGGATTTTAATGATACCAATGCCAGCTGATTCTTCTTATCAATCTGAGTCGCTTATCAATTCCTGTGGATTTTCTGCGTTGGCCTACACAAGTTTCTATGGCACCAATGTCAAACATATTACATACTGATTATCAACGCTGTGCTGCAGAGACGAATGCTGCACAAGTTGCTGGCGTTTCCACCCACTAAACATTCAGTCAGTGCTGGAAGTGTCTTCTTGTCATAAGTTAAGCAACACCTCTGCCCACTGTGTGCCATGATTACATCTTACACTTCTTTGTTATCACTTTGGCTGACTGCCTCTGATGAGAGTGTGAGCTCCTTGATTTACAAACCATACAGAACAAAGTGGAAGGAATTCATAAGGTTATTGTTGAGCATAAAGACTAATGACACTGATTCCTTGAGGGCATTGTTGATTCTGAACTGGAATTATTTCTCAATTTCAGACCCTCGCCTGACCAGAATGAATGTAATTGTTTCTTAGGCTGGAGATATACATACTGTCTGTTTGACATACCACTAGAGGGCAAACAGGAGGCTCAGGCTGTCTACAACTACCTGCTGTGTACAACATAAATACAAACATGGTAAAAATTAAGATAATTTTAGGAGTAAAATTTATCCAGTGGCTTGGCAGAGTTGTAAGCAACTAGGCACATCCCATATACATGCCTCTGCCAGCCCAGGTTCGAGCCCAGCCTGTGGCCAGTGTGTAGAGTGTCCATCCCCTTTCACAAGCCTATTCACTGTTTCTCTGTTGTGTCCATAAAGACCATAATGTGAGGTCCCTAGAGGTTTCCAACCAAGGGCAACCATGCCGTGGCCCTTTAATGGGCTGTAGAGAAACAAAAGTGACTGTTTTCATTTCCCCTTTTTTAACCTCATATTTCTTCCAAAGCTCACTTGCTGGTTTTGTGAGTTTTAACTGTCCTTTAGTGTGTGCTACAGCAGAGGTCACTAACCACTGGCCCGAGGACCAGCACCAGGACTTAGATCATTTGGTACCAGGCCGTATGAGAAACAAAAATGATGACTTTAATATCTATTCACTGAATAATGGAGACCAAAGAGTGTTTTATTTTGAAAGGATGACAGAATCCTTGCACATCAGTTCACGTAGCATGACCGCACAGACTTTACTTTCAGGCTCTCTGTCATCACTTTAAAGAATGAAAAAGTACAACCTGAGATGAACTTGCTGTTAAACCTTCTACTCATGCACACTTCCACCGGAACTCTGTATGCAGTTGTAAATATATTTGGCTTTAAAGGGCATGTGTAACAACAAGACATTTGCAGCACATGAGTGTTCAACTTCCTGAAATGGAAGGATTAAATTCAGATTTAAGAACCAACAAATATCCACTTATTTATTAAAACTTATTTTAAATATTCACTTACTTACTTTATATCCATTTATATATCAGATCAACTCAGATTAATGACCAATGGATGAAGCACTCACAGAGGATGTAATCTGTTTTTGGAGACCATGTCAACTGGTGACTTTGAGTTGACCCATCCATTATCTATATTGCTTTTCACTTTCAAGGTCACTGGGCCTGGAGCCTATCCCAGCTGACACTGGGTGAGTGGTGGGGTACACTCCTAACCAGTTGCCAGAGGCACATGGAGAAACGGACAACCACTCAAGCTCACACTCATACATTAATTTAGAGTCACCAGTCAAACTAATTAGCATAATTTTGGTCTGTGGGAGGAAGCTGGAGTGCCATGTATGCACAATCTCCACTCAGAGAGGCCCTGATTGAACCAGCAGCCTTCTTGTTGTGAGGCACCTGTAATACCTGCTGCCGCCCTCACTTTCAGTTGATTGTGTTGCTAAATGTCATTGTTAAGGAGCTGATAAAACAGAGTGGGTCTGTGTGAACGTGACTTGATGCTTTTGTGAGTTTGGTGAGTTATACAATGCACACCTGACCCTGCCTCGCCTGCCAGACCGGACTATATTGTATTACATAAAACCAGGTTGGGGACCACTGGTCTGGAGCATCCCTTTGACTGAGAAAGAAATGACCAGCCTTAGACTTCGGTATGGGAAGTGTTGAGTGATATATTGAACGATTACCAAGTAAGAATATTAGAAAAGTCACAGCAAGAAGCTCAAAAAAGGATCCTTTTTCGATCCTGTGTCTTTCATTTACTCCTATCATAACCTCTCAAACAGGTCATAAACTCAGTATTTTTACAGGGAAGTTCAAATTCTGACCTGATTTAGCTTCAGATAAAAAAATCAGGGCATCACTAAAGTCAGAGGAATGAATCTGCCTGGTAACAAAAGCCTGCTAAATAAATGCCATCCTATAAACTATGAAATATGGTTCCAAGATACTGCCATCCCTGAAGCAATGTAGCTTGTACGGTAAAATGCAGAAATAAATCTCATACAAAAGCTATTTCAGATTTCTAGAAGTGTAGTGAAAGTCTCCAGAGCAGCTGCTTGGCTCTCGGCATCGCTTCCACATTAGTGATCATTACCTCAGACTGGAGCTTCATAGCTGCAATCTCAAACATCTCAGACCATTAAGAGACTCTGCCTGGCTGTATTTCATTTAAAATGCTCCACTTTCTGTGTGTGCATTACCAGATGTTGGTTTGTGTATACTTTAACCTGCATGATTGCTGGCTCTGCCTTCTCTAATTTCAGGAGCATATGGCGTCTTTAAAGGAAGTCTATTTTTGGTGTGGCAACTTGAGCGTGATTTTTTTTTCCTCCCCCAGCACATCAAATAAAGCTGATGAAGCTGCACAAGACGAATGAGGCTGTGTTTGTTGTACCTGTGAGCCTCTGAAATGCAGTTTACATACATGTCGCTCATGGAAAAGCCATTAAAGAACCGAAAGCTAGAGTTTCTCAGCTTTACTTTGTTCAGAATTACAAACAGCAGTGACGATTATTTAAAAATTTCCTTCTGTTAAGCCTGAAATATGAGAATAAGCTAAGTTTGGTTTTAAAAATTCTGTGAATATGAGAGAAATCACGAAAAGTCAGAGCTGACTGAAGACTGACTGAGGTAAAAACCGGCTGACTTAACCTGAGTGTATTTTGGGTAGGTGTAGGTGGTGAGATAAAGGTGTCAAAGTTCTTCCCTCAGGATTCAGAGCTTCTGTGAATGGACAGATCATATAAAAATAAATCATAGGAATGAATGACCAACAAAGATTACATAAGCATGGTTTTGCAGTTTTTGAGCCAAACTTCAATCCTTTAAAGTTCTTTTATTAACTTGCCTGCCACTTTTTTAAGTAGACCAAATGAACCAGTCACATGGCTGAAACATTGATCCATTCTGCCTTCTACTGATGCTTCCAGCTGGGAGTAATACATTATATCTATAAGTAAATATTCTAAAGTTAATACATTTATTGCTCTTTATTCATTAAACTAAACACACTGTTTTGCCTTTTTTGATTAAGTTAATACTTTTGATCTGTCTGTCAATAATTTTGTTGATTCACATAAATGAATAAATTAGTCATTTCATTGAATAATTCAGATGTCATTACTGTAGGATGCATTATTGCGTTGCTCCATGAGATCTTTTTGCACTGCTTTGTTGAGCAAACACTTAAAGGGATACGGCAACAATTTTTTGTCTTCATGTCTTGCCTCACTCCCGAGTCCATGACATGCAGATAGACACCATTTTTCTGACTGTGGTGCAGTAACAAGGAGGAGACGGGCAGTGCTAGCCTGTCGCTAATTAGCTTAACTCAAACACTGGGAGTCAATGGGTAGTAAAAACATGGGTAGCATTAGCATGCGCAAACAACCACAGACGTGCTTTGTTTTGTTGATCTACTTATAAGCTTGTCCACAGTGGTTTGCGCATGCACCCTGTGGTTTAGTTTCATATGTATTTTTTTGTTTTTGTTTTCGAAAATTACATTAAGTGCTAATCTTAGTCTAAAAATAGGTAATGTAACATAACAGGGTAAATAAACAAGTGACAACAAGCACACAGGACCGTTTAGAGTTGCTGAAGAGTTTATCTGATGGCTATAGGCAAAGGTAAGCTAACACTACCCACTGACTCCCAGTGTTTGAGCTAAGCTAATTGTGGGTGTGCAAGCTTTTGTGAGGCAAGACACGAAAACAAAAACAATGTTTAACCCATTGTTAAAACAAAATACAAAACATGATCAGATCAGTATCTGACGATTTTACAGACTGGTGATCAGCCGAGAAAATGCTGTTTGGGGCATCCCTAGTAAAACCCAGATCCATTCAAACTTTATTTGACAGAATGTTCGACCTAAAAATCATCATTTATGTAGGGTACACACGTAAAGATTGTCGGGCTGTTTTTGTCCCGACTTTCCCCTCTTCCTTCAAGGACAGCAAATGCCAGATTATCTTCTGTTTTATAAGATTATCCTATAAGATTATCCTGTGGTCTGAGGTGTGTTAAGAGTGAATTTGTCCCATAATCAGCTGTGAAAGGGTCAGGACTGACAATCGTAAATATTAAACTTGTTCAATATTTACAACCAAAAATCTTTGTGTGTGGGGAAAGCCCACGACTCCTGAGTCATGACTCGGGAGTCATGAATTGTGACGTGGAACAGAATGTAGACAATCAAGGAGCGAGCTGACTGAGGAACAAGGAAGCAGGCGTAAGTATAAAGAAGCACGGCCGACCTGAAACATAAACAAAAAGAAACGGAGGACCAGCTCACATGTTCACACTGTCTCCAGGATTTTTCCACAGTCTTTTCTTTTATTTAGTTCCCAATTTTCTGTCAAAAATAATCCAAAGACCACCGTCATTCCTTCTTCTTGTGTGTCCTCTCCCATGTTGCGTGCTGTGTTTTCCGGTTGTTGCTGTGTTTCCTCTTCTTTGTTTTTGTTAAATCATGTTTGATCACGCAAGATTTCTGTATTTGATGACTAGATACTACATCAATGGTGGGACAGAATGTTATGTGTGCGGTGTGCTGTGTTGAGATAATCGAAGCACACCACACACAGGACGATCAGAACCGTTCAATGTCTGATCTTTTATCTTCATGTATGTGGTTTCTAACAGATAAAAAAATCTCTTCAGATTTAGAAAATCCTTATGTGTGGACCCCACTTTAGTCTACAAAGTGACCAATTAGAGCTCAAGCCTTGTTATTCTTACAGTTAGATCTCACTTCTGCTTATGAACTGCTCTTTTATGCATTCCGCTCCCCTGTACTATCAGTTAAATCTTATTCCCTGAAGAAACTCATTGGCACAGAACATAAATTAATCCATATCGCGATGCAATCAGAGTTCATCTTAATCCCCTGTAGTCGCCTCCACACTGAATCCTGAACTACACGAGTGCCACAGAGAATCCAGGTGTGAGATACAGATGTCTGTCATTGATGTAATGGACTGTTTGCCTCCTCCCTGCGGGGGAGCGCTCTCCGCTCCGGCCTTGTTAGTTCTACCTGAAGCATCGGCTCCTCTATTCGAGCGCCCCTCCCCTGAGATTAGCTCATTTCAGCAGGGATTACACAGAGGGCAAATAAAAATCCTTGGACTTTTACTATGCACACGATCATAAAGGCCCATGAAATATTCATGAAAACGTGAATATAACTGCAGGTGCTCATATAGGTAAGGCATAAAGAGGAGCTTATATGCTGCAGGCTTATATGCATGTACACAAACAGGCTCACAGGTGCACATGAACTGGAAGCTTTTGTATTCTGTTTCTATTATTTTCATCCTGTGCTGAAGGCGGACGCTGCACGCTGCTTTGTTTCGATTAAAGTATTGATTTGAAAATGTTGGAGAGCTGTGGGGAGTCACACTAACAGGTCCCTGTGTTCTTTACTCTTCAGCAAACATACAAACATATAAGGAGAAGTACATAACAGGAGGCTGAATGAACACATCCAGGGTTTCTTATGGTTTCACTGCTTCACTACATATAACCTAAGTGATGGAACTGAGTGGTCACACATCACTGCTTATCATGATATTCAGATGTGTTAGGATGCTTGTGTTTTAAATACAGGGGTCAAATATGGACACAGAACAGGCTGGAGGGGTCTGGTACTTCATACTTCCTACAGCACCTTCTTTTGTGGCATTCTTTGTACAGGCTAGAAACAAAGAAACTTTATTTCAGCACATTAATCAATGGCTCTTGGTCGAGGTAGTGTGACCTAATCAATATGAGCTGAAATGAAAAACACTATCAGTCAATCAGAGTTAAAGTTTTAGTCACCAAAATGATCGCCATGGTAAAAAGTCCATGCAGAATCTTGGGACTGCAAAACTGCTGCTACTCTGTCATCCTCATAAAGATATGGTGGTCCAATCCAGGGCTGAAGAATTTATCACATGTATAAGCCTTCGCGGTTCATCACAGGTCAATATCACTTTTTTCATAAGGTCATGCAAAGACTTGTAGCATCACACTCTGCTTTTACATCTTTAAGTGCGGTCAGATTAAGTTAAAACTTGCTGTAAGACAGGGTGCTGGGAACATTTTAAAGAGCATTCCTCTGACTACCACTCTGTTGTGCAATGCTCTGCTGTCTAAAAACGGGGCATCCTGCCAAAGCACACCTGCTCCCTGAACCCCCCTGGACAGCCAGGCTAGCCCCAATCCACCTCCCACAATACATCATTAGTAAATGCACTGACCTTTACACCAAAACACAAACATCAACTTATTCAGGTCAAGTCCCGTTAAAGGCGTCGGCTCTGTGCTGAATTAAAAGCACTGACAGGATGACGGATAATCCAGACTCACTCTGGAGCTGGACTCTGAGAAGTGCTCCTCTCCTCCACGCACAGGTAGACCGTCGGCACGGCGATGCCCTATTTCTGCAGGAGAGAATCGAGAAATAGGAAGCCCTGGATGTGATCACCTTGATAGCAGCAGGGGTCGAGAACGGGGGGGTTATTAATGTGAAGAGGAGAACAGTCGGCTGCTGGTTTAGCAGAGATTTACCACCCCAGTAGAGCACCTGAGCCTCTCCAAGAGCTCCAAATGAGGCCCTCTAATTGGGCTGATTTGGCTGACCAGAACAGCCTCTGCCAGCCTGCAGCCCTGGAGGAATGAGAAGAGAGGATGTAGGGAGAAAAAAAGGAGGAGATGCTGTCTGGCTGCAGATGAGCTCTGGTTACAAGAGCCGTTAGCCTCCTTGTTAGACTGCTTTTCTTATCTTAACACCAGGAAATGGATCACTAAACTCCTTTGTTTAAAGCCGATTGTGCAGGAAGAAATTGTAACAAGAGAAATGTGTCCAGAAAGAGGCTGCAGCTTATTTCTTAAGTCTTAACATGGTGTGGACTTTATCTTTGTTTTCAAGCTTTCAAGAAGCATTAGAGTTTCAGAAGAAAATGATCTGATTCGTAACGCTGCCGCTGCTGCACGCCTCTCCGAACATTTGTTCCTCTGGTTAGCAAGAAACTGAAAGGTCAAATTCTGTAAAGGGACTTATTTTACCAACTTCAAACCTGATTCACTGCCTGGAAATTAAACTTTCACTGCCACGAGGCACACAAGTGCAAAATTTAAAGGGAAACGCCATTTTTTGTTTTGTTTTCGTGTCTTGCGTGCTTGTCATGTGTGCTTTTGTGACTTGTGTTTTTACCACTTTATGTTATCTCTTTTTAGACTAAGATTAGCACTTTATGTAATTTTCTAAAGAAATTCATACAAAACTAAACTGCAGGGAGTATGCACAAAACACTGTGGACATGCTTGTTAGTAGGTCAACAAAACAAAGCCTCTGTTTATGAGTAGAAGAAGATAACATAATAATTGAAGATAACGTAACATAATGGGATAAAAAAACAAGTCACAACAAGAACACAGGACCGTTGAGAGTTTATCTGATGACTGTAGGCAGAGGCAGGCTAACACTACCCACTGACTCCCAGTGTTTAAGCTAAGCTAATTAGCGGTGGGCAAGCTCTGCCCACCTCTTCCTTGTTACTGCAGCACAGTCTAAAGAATGTTGTCCATCTGCTTGTCATGGACTCGGGAGTGAGGTAGGACATGAAAAGGAAAAAAAAGTTGGTGTATCCCTGTAAGTATGAGGCCAACTGTACAATTCCAATGAAGTCGGGACGTTGAGTAAACATAAATAAACACAGAATACAATGTTTTGCAAATACTTATTGATGTATATTCAATTGGGCACAACAGGAACAAGACAGGACTGTCAGTGGCACAGTCTGGTAGTGCGCTCTACCAGCAATAAGAAGGTTGCGAATTCAAGTTCAGCTCCGGCTATCACATTTCATTGTTTCCTTGGGCAAGACACTTGAAACCAAGTTAGTTAGTTGTTGTTTAAATGGACATAAAAGGGCATGAATGCTTTAGCTGTTGATGAAGGATAACTTACATAGAAACTCTGAACCATCACTGAATCAATGGGTGTGAATTGGTAGATGTAACATTCTTGTGTCAGCGTGGATTCCTGTGTAGAGATTAAGAAAACCCTTACTGTGTTTTTAAGGTATTGTGCTCAAAAGCAAGGTATGAACATGAAGCCCAGTGCCACTGACCTTTGCAAAATCTCATGAATGCATCATGTAGTCAGTGTAGACATTTCTTTAAAGTCTGAAGAAATTCCATTTGAGCATTATTGAGATATCACATTTACAAGAATGGCCTTGACAGACAGATGGACTGAAGAATGGAAAACCAAAAACATAGCGCCTCTGGCCAAGGCTTCTGCCAGCCCAGAGGCGTTAAAACCATGAGCTGTTATAGCTTTCAAAACTTTTTGTTCTGCCTCAGCAGGAGGAAGTCTGCAATGTCAGAGTAAAGTCAAATGCAATAAACAGCAGAGAGATGCCGCAGTAAATTCACTTGAGGTTGTTTATGAACATTTCACTCCACTGCAGCTACTTAGAATACTCCTTTAGTTTTCCTCTAGTCAAATCGGAGCATATTTTGTATTTTATTAGTCAGTTGTGATGGTAGCCGTGTGGAGTTTTATGTATTAAGCTGTCTCTGCTGCCAACAGACTGTAAAAAAAGATAAGAAACTAATAACAGTAAAGCTGACAGGCTTCAACAGACACTGCTGGGATTGTTATTCAGAGCATCTGGATGAGTCTTATGCGTCTGAGGATCCACGGCTTTATCCTGAAACTGACACCAGGGAGCCAGTTAAATACAAATATCTGTCTTTTGCTCTGTTTTAAAACTTCTAGACAAAAGTGAGCCAGGCACAATGCATAAACCATTTTGTACGAATGACCAAAAGACCAGAAGAGGAGCTCCTTAACTGCTGTCCAGTCTAACAAAATGTACTAAGTGCTAAATGGTCTGTTAGGACTCAAGTTTTCACTCCAGTGTTACAGTCAGTGTCTTCCAAGGAGAAGCTGCTGAGGTCGAGGAGCTAAAGGGTCGAATGACGCTATAACTTTAAATCCTAAAATAAGTTTCTATCAACTCTTATAGCCACTTATTTAGGCACAACTGCTTCTTAATAAACAGTTAATAAGTCAATCACATGGTAGCAGCTCAATGCATTTGAGCATGTAGACAGGTCAAATAACCTGACACACCACATGGACTGCTATCTCACAAGTCCATCTGAGCAACAGCCCATAGAAAGTGTTTGGGAATGGGCAGAACCTTTCAAAAGCACATCCAGGTGATTGGATGATCGTTCCATCAATCACATCTATAACGGGTCAAACAGATAATGTAGTAGGTGGGCGCTACTGCCATGGTGTCAAATACAAAACAAGAGCCACTACGAAGTACAAACTCGTCAAAAAAAATCTAAAGTGGAGCCAAAATATCCTTTCTATCAAGAAATGCTTGAAGTGTTATTTGTTTATTGTTTAATAAAGGAATGTGTTCCAGATCTGACATTACTGCTACTGAAGCTGTTAGCGTGTAAGCTAATCTCTGTTCAAACAGTCGCCTCACTCGTAGCTCCTACCTCTTCCTGCTCTAAAGGACGCTGATTGGGCCGTGCTGCTTTGAGCCACTCACAATAGTTGTAGATTGGAGCTTGGCCAGATGGCTCTGCCTGATATGGGACACTGAATCAGGCTCACACACTCACTCACTGCACTGCTGTCTCCCACTGAGGCCTTATGCCTCCGTCTCTCCAACATCACGCCTCTGCTACTACCTCTGAGGATGAAGCAAATGGGGGTCAACTCGTTCCCCCGATTATGTCTCCATGACATTCACAGTGGAGGCAAAATATCACATAAATATTATGCCTCGAAGTGTGACCTGAGCTAATGCTGAGACGAAGGCAAAAAGGGTACTAGCAAGGTGTACCTAATAAAGCGGCTGGTGAGTGTGTACAGATGGAGCCACTTAAGTTTTTCCACCTATTTCCTTGGCAGAGTCTTGGCTGGTCCATGACAGGAAAGTACTCTGACCTGCCCACCTTCACGGTCGTTATGAGATCCACAACAAATATATGACAGATATGCAATCCTTACGATGTTTTTTATCGGATATATAAATTAAAATTTAGCTTAAAATGGGCACATTATTTTCTCATTTGGATCCTCTAAAGTAAAATAAAGACAGTAAAATGTAGTAGGAACAGCTTACATTACGAAGAACCTCACTTTGACACTCTAGGATTATGGGTAATGTAGTTTGACCCTATAAGACCTGAGAGCAGCACCGATTGTTCATATTTTTAAAAGCAAACTCAAGACCTACCTTGCTGGTCTGGCTTTTAGTTGATTAGGTTTATTATTATTATTATTATCATTTAATCTTATTTATTTATCCATTTTAACCCTCTTAATATGTTTTATTTCTCAATTTCAGATCAGATTTATTGTTCAGAATTTTGTTCTCTGTTCATCGATTTTCTTTCTACCATCTTACTTCAGTACTTTTTATCTCATTTTACCGTATAAAAAATTAAAATTTTATTTTATTTACCTATTTATTTATTTTCCTATAGTATATTTATCAATTTTAATCAAATTTCTTATCTTTTATTGTCATTCTAGTTTTAGCTCCAGTGTTCCCTTTTTATTATTCAAGATAGCGTTTCCTCAGTCCTCTAATTCTGTTAGATTCTCTTCCGCATGTCGTTGTATGTGTGTGAGAGTGTGAGCTGCTTATTGTATTCAATTTTCTGCTACAAAACTTTGTATGAAAAGTGCTACACATATAAAGTTTGATTGATTTTTTTGGTCAAGACCACAATAAAGAATGCTGTTCTTAACATGAGGCTGATAAATACAAACTTGTGTCTTTTATGGGGGAATTGAACATTGTTTCGCACGCAGGTTGTACATCTGCATGATCATGGTTATCCAATTCTTTGTTGAAAAGGCAACTGGACTTGCTAGAGGTTCTTGACGATGTTTCTCCTCTCTTCCAAAAGGCTTCTTCTAACCCAAACCCTTCAGTTCTGCAGAAGCATTTTGGAAGAGAACCTCTAGCAAGTCCAGTTGCCCTTTGAAGGAAGAATTGGATATCTGCACTGGGTGGTAAGGGCCAATATTCAAATACACAAAAGCAGCACAGGATGGTTTGGCTGATTCAGAGGGCATGATGGCATGAGTGGGCATGTCTTCCCCCTCTCACTTTCTTTCCTTATCAGTGCAGTTTTGGCGATTTCAGGGCAGATGCTCGATCAAAGCACACACAGTTATAGTGTTCTCATCTTTGATTGCCAGAAGACTCATTCTCCTCCTCTGGAAAACCTCAATCTTTAATAAACGGGTCAGAGATGTAATGCATTTCCTCAAGAGAGAAAATAAAATTCACCCTAAAAGGCTCCCTACAAGACTTCAGGACAGTTTGGACCCCCTTTCTTAAATACTTCGACAGTATTCAGACATCCCTGGATAAATTATCATTATACTCTGTTAAGCTCCTGCACTTGTTTGTATCAAATCCGATGGTACCACTTCTCCCTTCTGGCCGACGTTACAGAATGCCTAGAACCAAGACAAGGCATGCCAGAACTTCTTTTATTCAGGTGGCCATTGACAACCTTAATTTATTGGCCCGACCAGTTTTCTTGTGTGTACTTCATGCACCTTGTGGATAAGATTGACTTTTAGACTGTAATCCTTCACTATTTATTCATTCTCTTTTTATCTGCTTTACCTCGACTATCCATCATTACTGTTTATTATCTACTGCACAGCACTTTACTGTCTGAATGCACTTTATGGAGCTTTGTCTAATTCTTTAGCTTTTGCCTTTTTGTGGTTTAAGTGCCTTTCCTTTTCACTCATGCTCACAATTTTTCCTGATTTTAGTGACTGTATGTTTTATGTTTTATCATGTATTGGTGTGAGGATGTCTGCTGCAAAATACAAGTTTCCCATAATAATAAAGTTGAAGCAACAACCAATGATATGCCTATGTACACTCGTTTCCATGATGTGAGTTGCAAATGAACATGGAATCATCTTATAAAACGAAAAGTAATAAAAAATATTAAACAAACAGAAAGAAAAATCTCGACAATCAGAAAAGTTGATGAACACAGTAAAGTAGAGAAATGACAGAGTCTCCGGGGGTGAAAAATCCTGATTCTTTCATCCCTCCATCAGAGCTGTTCTCACAGAGAAACACTGGTCTTTATCACACTGGGATATAAGTTCATCATGTACAGAGAGAAGAGGATTACTCTGATTAAAGGGTTGAAAATCAGCGCAGTAGAAAAAACAGCGAGGACTGCATGTGATGAATGTGTCTGAGTCATAATGGAGAGAGACATTCGTTATAAAACCAGGCTTATCTGTTCATAGAGACAGAGGACCAACAATAGTGCCAACAACAATGTCGGCGTGGGCTGGCCTTGAGGTTATAAAACTTCCATCTGACTTCCATCTATCAGGCTGCACAAAGAGACACTTTGAACAAGTCAAAATGTCGAAGTTTTTATAACGTTCGTCTTCAACCGTCTGACGCCTTCTGTTTGTGTCTTCTCCATCATTTATGTCATCATTCTACAATTTTTCCAATGACTCTCAAGTCTGTTTTATATGATATAAACTATTGGGGACAATGTGTTGGTGAAATGTGGCAGTACAGTACAAAAAGGAGAAAACTGCTCTGACCATCTTGGTCAATGTAGTTTGAAATATAATACGATCTGTGTCACTAAATTCTATCTTCTTTTCTTGGTTGGTCAAAAGCTTGATATTTGGACACACAAACAGAACAAGAGCAAATGCAAGTGTGGTGAGTGCATATAACTAAGTCAGGACTTCATTGGACAGAAGAGTGTTAATTGGTGAGAACTTCTTCACATCACGTCTTGGTAAATTAATAAACATACCAACCACTAATAAGCAAATATGTGATCCAATTAAAGCCTTGAATATGGACACCATTGGATATTCAGTTTCTCAATATCTATCATGCCTGCCAG
This sequence comes from Cetoscarus ocellatus, assembly GCA_037902135.1. NCBI lineage: Eukaryota > Metazoa > Chordata > Actinopteri > Labriformes > Labridae > Cetoscarus > Cetoscarus ocellatus. The sequence goes on from JBAMNC010001200.1 coordinate 205,318, forward strand.
AGTTTAATGAGTTGTTATGACTGTGAGTCATTTATCGTAGGCTATTGTTTGTTACATTGTGTAGAGGGGCGTTTTTGTTTTTTTCCTCCTCCCTCCCTCTGTGCTCCTTCGCTTTAACCTATGCTGCAGGTGTGGAGTGTCGGGATTGGACAGCAGCAGACAGGCGCATCCAACGCTGACTGGAGGAATTCGGGCGTGTGAGGCCATCTGATTGGCTGAAAGCTGATGGCCGGCGTTTTAAAAAGACTATAGGGGAAGAGACGCCGACCCTCCTCCTTCCTCAATCTCAACTCACGCCACCAAGTAACCTTTTGAGAACCGTGCGTTGCAATATCTTTAGCTTGTGCGAATTTCTGAGTGTTTTTTTTTTTGGTTAAAATTAAGAAAGAATTGAAGTTGAGGCTATCTGGTAAAGTAGGTGAGAGTAAAGCTTGGTTTCCATTTTCTCCTGTTTTTTTTCTTAGGGAGTCACTTTAGGTTTGTATGTTTTCTTTTCCTTTAGAAGTTAGGAAAGGTTTTTTTAATTTAAAAGAGTGTTTTTGTTGTTTTATTCTTTTGCTTACTCTCTCCGAGGTCATTTTGATTTAGTTTGTAAAAAGAAAAAAAGAATAATATTAAATTTAATTGTTTGGACTGCAAAAATCTTGTGTTTTTTTGTGCTTTTGTACTGGTGACACCTTGAGAGTGACAAAGGAGTGGTCATTTTTATGTTTCCTCCAGTATCCCCTAGGCTGGTCGTAACAGAGTAGAAGAACAAAGAGGTATTCTCAAGTTCTCTCCATGTTTGTAACAGATAGCGTGGTTGAAATGGTTGAAATAGTCATTCTGGCAATTGCTAGCATTAACACTAACCCCTTTAGGTGCTTTAAAGTTTACTGCAGGGATAATACTATGTACTTAACATAGACATCGAACAGGTTTTATGCTAAACAACATCTCTCTTGCTTTCAGCTGAGAGCAGAGCAGACGTGATGTCAGATGCAAAGGTCTCTAGGGGCGTCCACATAGATCGATGCAACACTGACTGGTTTGGGGGTACGTCAACGTTAGCACCACATTAAGAGAGGCAACCCTGTAAGATAATATGAGTTAACAGGGGAACTGTTAATTTTCTGAATATAAAGCTCTGACATCAACATGAACCAACTTTAATGGAGCAGTTTATTATACAATGGTGTAAATTCACATCAGTAATGATAATGACTACTGCGGGGGCGAAAAGAAAAAGGAACACAATAAAAAAAAAAACTAAAACTAGAGGCACAGAGCCTGACTTCTCTTCCTTTGTGAACTGGTAGCTGTAACAAAATAGGGTCACCTACAACAAAACTACAAAAACTATTTTTCCAGACTCTGTCCATGCCTCACACACAAATGCATGCATACACCTGCAATCACACGCTCACTAACATTGAGAGAAATGCTTTGACTGTCAGCTTTTGTTTTCTTTAAGAGAACACAGTAAAACTGAACCTGACACTTTTGTTTATTTACTGTATCTAACAGACCAGTACATGTGTTTCAATGCAGATTGTTTATTCATCATTATCTGTACTGCCTATCCTGTTCATGGTTGCAGGGGGTAGCAGCCTATCCCAGTTGACTTTGGGCAAGACGCTGGGCACACCCTAGACCTGCCACAACCCTACAAACCTTTGATTGACATGCTGAATGAACACTACTTATTTTCCATCAAGAATGAGTAATGCAAAAAAAAGGGGGATCGTGCCTCAGGGATGGCACAGTCCCTGATCCACCCGGCCTGTTCGATGGCAACTTATGGCCCGTGTATTTGAAACACAAGAACTTCGATCAACATAACGAGGATGTTTTTCGGTCTGAAGGAGGAAGCTGGAGAGCCTGGCCACGGGATTCAAACCAGCATCGTACTTGCTGTGAGACAGATGCACTACCTGCTGCACCATAACTTTTATTATGTATTATACTTAATGAAATGCTATATGTGTACAAATTCTTATAAATTATGATTATTATGGTTTTACGTCATTATACTCTGATTTCCACTGCAGTAGAACATTTATATTTAGATAGATATATCAGATAGATGTAAATAAAGACAGCCCTTACGTGCTAACTTTTGTGCTTCAGAGTAAATCTTTTTTTACAGCTCATTGAAAATAAAGTAGAATCACTTTAGGCTGCAGTGTTTCACCATTTTTACCTCAGACAGGAATTTCTGTGCCTCAGTTACAGTCATTATTCATGCTGTTTGAAAGTCAGCCACAGCATTTAGCAAATAATCCATCACAATCAGTTTGAAGTTAATGTTGGCGTTTTTTTCATTTGGAAAAGCAACAGTTCCTCCGTCTAATTGCATTAACTTCCAGGGTGGTTCTGCCTCTTCCAGCATGGCTCAGACATGATGTCAGTTGAGGGCAAAATGGTGTCTACTTGCTAATGACTTGGTTTAGAGGTAGCTCTCTCAGCATCCCCAAATGAAATTGACCTCTAGCACCTGGAAGTCTGCCATGGCTGAGCACATATTCTGTCGACAAGCTCTCCTTTAGTCCAAGAGACTGGTACTGAAGTACCACCTGGACATCTTCTCAAATGCTCCACTTTCCACCTAAAATATCCCTCTTTCTGTGCACAGCCGAGCTGTTTTTGTGGGCACAAACTAAAGATGGAGTTTGCAGAACAGATGACATTCACTTGTAAGAAAAAGTTCCGGTCTTGTAGCTGCAGCTGTTGTGTTTGTTTACTTTAGTGGGTCATTTTTTCTGTTTGTTCAGATCTCAGACATGTCAGCGCTGATGTTCTCTGGCTCAGCTGTCAGCATGCTTCACAGTAAAATCCTAAAAACTCTCTGACAGGCAGCAAACAGAGACTGTAAGCAATGCCCACCGGTTCCTGGATGGGCCATGTGCATCTATTAAAAAAAGACTGCAGCACCACGCCTGTAACTTGTACCCAGCAGCCAGTAAACCACTGAGTGCTGTCTTGTACTCATTAGAGGGCCGTTTTGTGTCGTCTGCGGCTGGCGGGTGGGCCGGGCTGCGGGCCTGTCGACTGACAGGTTGCTGACAAGGCCTTCATCGTCATCATGGGCGCAGGAAGCTGCGCTAGTCTGCGGCAGAGTCCCAACCTGCTGGCTGGGTTGTGTGTTGTGCAGCCCAGATCTGTCCCTGCCGTCTCACTGCCTCTCAGCTGTGACTGGGTAGTGCTTCTGGAGCCAGACGTGATAAATATTCCATCTGCTGAGAGGCCGTTTCCCTCCTCTGATCCCCTGCAGAATGAGCCATGAAAAGACCAGCTTGTCTGCTTTCTGTCTTTATGTGTGTCCTACCCTGTGTGGGTAAATGTGTGTGTTTTCCTCACTCTCTCTACCTTTCATTTTGACTGTCTCACCTGTCCGCTCTCCTGGACACTGTCTGTCCTCCTGTCTGTCCTCATGTCCACCTCCTTGTCCGTCTGTTTGCTCGTGTATTATTTTACCTTGTTGTTTTTCGCTCCAGGGCATCTACGCCTGTCAAGGTGTCTGTCTGACTACACTATGAGCTTGAATTATAGATATTTGTTCTGTGGCCCTGAAGTCTCAAATGTTATCCTTATAAGAGACATCCATGAAAGTCTATGAGAATATTGAATGTATGTCAGGTAGAAGTCTGTCATAAAGTCCATAGTTATTAAAAGTTTTAGAGCTTTATGCTGTTTTTTTCAACATCTGAAAACACATATGAAAGAGCTCCAGAGCTTATTCCTGTCTAATATTGGGCAGTAATTTACAAACCCTAATTTAAATGAAGTTGGGACATAAAAAAAAGAACAATATGGTTTGTAAATCCTTTTCAACCTACATTCAAATGAATACACCAAAGAGACAAAATATCTAATGTTCAAACTGATAAACTTGATCATGGTTTGCAAATATTGAATCATTTTTAATTTGATGCCTGCAACACATCCCAAAGACGCTGAGATAATAACAACAAAAGACTGAAAGTTGAAAAACGCTCAAAAAAACGCCTGTTTGGAACATTTCACAGGTGAAAAAAGTATAAAGAAGCATCCTCGAAAAGCTCACTCTTTCACAAACAAGGATGGGGTGAGGTTCACCACTTTGTAAAAAACTGCATGAGCAAATAGAACATTTCTACAAAGGTGAGGAATTTAGGGACTTCATTGCCAACAGTCCATAATATCATCAAAAGATTCAGAGATTCCAGATAATCTCTGCATGTAAGCAAAAAGGCCAAAAACCAACACTGAATGCCCATGACCTTTGATCTCTCAGGCAGCACTGCATTAAACACAAACATCATTCTGTCAAGGATAATCAGTGCGTGGGCTCGGGAACACTTCAGAAAACCAGTTAACACAGTTCATCTCTACATCTACAAGGTCGAGGTCAAACTTTACCAGGCAAAGCCAAAGCCAAAAATCAACAACACCCAGAAACACCTCCGTCTTCTCTGAGCCTGAGCTCATCTGAGATGGACTGAGGCAAAGTGGAAAACTCTGCTGTGGTCTGAGTCCACATTTCAGACTGTTTTTGGACATCATGGACGTGGTGTCCTCTGGGCTAAAGAGGAAAAGGACCAATCAGACTGTTATCAGAGCAAAGGTCAAAAGCCAGAATCTGTATTGATTCAGGGGTGTGTTAGTGCCCATGGCATGGGGAACTTGCACATCTGTGACGGCGCAATTAATGCTTAAAGGGTAGATACAGGAACAAATGCTGCCATTCGTCTTTTTAAGGGACGTCCCTGCTTATTTTGGCTTTGTGGTTAAAGAGTGGGTGCCAGACTGTCCTGCCCACAGTCCAGACTTCTCTCCCATTGAGAATGTGTGGTGCAAAATAACGGAATATTGTTACAGTAATTTATTACTATAACACTTCTACTTTTTTAAGAAATTGTAAAATTATTTATCCAAAAATTGCTTGTTCACTTTGTTACTTATTGTCCCAGATGGGGTGTTACCATGACTAAATATATCCACAGCAGTTCTCTAAAAGCTGAATACAGTGTGAAGAATGAGAGGAAAAAAATTGGTAGTACTATAACCAGTGCTTCCCAATCTTTTTACTTCTGAAAAAATATGACAGTGTGCTTTCCTTTGTAAAATAAACATTAATTTCAAATCAATTAAAAATAGCCTCAAAGTACATCCTTGTGAAGAGACCATTAAAGAGAGTATTATATAAGTGTAAAATTGGCTGAATATTGTGTTTAGTCAGGATCACACTTGCATTGTTACAAGTCTCATGGCTAAGGGACTTAATTTTGTTAGCTAGTCATTAACCTTGCAGTGCAGTTGGATCCTCCTGCACTAATGTAACGGTAAAAGATGATGTAATTAGATATGGTCACTATTGTAGAATACTTGCTGCATTGTTCTTGGAGGTTTTTGTGCTGCTTCGTTACAAAAAGTAGGCAAAAGCATGCTGTTGATTTATAAGGACTGCTCCTTTATCAGGTTACACTGCCACCTGTAGGAACCCTTAGTACCTTGCAAAGAAAATTTACTGACCAACCTCTCAACCTGCATCAGTAATAAACCATAAAACATTATCAGTATCTGTTTATCTCTCCTTTGTATGATTTTATCTATACAGCAACAAACGTGATCTTTGCATCCCTAGCCAGATTTTCTTCTCACGGAATAAATAAGAACACATAAGCCGATCCATCTTAAAACTTTCGTTTCCCTTTCTCTGGCTGTAAAGCGCGAGAGTTTGCAGGCATATTTATCACATCTCTATTCCACGCGCCGCTGCTCTGACCCTCGAGGTCCTTATTTTGATGGCTTGTCATGTTGTTGATCGAGGAATTTATGTGTATTCGTCTGAGAAAAACCTCGCCGCGGATAAGACTGTCAGCCGAAACGTGTCTGACGTGTCCTCTGTATGACTTATTTCCCTGCTAGTTTACCTTCTAGCTTGCCTGAGCTGATTTGTTGCCTTTTTACATATCATTGCAAGCCCTAATCCATCTTTAAAATGTCCAATATGCCTGATGGTTGTCCCATTACATGCATGATATCCCATACAAAAAGAGGCAAAGGTGCCAGGAGGTGAGATCTACAAGTTTCCCTCTGAGAGAAACAGCTCTACTTCATGCACATTTTTATCATTAAGCGGTTCAGAGACAAAGGAGGATGTGCAGCAGTCTGGGGATGCTGTATTCCTCAGAGTCTGTGCCTCTGGGCAGGTGACCTTCACTGCTCCGACTGTAAATCCTTACATTCATCCGCTGCTCGCTCGTTCTGAATGTGACAGAGAGCCTCAGCTTTGATAGCGACTCCTATTCAAAGTTTAATGATTTTCGGTGGCTCAGGCTAAGTCCTCGGATGGAGCCGCGGCCCAAACCTGTCTCCCCAATCCTGATTTTGATGCACTGTGTGGCTCAAGAGAGGAAATGTGGCACAAAAGAGGCTCCGTGGGGGGGAATATCAGACTCAGTGAGCTGTGGGGGGTGACAACAGTTGATCCATGTAGCACAGGCTCATCAGATTAGGTGTTTCTACAATCCCTGGGGTTAACTGGGTTTCACTTGACCAGTTTTACTGCAAAGTGAGACCACTGCCATTATGTGACACAGAGTCTGTTTAAAGGGGCAAAAGGTTGAACCTTCATGTCTCATAGACCAGGATGTCTGTATAAAATCAGCAGGGGGTTAATGGGGTTGATGGTGAAGCTGCAATGGGCTGAGTAAGGACAAAGACAAGTTCTATTACAGTCATTCCAGCCAATGAAACAGAAAAAGAAACTAACCTAAGGCGATCTGTAAAGACAGCAATGTTTCACGTAATGTGTCCGTCAACATGAAAACACTGAAAACGCTGTAGTACATATGCCAGGCCTGTTAGTGGCGCTATAATGCTGCTGCAGACATACACCAAGCTCAGGAGCTTCTGCTGCACGAACGTGACATCTTATTCCGACATCGCCCCTTTTGTTGTCAGGATTAGCCCATGCGGATAAGGGAGAAATGCAAGGGTGACATTTTTAGATTCATTTACTTTGGGTGACTTTGCTGTGCAGACGGATCAGCTTGATTCAGTGTCTGTAATCTGGCAGATCCATCTTGCCAAGCTCCAATCTGCAACGATTGTGCTCAACCCAAAGCAGGATGGACCAATCACAGCCCTTCAGAGCAGGGGTACACCCTGAACCAGTTGCCATCCAATAGCAGGGCCACATAGAGAGACGGACAAACATTCAAGCTCATACCTAAGGGCAAGACGGTGTTGAGCGACTTGGAGGCAAACACATCTGGCGGCAGATGTTTTGACTGATGCACTTTATCTTTCTCACATGGGCAATTTTAGCAAAATTGGCCGTCTAAAATTGTGACTTTTCTTTCTTAATGTATGCAAGTCTTGTTTTATGTGTTTGTTGTTTTATTTTATGACTGTGTGTTTGTCTAAAACTGTTGAATGTGCTGCTGTCTTGGCCAGGACACTCTTTAAAAAGAGATTCTTAACCTCAATGAGGTTTTCCAGGTTAAATAAAGGTCAACAATAATTTAGAGACACCAGTCAAACTAATAAGCATGTTTTTGGTCAATGGGAGGAAGCCAGAGCACCCAGAAAGAACCCACTCATGATCAGGGAGAACATGCAAACAAACCACCTAATGAAAATATCCATAAATAACACAAAGAAGTCTCCTTCTTACAAGCAACACTTAAATGTCTAGCATTAGCAGATATCAAGTTCCAGCTGTTTGTCTCTCAATAAAGGTACAGAGACCTTGATCTTACTAATTTTACTGCACCAGGGGGACTGGATTTTAGTCCAGGCTTGGATCGTTGGTTTTTGGAACAAATATCAGCATATCAGCCTTGAGCAATGTTACCGAAACACTTGAAACAACAATGAAATGTTTCTCTATCTCTGTCTGCTCTCGACAATGCTATGGATATTAGCTTGAATATAAAAGAAAAAATAACTGTTTATAAAATCTAAGGTCACAGTGCCAGTCTGATTCAAGCAGAAACCCTTCTTGTTGGATTTAATGTGGACTTAGAGACTCTTCATCGAAGTTAAAGACATAAGCAGTCAGGAACAACAGGAAGCTTTCTTTGTTCTCCTTCAGAGTAAACAAGCTAATTTGACCTCAGGTAAGTGTTTCTGCTTTTCCTCCAAGAGAGCACAAATCTATTTCAGCATGCATGAGCAAACTGCTCATTTTCAGCATTTGGAGAGCGATTCCTTAATGCACTCGGAGCTGCTGGGAGGTCTAGGGCATCTCAGATTGCCTCAGAGTCAGTTAAGAGACAACAATAGGTTTTTCTAACAAGAGCTTGCCTTTAATTATTCAAAAATGACAAATAAGGGCTCTTTGGTGTCTGCCATCCCCGCATCCTCCACAAAAGACATTAGGGAGACGTCATTAAAGTTTAAATTCACAGAGATGCTCCCTCCGTGTGGTTAAAAAAAATCCCCTCATCGTATCAGTGTCTCTGTTTCAGTCCAAATGTCTGTTAGCGTCCATTAAACAGGGAGACTGGGAATCCTGCTGGCTGGTAGAGAAGGAGGACAGGGAAATGTACTTTTAATTCTCTGTGTTTGTCTATGAGCAGTGTTACAGAAGCAGAAATGAAAGAGGCATTCTGCTTTTACTAAACTCAGTCATTTTATCCCTGAGCATCAGCGCTGTCCCACCAGAGATGGTCATATTGGAGTCATATCTGAGCCTGTTTGTCACTGTTAGCACTGTTTTTCCATCATTAGTGTTCTTATTTACATCAGCATGCATATATTTCAGTTTTAGTCATCTTTTACTTCTATAAGTTGTCTTAATCTAAAGGAAAGTGGGAGGAAAGTTTGCTGGAAGGTTTGCAACTTTGAGGGGAAAAAGTCCCAAAACTGGCTGAGAGTCTGTTTGAGGACAGATTTTCTCCTCCTACAAGCGTTGTTGCTGCTATTGGACTTGATTTGCAGCTTTGATTATCGTCCTTCTCAGTTGAAATGACAGTTTTTCCCAATAGTTTAATCACTGTGATATTTTAGATTGCTAGAACGAGGTCCAAAAGAGAAAGGACACAAGCTGTTAGACAGAGACATTTAAATATCTGTTTTGACAATGCCAAATAAAGCACCTTTTAAAGTGCATAACAAACATCCAAAATGATTTAATAATATATCACAAAAAAACAGGAGCTACCACATGGAGGTTTTATGCACCCATAGAGCAACATTTAACAGTCTTAATGGAAGTACTAAGGGCCGCAGACGTCAGCTTTTGTAAAATGGCAATAACAGCGCTGATGAAAGGCTCCCTGAAACTAAGGTTGAGAGCGAGCAAGAGAAGCCTGGGTTTAAAGGGATACACCAACATTTTTTTTTTGTTTTCACGTCTTGTCTCACTCCTGAGCCCGTGACTAGCTGATAGACACCATTCTTTTGACTTTGCATGCAAAGCTCGCCCACTGCTAATTAGCTTAGCTCAAACACTTGGAGTCAATGGGTAGTGTTAGCCTCCCTCTGCCTACATTCACCAGATAAACTCTTCAGCAGCTCTAAGCGGTCCTGTGTGCTTGTTGTGACTTGTTTTTTTACTGCGTTGTGTTACACTATGTATTTTTAGACTAAGATTGGCACTTTATGTATTTTTTCTAAAGAAATACATGTGAAACTGAACCAAAGGGCATGTGTGCAAACCACTGCAGGTGTGCTTGAAACTAGGTCAACAAAACAAAGCTTCTGTTTACGAGTAGAAGAAGCTTTTTACCAAGGATTATGGCTGACTTTGTAAAAGAGGACGAGGATGATTTCTTTGGGGTTTAGTTTTATTTATATTTGTTTTGAAAATTACATAAAGTGCTAATCGTGGTCTCTCTAAACTCCATTTAGAGTTGCTTAAGCGTTTATCTGATGACTGTAGGCAGAGGCAGGCTAACGCTACCCAGTGACTCCCAGTGTTTGAGCTAAGCTAATTAGAGGTGGGCGAGCTGCCACCCGCTGGAGCAACTGCTAGACATCAACACAAAATCTAACTTACAAGATTATAGCATAAGAATTGGGAGCCAAGAGAAAAAAGTGATTGATGGATTTACGTTGAAACCCTTTAAATCTCTGTTTGCAGTAACTTTATTCTGCACAAACTAACATGGATTTATTGAAAACAAAAAAGACCCGCTGAGGCTCCGGGGCTGTGGTAAGTTACACTCAAGCAGACCCAGCCTCTGGGAATTGTTCATCATATTTCTGACGTTTTAGTTTAGCACCTCTAGTTTCCAGCTGTGATGCTTTTAGCATCTAAGACATCCATTAATTTTGCTATTTTAAGCCCGTTAATTGCCTCCACAAGCTGTGAATCACAGCCCCGACTGCTGCTGCAGCTGCTGATGTGTCTAATGGTTAAGTGGGCCCAACAACTAAAATTCCTGTTTACTTTTGAACGCCCGCATGCACTTGTCTTTCTCATTGAACACAGCATATTTAAATCAGCTCTTTTTTCCCATACACGCCCCCCTGTATAAACTCTCCACCCTGACTGGTTTCACAGTTTGGAAACACTGAAAACTCAAACTCTTAAAGTGTGATGAATGGTTACTACAGACAGCTTTTGTAACAAAAAGCTGTTCCTCCCAATAAATTCGATAAACCTGTGGGTGAGTTTACAACACCACGCCAGCTCTAAATCTCTGCAGTTTTATTAGACTATAAAATTATAAATGATGGAAATAATGGAGGAGCTTTAACCCTGAGGGCTTTGTCCCAATGGGAAAGCAGATAAGTCTTTTACTGAAAATGTGATCTACATCTAAAATAAAAACAGAATAAATAAGTAACCTTTTTCACTTAAAAATGTGCAATAGGCACTCACAGGCAACAACATTGGGTACACTTGTTGACCTGCTTCATAACGCAAATAGCCAATCAGCCACAAACATGGCAGCAACTCAATGTATTTAAGGATGTAGACATGGTCAAGAGGACCTGCTGAAGTTCAGACAGAGCATCAGAATAAAGAAGAAACTCTGAATGTGGCATGGTTGTTGGTACCAGATAGGCTGGTCTGAAAATTCCAGAAACTACAAATACACTCAGATTTTCAGGAACAACCACCTCTAGGGTTTAGTGTGAATGGTCCAAAAAAAGGGAAAACATCCAGTGAGAGGCAGTTCTCTGAGCCTAAATTCCTTGTTGATTCTAGAGAACAGAGAAGAATGGTTTGATTATAGAAAGGCAACAGTAACATAATTAAGTCTCTCTCTCCTGTGCAGCCATGTTTACTATGTACTAGCATCTAACTCAACAGTGAAAGTCACCTGTCTACCTACCTGGCTCAACAGCACCACTGTGTGCACTTCACAAGTGATTGGTTTTATTTTCTTTTAATCTATTCTATTTATTTATCTTATTTATTTAATCAGGACAATGCATATTAATCAACTAATCTGCACGAAGCATCAATATATATATATATGCCGGAATAAGCACAATACCTAAATTTCATCGTTGTCCTAAGGCAGGTAATGTCTACGGAACCAGAATGTTTGCTAAATGTTATTAAATGTTGGAAATTAAAACATTAAAAACTAGAAAGCTCTTAAAACCTCCCTCAAGGTGACCCACATATGACATCTATTAGCAATAGTTCCAATATAAAGTTACCATCACAATATGATTCATTGACCCTGAAAACCCACACCTAGCACTCAGAATCATGTTGATATCATTATTAGTTAGACAGTTATGGAGCAAAAACGATCATTTGCTAATAGCAGTTATCTGAATCACCACCAAAATCTAATCATTTTTAGGTTGGGCCATTCCCAACAGCTCCTGAAAATTTCATCAATCTTGCAAAAAAAACAAACAAACAGAAGGACAAACACACACTGGCAAAAACACAACCTCCTTGACGGAGGTAAAAATCATGGCATGGAAACTGTAAATTGATAATAATATAATATAATATAATAATATGTCAAATATTGCAGTGCTATTTTATACCAATTTCCCCCCACCCCTAATAATAGACCTGCATTTTAACATGGGGTGTGTATGTGACTTCTTTGTGTTATTAGTCAGCCCCAAGTGGACACTCGAGGAACTACAGTCTTTTCTGCTCCTGCACTTGCTTCATTCTCAACACCTTAGGTTGCTGCTTCATAAAAAGGAAAGTAAAAATCACTTCAACCAAATAACTGCCTGCAAACATCAGACATCGATGGTGTCTTTCACTGATTCACCTGGAAACTCCATGCTTAAAAACAATTTTACAATGTTTATCAGACACTTTAAAGATAAACTTTTGAAGTAGAAGATTTTGCATCACAGGCAGCTGAGTCGTGTCTGTGTTTTGAGTCTGAAGAATAAGCAGGAAGCGACTGGAAGACTTCAAAGCTGCGTTTTTGTGCCACCAGAGTATTCCATGGATAATAGACTTAAGGGGAAGATTTATCAAATGGCACACTGGAGGACTCTAACGTGAGATGTGAGTGAGTCGAGTGTGTCTCCGTGCAGCTACGTTTAAAAAGAGCGCTTGATCATAGGAGCGTGTTTGTGATGACAGGCGTGTGCGGCAGAGTGTGTGAGTGTACGTGTGAGTGTGCTCTTTCTAGGTGCGATTAAGACCGACGGCGGGTTCACGGGTGTCATCTCTGGTTCTAAATTTGTGAAGTGAATATGCTAATGAGTGCCCTGTCGGCCCACGCTGAGCTGTCCACCTACAAACACTCGGAGTAGGCACCGCGAGGCTGCAGGAGGAACTGCTTATTTATGCAAACCTCTCCTGTTGATCTCTGCCAACTTTGATACATGCTGAATAATTTCCATCAGCACGCAGTCATCTCCCAATGCAGGGGCCGATCAGTCACAGTTAACCATATTGAAGGACAGTGAGGCGTGCACTCTCATGCAGACGTAAACATTTGAATTGACTCGATGATAAAGCACGGCCCACCGCTCATGCTCAGCAGAATAATGGTCTCATACTTATCAATATTAGGCAGGGGGTCTTTCCTATTACTGGCTTTCAGCAGAGTCATTAATTGTGCAGAGTCCCTGAATTATATGCAAATACGCCGATGACATTCTGATATGTAAATCAAGTCACTTTCTAATAATGAGGAGTGGAGATAATGCACTTGCTTTTAGATGGAGCCGTATAAAAGCTCTGCAAAGAGGAAATAACTGCAGAATGATATTGTTTCATGTTGTAGAGCCTCATCACTCAGAGTTTTATTCTGTTAAAATGTCGACATTTGCCATAAATTCGAAGTGCAAAGAGCCAAACTATCTTACACCACAGTTATTCACTCCAAGCCTTTCAGACATTATTTTGCTACAATCTATCTAAAACACAGACTGTGAAGCCATAGACTTTCTTCTTTTTTGCATGAGGAAGCCAAAACTTGGGTCCAAGCTGTACATCTGTTCATGACATTATTTATCTTTGAAGCTGATAATGAACATGTCACCCTCATCTTGGCCTCTCTCCATTGTTTCTCTGTTCATATTAGAATTCATTTTGAGCCCACAACATCAGGACTCCTCCCTGTTTCCTTGTTAACAGCACCCGTTGTTCCCCATGGGCCCTTCAAACAGACTTAACAGTGTGATTCTGCCACTGTGCCATTAGCAGTTTAAGCTCACTGGCTCAGAGCAGAGACAGTAAAATGATTGCAGAGCTGTTGACAACACGGCGGAAACACACACTGTATCTATGTCTTTATTTAAATCATATTTATACTGCTAAAAAATTCAGTGATTGTATGAAGAGCTCTTTCACTGCACATTTTATAAATATTGCTCGGTTGTATTTTTGTTCTATTTTGTGAACAAAAATGAATTATGAATTTTTATAATTTATTTTATTCTTCCTGGCCCTTGTTTTTTATTTTTAGTCTTATTATATGTTAATTGTTTTTGCACCAATTTACCTAGTCAAATTCCTTGCATGTGCAAATGTACTTGGCAATGAATACCAATTCTGATTCTGATTCTGAATCGTGAACACACTTTTGCAGCCACTAAAAAGTGAATATATAAACCTGTACAGCATATTGCTCACATAGCTCATGAGGGTGAATGAAAGACTGAAAAATCTAAATCTCCAGCCCTATGAGGGTTTCTGGAAATGTATGACCTTGGACTAAAGATGTGAAAATACTCAGTCACTGGGAAAAAACAAAAATACTGATGTTTGCAATGAAAGGAACATTCCCTTTAAAATTAAAGGTGTAATCTTTTCTAAATAACTTTGCAGTAATACTTCACTGTGTCAAACAGGTCTGATGATTTCACAACAACACCTTGCTAATGCCAGACACACAAAAACACACACAAACACACACTCAGGAGTGTAAAACTGGCTGCTGATCACAACACGAGCACAAACAGTGACAAACGGTGCAGCTGGCATGTGAGAGCATTGATCGAAGGTGTTGAAGCTCGCAGGTGAGCGATGGTGACAGGTGAGGTCACATGGACCTTGCTTTGGTCGTGTGAAGAAAGCGCCCGCTGAGGCAGAGAAAGAGACAAAGAGAGAGAGAGAGAGAGAGACCAAGAGAGAGCGGGAGAGAGAGAGAGAGACCTGATATAACTTTAGTGGAAGGCGGAGGAATGTGACCCAGACTTCACGGGTATGAATCATACAAAAACTGTATTTTAGATGTTTGAATATTTCATAAAATGTCAGTGACTTTAAAGCAACAATGAAAGGAAAGTAGGCAGAACACTTAAGAGTAAAAATAACCTCTGTTACATATGGTTGTGTGACTCCAACAGACAGCGATGTTTCAGTTTTTATGCCTCCATGCTGAGAATAGCAGCAGATGGAGGCATTGTTGTTTGTGAGATGTCGTCCGTACATCAGTCCATCTTATGAACTCTATATCTCAAGAACACTCTGATTGATTTTCTCTACATTTAACACAAACATCCATTCTGTCTTGAGGATGAACTTATTTGATTTTAAAGGTCAAAGGACAAGGTCACTGGCCCTGGTGTTCATCCCTTACTTGTAGCCATGAAAGCCTTTTTGTTGATATACACACTACTGTGTTTAGAACTCAAAGATCTTTTCTTCCTCTCCTAAAATATGAAACAAAACAAGAGGACTTCCTGTTTATTGCAGCCACTGGTCCTGTAAAGAGGGGAGGAGGGAGGAGTTTTGATGCCGCAGCCTTGCACTGCGCATGGAAGAGGAGTATATAATACAAAAATTCATAACATGGGCTCTTCAAATCAGGCCACAGCCCGGACCAAATGCAAAGAAAAAAACACTTTAGAAGTCATAATAACATGAACAGACAGTTGAGACACATCTACAAAGCAATAGCACAAATTAACCTGCGTATGTTTCTACTGAACCACAGCTGTGGTTGTGACAGGCACTTAACACGAATGTTGAACATTTCTAAGGAAAACATAATCCTATCAAACTGCCAACTGAACATGTTTGTTGGCAAAATGTGGCAGTCATCATTAGAGGAAAAAATCTGCTCTACGATTCGTTCAGTGAGCAACTTCAGTGAAAAAGGCAAAGAAAACAGGATCTCAGCAATTCTGCATGAGGATAGTCTGACTTGAATCCTTGAATCTGACACAAGAAATCTCACGGAGACTTGTGCTGAAGTGAGATTAATTTAAGAGGACATGTCTATTTACTGAGGAAATCACTGTTTTAATATATATGCAGTTAAGGTGTTCAGGGTTGGCTTTCAAACTTGGAACCACTCAGTTATGCAACAGACTCAGCCAAAATATCCCTAGGGACAGACTTTCCTTTCTCAGTTCTTATTGACCAAAAATAGGCTTTTGTTTTCCCTATCAGAATTTGTAAAGATATGATCATCAAACAGCTGTCATGTGTAAAGCCTTGACCAATTAAATCAGAGGACTGTACCACTGTACTCCCCCCAAAAAGTTTGGAAATGTTATTTTGGTTGATTATTTCTCTCCTTTAATAATATCAGGTATTGTTTTTCTTGTTGGAGAGCCTGATTGGTCACCTTTACAGCGAGGCACAACTTGTAAGGATTGTGCATTTGTTGAATGAGCAACACAGCTAAACATGTGGGTAGCACCAAAAAAAGAGTCTATGGTTCCTCAGTGAAGCAAGGGTGAGGAACTGGTCTTCTTGGGGTGTTATCTTCTAGGGATGCCCACTTCATGTTCGGTCTTTGACTTCACCAGTCTCATGGTACCAGGGCTGGCACCAACTAATGCAGCCACTCTTTGCACCGGAACAACAGTTTACAGCTGAAGGAGACTTTGGCACATTTTTTGGGCACTACCCACACGTTTAGCTGTGTTGATCATTCCAAAAATTCATGACCCTTACAAGTTGTGCCTTGCTGTGAAGGTGACTAGTCAGGCTTTCCAAAGATATAAAATGCAATATCAATTGGTATTATTAAAGGGGTGAATAATCAACCAAATTATTGTATACTAACAATTTTGAGGAATGGCACATTTGCATATAAATCATGTCACATTGAAACGCAGCAGATGGATCCATTTAGGTCAGAAAAAGAGTTTGTAGTGAAGGACAGGGACTCAACTATCATAGAGATAAAAGTCGGTAAACATTTAAAGTGATCAACCTTTCCTCAACATGCTGTCAATGCAGTTTTTAAAATGGACATAATGCTCTAAAGACTTAACACTGTCAATATGAATTAAAAAAAAATGCATCAAAAGCCACGTTATTTGATTTAAAGCAAGCAATTTAAAACGGTAATTTATTTTGATTAGGAAATGAGTTGGCTGATGTGCCTCCATTTTTTTCAGGTGAAGAGATGTGACTGTGTTTCAAGACTAAAAATGACCACCTGCCATCTTTAAAAAGAGGTGTTTTTGAGCAGTGATGGGTAAATTTATTCGCGTCAACTTAATTAAGAGGAGTGCTGCAATTGTGACACGTAGTCAAATGAAAAGTTGAGAATTTCGCAACCCCCCGCAGTGTTAATGATAAAAAATGACTAATGTAGCTCTGCTCAAGCTCAGTTCATTACATGATGGTCAAAATTTATGCACAAAAAAATCTCAGTGTTTTATGTGATAGCCTGTTTTATAAAATCAGACACTCAAAATGACCACTGGAGTCTTATCACTGCATTTAAATGTGAATACTATTTGTATTTTCCTTTTAAGTTTTTTGTTTACTGGTGTCTCCTACCTGCAAGTTTCTCCTTCGGCTGCAGTTGTGATTACAAGACTTTATTCAATTTGTGATAACTGTTCACAAATGTGCCTGAAAAAAGAAACTATGCAAGGTAAACATATAGAGATAAATCATGCTTAAATTTTTATTAAACTTGGAGGGTCATAGGGTCCATGTGTGGAGAAGAGACCCAACATTAATACCTAAAGCTGCAGAATCTGGTTTCGATCCAGATGAATCCAGTTTTATATTGTGATATTATACTTTACCCCCCTTCCTGTATTTCCTGAAGCTCTCTCCCACGGCACAGAATATTCAGCTATATTAAAATACTGAGCACATTTATCTTAACCAGGAGAACTTTACATGTTGCTTTGGATGCAGCATTCTCTACACAATGAGCACATACATAAATGATAATGTTTTATGAATGATGCTTTATGGATTTGCAGGATTACGGCTGCGTGTTCCACCAGGTTTTATGTTTTGCTGTTACTGATGTACATTGTTTATTGTGAGCTTATACGGGGGATTTTTATACTTCTTTTGCACATTCATGTCATATGTTTTTATGTAGAGTATTCATTATGTTTTATGTTCCAGTCTGTGTGTTTGTGGTTCATATGCTGTGGGAGGAATTTCCGCTGTAGGAACTATAAAGATCAAATATGATTTATTGTTAGAATAAAACCCATGACGTAAGCTGTTAATGTCAAGATCTGTAAATATTTTAGACTTTTACAAATTCCAAAAGGCTCTTCCCTGGAATTACTGCAGTGTATTTAATGAATGTATAACAGACTTTTTCTGGCAGAGTATTTTTAAGTCTTTTATTTTTCCATTAACCCTTTGTTTTTTCTCATGCTCTTCTTTCTAATTGTAACACATGGACAAACTCTACGTTGACTAACTTGAGGCACATTCACGGGTAACACGTCTGGTCTGGACCAAACAAAATCTGGTTTGCTTTTGCAGATAGTTCACTTGGTTTAGGTGACGTTAAAGCTGAAACAAACTGAATATGTGATTTGAAAACAGGGGGTCAGGAATTGCTTCTAAATGAGCCAGAGTTTGGTTCAAAAGACATCCAAAACCCTACCATGTCTTACCTTTAGGAGCACAAAACAGCTCAACTATTATACAAAGCGAGGAAAATGCTACCAAAAAATATTCAGAAAATGTTTTATAGAAGAGAGAGAGATATAGTTTATGGAAAAATTCAAATCCAATGGTTTGAAGTCTGCAACAAGATTGAGAAGTTTCTGTATCACTGTTAGTGGAGTTGACTGTGGAACAGATTGAGTGCAGAACTAAAGCAAATTTCGATCATAATTCTGTTTAAAAAGAGGCATAAAGACATCATTTTCCAGACGTACACGGATGAACAAATACTTCAAAGTGATTGCTATTATTTGGATGTACATTTTGCAGGATATGTTAACATATTTGCAAAGAAGGTATAAGTGGGATTATATCTTCATTCTGTTTGAGGGATACATTGTGTATTCACTGTACATGTTTCAAAATTATTGGTAAATTTAAGACACTGTTATGTAAAATTTAAGGGGGTAGGGTTAGATAAGTTTATACTTCTTCCTACTCCTTTTCACTCCTGTAAGCTGAGAGGCTTAAGAAATTGCAGATTCAAGTTTCTGTATTGTTTTTTGTTTTCATTTTTTTTTGATTATCCCTTATTTTGTATTTTTAACTGTTTTTAAGTTTTCATTTACATGATCAAAAAAAAACTAAATATATCAACTAACATTAATCAATCACATCCAAACCAAAGAAGGACCAAGTAAAGGGAGTGAACCAAACAGCGGTGCATTGTGGATTGAATATGTCCAAATATGACAACAAGAAGCAAGCCAGTGCTGTGTCAATAGACAAACTCAAGCAGACGCGGGCTAATGTTAGCATTGCTAGCCCCACCAAGCTCTGTTCCTCCTAACAGAGTGACAGCTGCAAGTCTAGGAATATACAAGAGTCATCTAGTGTAACCTATGTACAATTTATATTTACTGTTGCTCAAACACATTTGAACAGCTTCAAGCTTAAGGATGTTACATTTCAAAGCCTGGTTGTGTATTTCTGGGTTATACATTTGATGGCAAGAATAATAACTGAAGCAATGCCCCATTTGACAGGCTTTGGGCCACTTCAAAATACAGTGGTAACACTAACCAAGAATATTAAAAAAAAAACCACATCAATACTGAACGTGATGGTCAAGGCAACCTGCTGAAGTTCAAACCAAGCATCAGAATCAGGAAGAAAGGTGATTTAAGTGACTTTGAAATTGATGAGAATGGCCAGAGTGATTCCAGGTGATAAAAAGGCAACAATAACTCAAATGACCACTTGTTAAAATCAAGTTCTGTAGAAAAATCTTCCCAAATTCTGAATGCACAACATGTTGAATCTTGAAGGAGATGAGCTACAGCAGCAGGAGATCCCAGTGGGTGCCACTCCTGTCAGCTAAGAGAAGGTGCCTGAGGCAACGAATTACATGGGCTTACAAAAAAAAATTGAACGATTGAAAATTGGAAAAATGTTGCCTGGCCTGACTATTCAGATGTTAGGGGGATATGATTTGGTGTAAACAACATGAAAGCAGCGATTCATCCTGTTTTGTGTCAACTTTGGCTGCTGGTTGTGATGAAAAGAGAAACCATTTAGATACTGACGTACTTTGGATTTCTAGCATAGTTTACAGAATATAGTTCAAGCATTTTGTTGATGTGAAGCACCAGTAACACTTTTTAATATTTTGACAGATTCATAAAGGTTTTGAATTTCATTTTTATACACTACTGTAGTTTTGTCTTTATTCTTTCACTTTAGTCACATGTAAAAAAACAACTGATTATATGGTTTAAAGTCGGTCAGAAGGGTTAATTATTTTTAATTGTTTAAAATGGAAGAGAGGACAGCATTGACAGATTATGTCTAACCTAGTAACAGTAACTATGGAGGGCGAGGCTTGTTGAACGATCACTTCCTACAAGGGAGGGAATTGACAAAGGGTCAGTTTACAGCATTTTGACCCCACAGCCTACCTGAGTAATGTTGCTGACCATGTCCATCCCTTTATGACCACAATACACCATCTTCCAAGTTTGGAATTTCCCCCTGTGGGACTAATAAAGGAATATCTTATCTTATCTTATCTTCTGATGGATATTTCCTGGTAAAGCTTTGAGTTTTTATTAGTAGCATTTTTTAAGCCAACAAGTTCTAGTAACACAAAACTGTCTACTAGTAGACGATTTTGTGTTACTAGTAAGGTCTACTTGCACACTAGTGGGCCAAAAGCCTTTACTGGTAAAACATTTTTTGTTTACTAGTACTACAAGTAAACTCAAAATATCTCACTGGTAGTACTAGTAGCCATTTTTAGTCTACAAGTAGTACTAGTAAAGCCAAAAGACTCACTAGTAGTACTAGCAGACCTAATGCAAATGAAGTAGGAGGGATTATAACCAAACCCAGCACCCTGATTGGTTGTAATTTTCAAAAGCCAAAGGGAAGCCTGAATGTGCTTTTTCCCGCCCCCTTAATAGAGTATAAGGCTTACTAGTAGTACTAGTGAACATTTTTTGCTTCGCTAGTAAAGTATACTTGCACACTAGTTGGCCAAAATTGAGTACGAGTAGAGTTGAACTACAGTTGATATCACCGATATTAATTTTATGTCCAAACGACTTTCAAAACAGGAGAACTGGTTTCTTGAAGACAGTGAGTTCACTGCCTCCACGGCCACCGGATCAATATGGCATCTTTGGGATATGGTGGCATCAACTGTGTGATGCGATCATGTCAATATGGACCAAATTCTCTGATGTATGTTTCCATCACCCTGTTGAATCAGTTCTGAAAGAAGAACGAGGTCTAACCTGGTACTAGCAAAGTGTACCTAATAAAGTGGCCAGTGAGTGTAAACTTCAAAGGCATTAACTTCTTTGGTAATGTTGAAACCTCATTTGCTTAAAGCTTGCAAAATGCTCACCCTTAATAGCACAGGGGTAATAATTAAAATAAATGTACAGAACATCTCTGATGTATTTACCAATTCAGAAGCTAATCAGTTATCAGTAATGAGACTGACACTCCATCCACCTCAGTACCATCGGAGCAAACAGCATGAATCTACAGCTAATTCAAACAGAACAAGACCCTGCTGCAGCCTCTGCTCTAGTTTAGCCTGATTAATCCCACAAGTCTAAAATTTGTATATGAATAAGATTCTAGGGGGTTTTCAGGGTGGAATAAAGAGGAGGAAATGGGGATCTGACAGGCTGAAAAAAGTTGTGATGAGGACAAATTGGAGGGAAAGGTCAGAGAGAGAGTTAGAGCGAGCCGAACAAAGACGTATGAGGTGGAGGAGAGGAAAGGGGAGAGGAGGAATGATAGCACTGACTCTTAATTACAGGTCCGTCCCCTGTTCTCGGGGTCAGACTGTGATTCACAACCCACGGACCAGCAGTCTGTGTGCGTGTGGGCGAGCGGCCACAGAAAGTCCATAACCTTATCACTGCTGGGAGGGTCAAAGATGTGGACTCCAACTTCTGTAAATAATATGCTCATTGTGACGGGACGGCGGAGAGAGGGAGCGGAAACGGGCGGACGGAGAGGTCAGGTGACATGGAGGGCGAGAGGAAGGCACAGGTGAGGAGTATTTATAACTTCATGACAGTCTGAGAAAGTTAAGGAGCAAGAAAACAGAAATAGCCTGCACACACACTGCAGGACTCCGGGACTCAAATACATTACCGCACCAGAGTTTCAAGGGATGCTGCTGCTCTCAGTAAGACCCCTCAGATTTAAAGAGCATGAATAAGGCATTAAGACTCAAGTAAGCAAAGGCATCTGTCAAATTTCAACAACCTCAATTCTATAATGAACTTTTCTTTGAAGGGCAGTTTGGAGTCACCAATCAACCTACTGAGCACGTATTTGGTCTGTGGGAGGAAGCCGGAGTACCTGGTGAGAACCCACACATGCACAGGGAGAACATGCAAACTCCACACAAAAGGTCTTGACCAACAAAGGGTTCCAACCCTGGGCCGCCTGTGATTCTTTTTGTACTCACTTATTTGCTAATTTCCAACCAGAACCAAAAATATATTCATAAATATTATTTTAAATGCACAAATACCAAACTAGTACTAACTATAACTAATGGGTTAATTAGTTTATCAACTGAGTATTCAACTATAACCCTTTCACAGTTGGAGACACAGGGAGAGAGAGTGTGACTCAACTCCTCCAAGAGGAAATAGGGGAGCATAGAACTACAGCAGATAGAATGAGCCCAACAGACTATCCTATAATCTTTTTGCTTCAGTAGATCTAAAATCTAGTTCTTCATGATCTAAGATTGTTATTTTAACTTAACAATGTCCAGTTACACTTTGACATTCACCTGGCAAGTCAAGGTAAAACGTTATTAAAAAGTAAAAGTAACAAAATAGGTGCTTAATAACATTTCTTACCCCATATTTTTTAAAAGCAAAATAACAGACAGACAGATAGACAGATAGACAGATAGACAGATAGATAGATAGACGGATAGATAGATAGACAGATAGACAGATAGATAGATAGACAGACAGACGGACGGACGGACGGACGGACGGACGGACGGACGGACAGACGGACGGACGGACGGACGGACAGACAGATAGACAGAATAGACAGATACATAGATAGACAGTCAGAAAGACAGTTAGACAGACGGATGGACAGACAGACAGACAGACAGATAGATAGACAGACGGACGGACGGACAGACAGATGGATAGACAGACGGACGGACGGACGGACAGACAGACAGATAGATAGACGGACGGACGGACGGACGGACGGACGGACAGACAGACGGATAGACGGACGGACAGACGGACGGACAGACAGACAGACAGACAGACAGACAGACAGACAGACAGATAGATAGACAGAATAGACAGATAGATAGATACATAGATAGACAGTCAGAAAGACAGTTAGACAGACGGATGGACAGACAGACAGACAGTCAGACAGATAGTTAGACAGACAGACAGACAGACAGACAGACAGACAGACAGACAGACAGATACAAAGATTGATAGACAGCAAGACAGACAGTCAGATAGTTAGACAGACAGACAGACGGACGGACGGACAGACAGACAGACAGATAGATCATAGAGTTTACACCATTTTGAGGAATATGTACTTTTCACAGCAAAACTTCTTCATTCTGTCTCTTTAAGAAAACTTGCTTCAGGCATCAAGAAGACTGCTTTTCGAAAGTCAGTAACAGGACATGATTGCCAAGCTCGTGTTGTAAGGAGAAATGATTGAAAACAAGATCTAGACAGTGACTTATGCTCAGAGCATCATGTGACAGTTGCTCTACATGCGTTCAGCGAACTTTATCATCACAATGTGACGCAGGTGAGGGACAGTATTTACGGCTCCATATGGAGTGACTCCTCATCCACATCATACCCTCTGCTCCCTTTAATCTGCTCCACACAGCCTTTCACACTCCACTTCTCCTTCCTCTCTGCTCCCTAAAAACCCTTGAAAAAGTGATTTTCTGCACATTTACACCTCTAACACTCCAGTGTGGAAGAATAGTGGTTTGAGGGAGCTGCAGTTAACAGTAAAAAAAAGAAGCATATTGGAGGTAAGAGGGTGTTGGCAGATTAAAAAAAAGTGCTAAACCCTGTGATACCCTCTGTATTGGTGGAGAGGAAGAATTTTTGCATTTAGAATCAAAGATAAAAAGTTTCCAAATGTGAGAGGGAGGGGAGAACAGCAAGATAATGTAACCAGGGAGAGAAAGAGTGGAAGATAGAGGGACACATGGTGAACTATAGCGGTGAAAGGGAAGAGAGGAAGCTTCTTATGCTTCCTCAGGGACACAGATAGAAGGAGGAGAGTGCTCCATACCTACAGGCTGCAGGCTCAGAGTGAGGACTGAACAGATACAGGGTGTGAATTAAACTTTAACACCTGCTTGGAATGAATATGAGAACACTCTGTGGCACTGTTACACATCTACTGTTGCAGTGTTAAACTGAATAACTGGTATGTGCACACCCAAAGGGAGTCAGAATGGTCAGAGAGAGGTAACACATATTATTAAAGACACTTTAGGAGGTTCAGGGAGTGAAATAAAAGGAAACAGTCCAAAAAAACAGCAGTAAGAGTTTTATTTCCACTATGAGAGCTGTGTTCATGTATGTTTAAAGGGTTAATCCTGCTCATTTAACACACGCTGGAGGACATAATTCCCTTTGGTGTTCCCAAACAGCCATGAAACCCTCTTTTCTCCAACACACTTGTCCTTTAGATGACTTGACTCAGCATGTTTGGAGAAGCACATTTAAAAGCCTCGCTAAGCTCTGAAAGAAGGAGTTCAGCCTGTAGGAGTGAGGCTAACTGCTTTGCTGTTGCGTGTGTGTTTACTTTGTTATGACGAAAAAAGCTTTTTGGGCATTTCACTTTTATTTAAGAGAAAATCTGAAGATAGAGACGAAGTACAATGAAGAGAAAGAGCGTGACATTCAATAGACATGGGTTAGATTAAACTATAGTCACTGAAGTGTCAGCTTAGCCTCGGTGCATTGGGATAATTGCACGACAAAATATGAACAGGCTTGATGGAGCTTTTTCGACAATTAAGATCAATATGCCCTCTATTTTTGGATTTCAAAAATCCAGACCTGCATTTTCAGAAATGATGGAGTCACAGGGTCCAATCAAACACTCAGCACGAAGCAGGGGTGTCTGCCATATCACTCGCAGCCGGGCCTGGTGCCATGATGGTACTTGAAAGGGCTCAGATCTTCAGTTGGGTTTACCACCAACACCCTTTAAAATACTAGAAATACACACACCTTACTTTAAAGAGTTGAGCCTTTTTGCCCAATCTAAACTCATACCTGTTTGGTATAAAAAGCCATTTCATTGATGTCAATCACTTAGAATGATCTTTAAAACTGCTAGAAATACATAAGATTGGTAGACTGTTTTTTTGTGCTAAATATGGAGTGGAACCAAGTAAATTCAAAGAAAGCACAAAGTAAAAATCATCAATTTATCTGGTTTGGTAGCAGTTGTGTCCTCTTGGGAAGCAATCTGGGAAGTTAAGCAGATAAAAACAAATTGTTCAGTTTGTCAAATTCTGACCCATCCATCTGGATGTAGCAGAGAACTCAAGACTCATCACACCAGAAAACTTTTTAACTATCTCCCACTGTCCAGTTTTGGTGAGTCCTGGTCACTTCTAACCTCAGTTTCCTGTTCTACAATTGTTTTAAATTGTTTTATGTCTGCTTTGTTTTGTCTATTTATGTACAGCACTTTGTTTCAGCTGTGGTTGTTTTTAAAGTGCTTTATAAATAAATTTGAGTTGAGTTGAGCAGAGTTCTCAGCTGACAGGAATGGCATCCAATGGTCTTCTGCTGCTGTAGCCCATCTGCTTAAGATTCAATGTGTTGTGCATTCAGAAATTCTCTTCTGCCATTGGTTGTAATAAGTTGGTAAATGGATTCAAGCTTATATAGTACTTTTCTAGTCTCTTTGACTACTACTAACTGCTACTGACTACTCAAAGCAGCTTTACAGCGCAGGTCACGTCTACACATTCACACCCATTCACTCACTGATGGTTGGAGTTTCTATGTCAGTCGTCCATCGGTATCAGCGAAAAAATAAACGTCCTCTCATGTCCATTTACACGTGTCATGCCCAAGGACACATCGACATATGACAGCCAGTGCTGGGCTCAAACCTGCAACCTCCCGATTACCAACCAAGTGCACTATCAGACTGCACCACCGATGCCCGACACCCCAAGTTGTTTCCTTTCTGTCATCTTGAACCACACTGGTTGACCTCTGGCATCAACAAGGCATTTTTGCCAAGAGAACTGACGCTAACTGGATATTTTCTCTTTTTTGGACCATTTTTGTTGAACCTTCGAGATGGTTGAGAAGAAGTAGATCTCAGTAAATCAGCAGTTTCTATCTAGCACCAACAACCATGCAAAACCACTTTAAATCACCTTTCTTCTTCTTTCTGATGTTCTGTTTGAGCCTCAGCAGGTCCTCATTGCCATGTCTACATGCCTAAATACATTGAGTTGCTTCCATGTGATTGGCTGAATGGCTATTTCCATAAGGAGCAGTTGAGCACTTGTACCAGACAGAGTGGGCAGTTATAGTACAGTGTTATTGCTGCATTGGAGATTATGTGAATGTGCTGAGCAGCTGTCATGCACTGAGTGTTGTGTGCTGCAGCTTGTTACCTCATTCATAATATAATAAATGCACTTGAGCTGCATGATGAGAAAAAGGTGCATGTACCACTGCTCCCATTCAAACTGCATCAATAATAAATCCATAGAGTGTTCAGGCTGATAATCGTGAACCCTTTCAGCTCTCACCAGCCCCGTCTGATGTTTTCTTTTTGTTTGGCGCTGTGGACAGTTGGCAGTACCTCGGGAAATCATTTTCTATTTTTCAAATCTGAATTTTAATCAGTAAAGTTCATCATTCAATTAGTCATCTTTCTGTCTGTGTCTGTTAAATGTCAGGCTATTTAAACAAACACAATCGAGTAATTCAGCAATCATCATCGAGGGACTAAAATCACTCTTACTCTGTCTGACGGCTCCAATTCAACAGCATGCTTGTTAATTCATCACTGTATTCACTGTCCGTATGTTTGCACTAATTATTAAATTAGACTTGCAAAATAATGAAAGGAAGGTACGGATCCACAAAACAAGGAGCCAATCTGTTTCCAGCGAGCCAAATTAATCAGAACAGGATGGATGTAGAGGCATAACATGGTGCAGTAAGTGTTTCCTCGGATAAAAAAACCTGAGTAAACTGAATTTGGACGGCTCTCCCCCCCCGCCGTCCCTGCTCACAGCTGCAGCCAAGTACAGCAGGTGCACTTTTCCTCTCATTAAAGGAGTTTTCCACAGGAACAGAGATGCTTGTTTGCATTCTGACAGCTGGGAATGTGGGAAATTCTTAACGCGGTATTGAAAGATTTCCCCGGGTTGACAGCAGGACACTTTCTCCTCCTGGAGCTTGTGTACTTGGAGAATATGAAGTTTATTAGATATATGGTGTCCTGCAGTCAACGAATTGATGAAATGGAGAGAAATACAGCAGTAACATCTGCTGGGGAGCTGTCCTAAATTCACACTCAATATTCATTACTAATTTCATGGTAGATTTTTCAATAATAACAACATAAAGACATGAGACGTGTGCAGTTTGCTGGTTAAATATACAGTTCGCAAAATTTGACTTTCCTTAATTCTATGTCGTAAATATTTTCTTATAAAAAGCTCACATTATCTCAGATATTTCCTAAAGTTTTCAAAGACACAGGCCAGATAATGGCGACCATGTTTACTGTTGCCATGACAACACATGGTACTGCGTCAAAGCTGCTGATTCTACTGTTCTGTTTTTGTATCTCAAATATATTTTGTGATGAACCAACTTTAATCTCACTCAAACTTCCTTCAGTAAATCCATCCCCCGTCCCCTGGAACTACACGTCCCAAGTTGAATGGAGATCCTCTGTCTCCTTCATCC
This sequence comes from Cetoscarus ocellatus, assembly GCA_037902135.1. Taxonomy (NCBI): domain Eukaryota; kingdom Metazoa; phylum Chordata; class Actinopteri; order Labriformes; family Labridae; genus Cetoscarus; species Cetoscarus ocellatus. Next base: position 233,020 of record JBAMNC010001200.1, read on the forward strand.
CTTCTCTTTCAGAATTGAGGACTCTGGTTAACAAAAAATCTCTCCATGAGGTGTTTTCACTACACAGCAAACCAGTGTTTCTGTTTCACTGATAAATTTCACATACTGAGGGGAAAAACCCTATGAAAGTGACTCCCTGGCTCCAGTGAAGTGTGCTCCAGAATGCTTTGCAAGTTCCCACCATGAACTAAAAGCATGAACCAGGAAATTTTTAATGAATGGAGTCTCAATTAAAAGGACCGTCAGCAGTGAAGGTAGGTGGTAGTAGCAGCGTTATTTTGTCTGGACTCATCATTGGCTGTTTTGTTTACTTGAGAGCCCCCTGGTGGCCAAATTTTAAATACTGTGCCTTTAAATGTCTAAAGGTAACACCCTTCCTAGTGGGCTTGAGAGAGCACAGTATGGAGTCCATCTCTGTTGGGTGCCCGGACATGTGGGCATTTCTAGAAATGAGAAAGCAGACTCAGCAGCGAAAAGAGCTCACAGACAAGAGGTAACATCATATCCTATTCCTCCCTCTGATTTGAGGCTGACCATTCACACATACGTGACACCTGGATGTAGTGACAGCCCATACAACAAGCTATATGAAATTTAACCTTTGATAAACGGTCCAAGACCAGCATGGCTGAAAAACTGCAAGGACCAAGTGGTCTTTACTAGATGTCAGATTGGTCATTCGAGGCTGACTCACTCGTTCCTACTAAAAATGGAGCATCCTCCTGAATGTGTTGCTTGTCAATGTCCTTTGACGATAAAAAAAAGTCCTTTAGATTGTGCAGATATCATCATCTTAAGAGAAAGGTTTAACAAAGTAGCTGGTCTACAAAATCTTTTTAACAGAGTCAAAGCAGAAGTGATTTTGGAATTTTTGAAAGCAGCTAAACTTTACATACTTTTGTAAGTTGTTCATTCTTGATCTCGACATGTCTGTCTAATTTGTTTTTGCCATGAAGATGGTCTTAGTTGCCGACATGGCGATAAACCTCTATTCATCCATCCATCCCTTCCTACTGGATAACAAATTGACAAGTTGACCAAGCGCCATGTCTTTAGCCAATTGTCAATGGTAGCCGGTGTAGCTCAAGTGAATGTCTAACAAGTTACTGGCATTAAGCTTTACTACCCAGATGTAAACAAGCACACTCGATAGATTGCACTGGCAGCATTTGCACTGTTTACGTTAGCCATGCTCAGCCAACCTACTTCACAAACCTTTCCCTAAATACAGTGATCCTGTATTCATGAACTATTGCTTCATTTCTACTGCTTTCTGAGTGATGCCTTCATTCAGAGTCGGTCCATCTTAAAGTGGGAGGGATGTGGCTTTTCAAAAATGCTTTTTCTTTCCATGTGAAGTGCTACACTATCTGATGCATTATCTCCCTAAAAAGGGCTTCATCAGCATGAGAATGAAGCTTAAAAATGCAGGCAGCTTCTCTCATCCCTCAGCTCGAAACTAGAGAAAAATTCACCAGAATAATATATTTATCCCCCTTTATTGCAGTGGCTCCAAAAAAGTGGAGCACATCACTCCAGTTCTGAGGTCTTTTCACTGGCTTCCAATCCCCCAGAGGACAAAATACTCCTGTTAGATTATAAAGTGCTGAATGGTTTAGGTCTCAAATACATCAGTGACCTCCTTTTACCATATGAACCATCCAGACCGACCGGGTCCTCTGGTACAGGTCTGCTCTCTGTCCCCAGAGTCAGAACCAAACATGGAGAAGCAGTTTTTAGTTTTTATGCTCCACACATTTAAAACAAACTCTCAGAAAACAGCAGGTCTGCTGAGACTGTTAATTCTTTTAAATAAAGTTTAAAGATTCATTCGTTTACAGCAGCCTTTGATTAGATTAGATTTAATCAGTTTTTAATGATGAATGATGAGTTTAAACCAGCACTGCAGTTTAATAATTTCAAGTGTCTTATTAATAATATATTTTAGCTACCTTTTCAATTAAATTACCTTTTAAATCACATTTTAGCTTCTGTATGAGTTCAGCATTTCTTCTCTTTTTATCTTTGTTTACAATTCTTTGTTTTTATGATTTATTCTGATGTTATTTTTTGTCATTTTGTTCTGATGTAGTGTGTGAAGCACGTTGCAGTGCCTGGTTGCTGAAAGGTGCTATACAAATAAACTTGCTTTGCGTTTTTTTGTACCATGGCTTCTTTTTTATGTAACACAAAAGTTGCAAACCTGTCTTCGACAAACAACAAGAATTCATGTTGTGCTTAGTATAATTTAAATCACACAGAAACATAGTGAGCCATGGGCTTGTTTCTAAACTCCAATAAAGAGACATTCAAGAGGACTCACTCTGTTTTTATCAGCTGCTTAACAACGACATTTAGGAACCCAGTCAGATGAGCCATTGATTGACAAAGAGTGTTCATGCGGTGCCGACTGTGTTTCATCCATTTGTCATCAGTGTGAGCTAATCTGATATTTCTATTGATTATTGATGGGTATTATTAGCTCTTACCTCTGAAGTGAATGATTACGCCACAAGAAGTGGAGCGCCCTCAAGTACTGTGACTGTCATTGTGCAGTCAAATATATTTACACAATATTCAGAGCACAGGTGAGTTTATCTCTGGCTCAGTGGTGGAAAAAAACAAAGAGCTTCAGTGTAAAGTCTGTACAGTCAAACTACATCCTTAAAATTATTTTTGTCTCAGTTATTCAAAAACTGAGTAGTGATATTGATTCATTTTGATCCCAGTGGCCCAGTATGATATTATCTATGGCCTGGTGGTTGGGGACCTCTTCTTTATTGGGAGATTTTTCTCAGCTGTTCGTTCACACAGATAGATAATCAGCCAGTCAAATGGCAGCAACTGAATGCACTTAGGCATAAAGACGTGGTCAAGACGACCAAACATCAGGATGGCCAAGGTCAGAGAATGACCGGTGTGGTTCCACATGATAGGAAGGCCATGGCAACGCAAATCACCATTTGATACAACAAATGTATGCAAAGAAATGATTCATGAACTCACAATATGTCAAATCTTTAAGCAGCTTTAAGGGGACACACCAATTTTTTATTCTTTTCGTGTCTTGCCTCACTCCCGAGTTCATGACAAGCAGATGGACACCTTTCTTTTGACTGTGGGTGCAGTAACAAGGAAGAGACAGGCAGAGCTCACCCATTGCTAATTAGCTTAGCTCAAACACTGGGAGTCAATGGGAAGTGTTAGCCTGCCTCTGCCTACAGTCATCAGATAAACTCATCAGCAACTCGGAACTGTACTGTGTGCTTGTTGTGACTTTTTTTTTTTTTACCACGTTACATTACGTTATCTATTTTTAGACTAACTGGCACTTTATGTAATTTTCAAAATAAATACATGTGAAACTAGACTAAAAATAGTCCGTCTAGTTTTCATCATGGGAAAAAAGGTTGACAAAAACTGTGATGAAAATAATTAGTCAACAAAATTAACACTGCCATGGGGGCAGCTTAGGTTACAAACCCACCTGTGGCTCCTTTCCTGCAAGTTGTTTCCTACCTACTGTCTAATTTTAGCCCATATCCACAGTTGTATCCAAGCACAGGCATGAAGATAAAAAAAAGAGCAACTAGGAGCCAAAACTGGTTCTTAGAAGTTCAAGAAGTCTGGGTAAACACTGCACCTTTATGGTTGGGAAAGGGTCAAAAGTAGCAGTTTGAGCTGAGCTGTGAAAAGTACACGCCACAGCAGATGCCATGTTTGAATAGAAAATGAGGACAGCATGTACAAAGCCTCTGCAGAGTGAGAATGAAAAGCCATTTTGCTGCCAGTATTAAAAGCATTACTCCTTTTGGCAGATATTGATTTGCAGGGCATGTTCTCTGTATGCACACGCACATGACCATTGAGTGTGTCTGTTTCTTTCACAGTGTGTTACTACCTACAAATGTGTGTTTGTGTACCGTCCAGGGTTGTCTCTTTATGTCCATACAAATGTTTGCTCGCTGGAATGAACCTCACAACCTCCTGTCAGTATTCAAACATGATCATGTGTGACCAAACATGTGTAGCATGAAATAAGCAATAAAAGAAACCATTTGAGACTCACTGCACAGAGCATATGTATGTATTGTTGCAAATGTCAGAGCTGTGAGGGGAAGCGATCTGTTTTGCATTTAAATCATGGTTGGTCTGGAGATTAAATGTATCAGGAGCAGCTCCTGTGCATGTGCACAAGGAGCAATTTAACCAGGCAAACACTTCATTATCTTAACCTTTATTATGAGGGGCTAATGATTGGGTACCAGACCTGCAATTTACCAAGAAACAGGAAGAAATAAACAAAACTGGAGCTTTGGAAATTAGTAACCTGTTTGTCTGTTTCATGTGAGCAATTTGTACAAAAGTAAATGCAAACAAGATAATACGCCAATCACATGGCTTTAACTTAATGTATTAAGGCATGTAGACATGGTCAAATGTAGGCGGCAGTGTAGATCAGTCCTTGAGGGCTTGGGTTGTGGACCAGAGGGTGGCCGGTTCAAGTCCCAATTGAAACATACATGGAAGTTAGTTTGGTAGTTGGGGAGATGCAAGCCGACCTCCTTGATTTGGGTGACTTTGAACGTGGCATGATTGTTGGTGCAAGATGGGCTGGTCTGAGTATTATAGAAACTGGTGTATTACTGAGATTTTCACACACAACCAGGGTTCACAGAGAATGGTCTAGAAAGGAGAAAATATCCGGTTAGTGGCAGATCTCTGGGTGAAAATTCCTTGTTGAGGCCAGAGGTCAGAGGAGAATGGACAGAGTGGTTTAAGATGACAGAAAGGCAACAGCAACTTCAATAACCACTCATTATAATCCACCGTGGAAGAAGACCATCTCCGAACACACGTCAGATCTTGAAGCAGATGGGCTACAGCAGCAGAGGACCATGCCAGGTGCCACTCCTGTTAGCTAAGAACTGAGGCGACAACTCAACCAGGCTCACCAAAACTGGACAGGGTCAGAATTTGGTGTAGACATCATGAAAGCACAGATCCATCCTGCCTTGTATCAACAGTTCAGGCTGGTGGTTGAGTAAAGATATGGGAGATATTTTCTTAGCACCCTTTTGGACCCTTAGCACCAAGTGATCATTGTTAAACCCCACAGCCTACCTGAGAACTATTGGAGACCATGTCCACCCCTTCATGACCACAGTGTACCCATCTTCTGATAAACTGGCTTCAAGAGACAGTGAGTTCACTGCGCTCCATGTGGCCTCCAGAGTACCTTTCACATTTGTCAGATCATGGATGTGCAGCTGTGTGATGCTATCATGTATATTTCCAGCATTTTGTTGAATCTGTGCTAAAAATTAAGATACTCTGATGGCAATGGAGGGTCCAACCCCATACCAGTAAGGTGTAATTCATAAATGGACAGTAGTTATAAGGGGAAACATGTTTGAGAAGCTTGGTTTGGTTTGATCTGGATTCATCTCTAAACATAGCTCTGAAGGGCTCATTAGCATAATTCACTAAATGTTTTTGCAGTTGTTGTCATTTCCAAAGATTTGATCCCTCATATTTGTAAGGACTTACAAATATGACACATCAAGATCTGAACTTACGTGTCCTTTTGTGCTTGGTTCTGTTCCATTTTTAGCACAAAAATCCAACTAAATATAGACATAAAACCACTCTGATATATTTCCAGCAATTTAAAAGATTATTCAAAATAACTGACACTAAGGAAGTGGCTGTTTTAAGAAGGTAATTATAGTTTTAAATTGGTCAAAAATGGCTCAGCTCTTTAATTGATCTTTCAAACAGTGTGAGCAGAGAGAAAACAAGGTCTCAGGAGAGTATGATAATTAAGAAGAACAAGAAGCATAAACTTAGTGAAATCAAAAACCCACAGCACAGCTGAAAGAGGTGGTGGTGGTGCAGATTAACAGCAGTCGGTCATACAAGCTTCAGCATGAAAATAATTGGCTGTAACCAGCCAATGGACAGCCAAACAGATGGAGGAAGAGCCGGTGAATACAACTCAGAAATACAAACACATACCACATGAGATGTGACGTAAAAGATATGATCTTGATTCGAGGAGGAAGTTGTTTAGATTTTATTGATAACAAATCTATTAACAATTCTGCTTATCAAGCCGATTCTTTAACAAGTCTAGCCGATTTTTTTGTGGAAAAGATAGTCCTATGTAGGGTTTTCCATGGCAACAAAGTCAAACACAGATTACACAACATTTGACAGGCTTTGGTCCGCCTCAGCCCCCTGAACTGAACAAAGTCTAACAGACATCAGGTGTGAAAGTAAACACCATACATCACCAGGCTCTAAATATCAGCATGTGGTATTTTTGTGTCGCATTAACTGGGTTTCAACCTGTAGAGAGCAGTATTTTGGACAATTTTATAAGTTCTTTGATTTAACTTTATCTTATATTATTTTTTATTTAGTTATTTATTTTACATATCCATCGTCTTGTGGCTTTAAAAACATCTTAATAACAATAATAACACAATAACTTGGACTGTAATGCCAAGATTTGGATCAAAACTAATCATAAATATCATCATTTACTATCTAAATTTAAGTATTAAAGTTTAATTACTCTTTAAAAAGGCAGTCGAGCCTTGCAGGGTAAACAATCAAGCACATTTGGACATCCTCTGATTAACAGTGGCTTTATTTAAAGTCCAACTAAAACTGGAATCCTTTTGGATGTAACAAGGCACCGAATGATCATGTACTTCAAAATTATTTGAGAAAACATCTCAAGAATGATCAAAACATTCATGCATCACATCCTACACAGCCAATCACTCAAAATGCAGCACACTTAAAGGACATGCTGCAGATCCACAATGTTTTTCTGCCATCTTGTTTAGATTTACTCACTCTGATGCTTTTAAAAATCAACTGCATATCTTGCAGACAACATCTGGAAGCAACAAGTCCATACCAGCATGTAGGAAAGCAGTTAATCACATATTAAAGACGAGTCAGGAGGAGAGAAAGTGGGCACAAAAAGAGGAAAAGTGATTGATAATGATTCGTCAGAAGTATAACTCTCAGAACAACCCAGAAAATCACAGATGATTTTTACAGTGGAGGAGCATCGGGGGGGTAATTATTCTGTGAGTGCTTTGATTAAAGGCACCTTGACAGCCATTAATGGGAGGTGGAGAGCTCCTAATTTATGAATCACCTGTTCAGAGTCAAAAACTGCAAACTTATAAACTGTTTTGCGCTAAAAACTGTATAATTTTCCTTTTTGAAGAAGGTTTTGATCCTCTTTTCTTGTAGACCTATGAAGGATGTATAATAAGAGAGGGAAAAACACTGAAGAATGACACGGAGCTCCAATTAAGCTCTTTACATTTGGTTAAATGGAACTAAGGGGAAAATCAATTATGTGAAATTAGCCCTTATTGCTAACTGCCCCGCTCTCTATTAGGAATGCATGTGAGACTTGAACAGTGGGGAGATGCCTCCTTCTGCATGAGAAAGGCTCTGCCGGCGTGGGATCCAGCCTGGCATGGTTTGAATCGTGCAGCTGTGTGGTGGGAGTGTACAAAGGAAGTCGTGCAAGGATCAAATGGTGCTGCGGTAAATATCAGAGAAGGTGAAGATTAACGCCCAGAGGCATTGTTGCTGTTGTGTTTGATGATGCTGGCAGACATAATAGAGATCTACAAATGTTTAAAGAGCCTCAGCGGGGCCGCGGATGCTCCGAGCGAGAACCGTAAAGGCAGGAGTGGAGGGATGGAGACAAAGAAATAACCACTCACCAAAATATTCCACAGGGAGCTAAATGTTGAGGAAAGTGCAGCGGGAGAGCATTAGAGCGTTAGTACTGTCCACCAGGGAAAGAGAACATAAGACGTTTCCCTCCACCTAATCTGAGACTTCCTGCTGCATCAGCTCGGATTCACTCTCCTCGCTGAGATCTTCCTGCCCGCCTGAGTGCCCAAAATACAGGGAAAAAAGACCCATCGCCTGGGACTTCAATGCATCAGCGAGGGACACAATAGCCAGACGGTGAAAGTACAGGAGCCAGAAGAGTGGATGTGAAGCTCACGTGGTTGTGTAATCTTGTGGAATGGTATGAGGGCACAATTTGTCATAAAACTAGTGTAGTATATTAAAGTATTGAATAGCATAGTAGTAGTTTGGGATTTTTGAAGTAGGGCTGTATGAGGTACATAGCATTAGCCTGAACACTTGTCAAACTGACAGACAGCAGCTCCCAGTCTGCACTAAAATACTCCAGACGAAGACTAATGCTAAATCATGCTGCTAACAGTGCCACTGAAACAACAAAAAACACAACATGTGTGCCAAAGTGGAGCCTAAACAAAGCAGCTTGGTAGTGGAAAAGTAAGTTGTTGTAATTATTCTGTTTATAGCATGTGATCACCTGTTGCTGTTTTGTGGCTTGTTTCTACCCAGAATTCTTAAAATGACACAGATTCGGTGGCCCCATTAGAAACAATGTACAGCATTAGCATTCATCCTGGGCATTCTGGCACAGACTGACAGCTGCTGTCTGTCACTGTGGCTTGTGTTCAGGCTGATGTTATTTGCTGCATACATTCCCACTTCAAATATCTCAAACCATCCCTTTAGGATTTACCCAAGAAATAAATGAGGACTAATTTTGCATTCAGTTCTTAAAGAAGACATGCCTACCTAAATATTGACCTGATATACCAGATGGACTGTTTCTCACATGCTTGGGATATATTTCATGTCCATCTGGGCAACATCCACTTCTTGCTTCAGCACAATGGTCCTACACCCTTATCTAATGCTTTTTTGTCCTTCAAGGGAACAGGAATGATCATTTCAGTCTAAAGCTTTGCAAAACGAATTTGACGATGGCTGTGGAATTGGGCAAATCCAGCTGTTTTGCAAGGTTATTGGAATGAATGAATAAATGCTTATTGAACTGTCAAAGTGATATGACTGTGCTTCATATCAGACGTCAAACATCACTGTCATACATGACCACATATGACCACATTATGGCAGAATTAGAGCTGTTGCAATACACCAGTATGGACCATGACTGTCTTCATTAAAAACAGTAATCACATTGAGCCAAAAATAGGCATATGCTGTGTGAGTATATGGTTCATAATTGCGGCACGATTTAACCCTATCTGTAGTTGAATGTAAGGATTGACTTCCACATAAAGATTAATAAAGATGATTAACAGTATATTTCTGAATACTTGAAGTAAATTTTAGATCATGAACACAGCTGACTTGCCTGAGTAAATATATGTTAGTGGGTAGGCTTGTGAAAATTTGGCATAAAATCCCTCAATGTGCTCTCAAACTTGACCTTTGAACTGCACAATGTAAAGAGCCAGAGCAGGTAAAAGAGATTTTCTCAGTGCAGCCATGACATAACAAATTCATATCAACAAATGAGCAAAAGGCCCAAATGACCTTGACCCTATACATCTCCAAAATGTGCTGACTTAATCCTCACATCAGACTGGAAATTTGTGCATTTTTACAAAGACCCTACAGAGTATTTGAGATATCACATTCACAAGGCGAGAAAGAATGTAAATCTTACTGACTTAAACGTCTAAAATACAAAATCCTTGAGTCAGAGGGAATGTTTGTGCGCATGAACCTTGACCTATGAATCTCAAAATTTAACCAAGTCAACAATGGGCCAGAGAGAACATTTGTACAAAGTTTGAAGCAAATACCTTTAAGTTTTCTTGAGATACTGCTTTGAAATAATCCCCTGAAAGGCAGGACGGACAACCAGTGTGGAGATACAGAACAGAAGGAAACAGGAGGTGAGAAGGTAAGGTCAAGGCCCCTCCATCCCTCAGAACTGAGATCTCACCTTGAAAAGACATTGGGCCTCTTGATCAATCTTTCATCACTGTCTCCCTGCAGACGGCCTCTCACCTCACTCAAACCTCCCCTCTTCACCTCCTCCTACTCCTCCTCCTCCTGCATCAGGCTGTAACATTATAGACCTGGAGAAAAGGCCTGCTGCACTGAATCACTCAGACGCTGTGTGTTTACAGACCCACCTGCCATTTTCACTACCTGCTGCTCTCTTCAACAGCACGCTAACAGATACCTGACCGCTGCTGAGACAATCAGGGAGGTGTTAGGGAAAACAGTATGGAGACAACACAGACTATTCTTTATTAAAGGTCAACTGAAATTTACACCAACATCTCACTATTGTGTAGAATGACCTTTGGACCCGAGCAGGAGATTTATTTTCTATTCAACACTTTAAAGGTTGTTGTAGCCCCTATAATTACCAACCAGCCACAGAAAAGCATGTTTGTTGTAACATGAATCTAGCATTGATCCTTTAAGAGTAACACAGCTTTTACATGTTCCTCTAACGTTACACCATGTCCTTTGAAAACACGAGCATTGTGTTGCATGCCTGCTGTCCACACATCATCTGTTAAAGGGATACACCAGCGTTTTTTTCCTTCTGTGTCTTGCCTCATTCCTGAGTCCATATCAAGCAGATAGACACCATTCTTTAGACTGTGCATCCAGTAACAAGAAAGAAACAGGCAGAGCTCGCCCACCGCTAATTAGCTTAGCTCAATTATGGAGTCAATGGGTAGTGTTAGCCTGCCAGATAAACTTTTCAGCAATTCTAAACGGTCCAGTGTGCTTGTTGTGACTCGTTTTGTTAACCGTATTATGCTGCGTTATCTTCCACTATCATCATATTTTCTTCTTTTATGTATAAACAGAAGCTTTGGTTTGTTGACTTACTTCCATGGTGGTTTGTGCTAGAGATTGACTTCCCCGAACGAGTCCAGTCTTTTGAGCAGCTCTTTTAAGTGAACGATGAGAACTGATTCGCAGTTGTGAGTGAGCCATTCTTAAACTTGCAGTCAATTTGCATTTAATAATGGCTCGCAAACGAACGGCTCACTCACAAAGACCCGACTCATTTGCAAACGTCACATCTCTAGTGCAAACCACCGTGCACATGCTTTTAAGTGGGTCAACAAAACAAAGAGTAGAGGAAGATAATATAATAGCGAAGATAACATTACATAATGCTAACAGGCATTGCCAAGAGGCAGGCTAACACTACCCACTCACTCCCAGTGTTTGAGGAAAGCTATCTGCTTGACATGAACTCAGCATTGAGGCACAACATGAAAACAAAAAAAATGTTGGCATATCCCTTTCAGTCCATCATTTTTCTAAGCTGAATACACAAAGACCCAAAAATGCTCTCATACCATATTCAGTTTCAGTTTCAGTGACTTAGTGAGCGTCAAAGCAGCTCTGACAGCCACTTTAATAGAATCTGTTGTTGGAAATAAGTTAATTAATCTTGTCTACTTTCTCTCAACTCCCTCCTTCTTCATCTCATAGCACTGCTTCACCCTTTAATCCCTCTCACGGTCAGCTTTCTCATTTCATCCCGTCTCCTCCGATGCCTGAACCCTCCCTCTGAATGTCCCCTCTCTTCTATTTCAGTCACTGAGTATTGCTTCAACACAAGAGCATTAAGAACGAGGGGCCAGCGGGGAGATTTCTCCAGGGGAGGGACCTGAGAGGCAGCACAACACAACACGGCGCTTACAAATCTTCACAATCTCTTCTCCCCGAGTTTCTGCATTCTCCACGGTTTCCTGCTCTCGTGTTTTCTTTGAGACAATCCTCCTCCTGCCGCCGTGTTGCTTGACTTTTGTCAGGATTTTTTTACACCACCTATTTTCAGACCAGATGTCAGCAAAAGGTGTGCTTCTGTTTGTGAGAGCACGGGGAGACGGGGGAATAAACACAGGAAGCTGTCACCATGTTCTCAAACAGTGCGTGCTGTTGACGAGAGTCACAAAGTAAAGAGACAGTCACAGGTTATATCAGGTTTATGGCTGAGGACGTGTGCTAAGGGCAGAACTAAACCCTCAAATAGGAGCACAGTGGTCATGATTGCTCGAGCCAAAATAGAAGAAGCAAATATGTTTTTGAGTTGGTGCTTTATTGGCATGAATGTTTTGAGCATAACTGCTGAAGCAATTCATTAAAATTAAAAAAAAAAAAAAAAATCACAACAAAAGGAAAATAGTTGACTATAATGAAAAAAATATTAGCAATAAAGGTTTAAAAAATGAAAATTTAAAAGGGTTTTTGAGAAAACATAAATGAAAAAAAATCAAAAAGTATAAAAACGAAAAGAAAGTGTGTTCAGGTTCCACTGGTTGTCCTCAAGTCCTCACACAATTTCATATATTTGTCTGCAATAATCTCACAGTTCTGCATATCTGTCAGAAAACATTTTATGAATGTGTGTTTGTGTAATCTGGAGATAGTATTCTGCTCCCTACAGTCTGACGTTTAGGGGAGAGTTGTGAGGAAGTGGAGCTCCTGGAGTCGCAGTGAGCGACATGTCTCTACAGCTAATCTGTGGTCACTGGTTCTGGACCTCGTCAGGACTTTTCTTAGTTAAGGGTCTTTAACAGTGCATTAGAGGTTCCACATTATACATTTCTACTGTTTTTTAAACAAAAATATTGGGCTGATCAGTTAGGGAACAATTAAAATCACGGCTATTGATCGATATCGAGTTTGCAAATATTCAGCCCGATTACAACCCATTTCGTAATGTTGCTGCAGCTGTGTAACAAATTCTGCTAATTATTTTGAAATGTCTTAAAAATCATATACAGTCACGTACTATTGAAGCAACAGGATAGATTTGTTGTCCAGACAAGAAACTCCTGGGTCTCTGTGCTTCCATTCGCCATTGTTTGTGAAAAGTTCGTCTTCACCAGAAAGCATACGCGTGTCATAACACCACTGTTGCTCTGCAAATTTACATTGCCAACTACTGGCCTGGCATGCACGCTTTTTAGTCATTCTCGGGGATCTATGTGAACGTGCATAATTTTTAAATGTGAAAGCAGAGCACTTTTGAAAACACAAAGGAAAAACCTTTCCATTTCTTGTGACAACGCTGTCGTGTAAATGGGCTCTTAGAAATAATAACTACAAAAATTAAGTAGTGATTCTGCACTGGATTTCTCTTTTTCTTCTCCTGATGTCAGTTACAAGACGCTGCTCTCTGCCATTCAGCGGGTGGATCTGCGAGTCAACACACGTTATAATCTCAGTGCATATCCTCTGTACAAACACAGTCACAGTTAACACTGTTACCGTTTGAAATGACACCAACCACGCTCCGCGTAGTGAAAAACATGCTCATGACTCCCACTGTTGGCGCATTATGTTGAATTAGATTCATGATGCACATCGTGTATGTTTGCTTGTATGCCTACATGCAGCAGCGGCTTTGCTCTCTAAACATGCTGTGCTTGCAGAGGTCTTGTTGGGTCAGTAGTGTTGCAGAGATGCAGCAGTAGCAATATTGGATGGTCCACAGAGATGTGGTGGAGGGGCCCAAAGTGCTATCTTTTCATTGGCCCTATCTGTTCACAGCAGCGCTCCTGAGTTTTATTAGGGAAAAGCAGAGCTTCATCAAAGAAGAATGATATGAAAAGTTCAAACGAGAAGCTCTTAAATAAATGCATTCAGCATGAATCTTTCTGAGGAATAATCATGCTCTAAGGCTCATTAAATATAAGGCCACATGTGAAGATGCACTGGCCTTACACTCATATCAAATGGGAATCCTTCATTAGTAATTAATGGTGTTGATCTGGTAAACATTTCCCAGCGGATCAGAAACATCTACATCTCCTCAGGGTAGGTGCTTTTTCTGCATTTTGTCTGGTAAACATCACAAACAAAATCTCACTCTGTGATAATTACAGCAGCCCGTTGGACTCTGATTTGACTGGTTGAACAGAGGAGGACGTCACAGGCAGCAGACCTGTAATAAAGCAGCACTAGAGGACAGCAGGAGATTACAGGGCTGAGGAGCAGCACCACTTCATTGCTTTTAACTGTGCAATATAGACATAGATCATTACTTTAGGGTCATTACACACAACCATTCAGATACAATCCAATATTGCAAATGACAGAGGTTGAACATCTGTCTGCATGTGGAGGTCGGAGTTTAACCCCTGAGGGTCCAGTGCTAAAGTATTTTAGATTGATCTGCATAATAATAAACAGAGACAAGTGGAATTCTATTATTACATAAACCATCTCCACTAAAGCTGTGCCGTGCAGATTTTAAACATGTTAACTGAATTTTAAGCTATGAGAAATCAGCACGACACGTGACAGAGCACACCAAACATGCCATGGTGACAATGAGTAAGAGGAACTGAAGCAAGATGTTGCTAGGTGTTAGCTTTCTTAACCTGGCACACCAGATGGACCATTTAAAATATTTCACCAGTCCATCTGCAAAAAAGTCAATAGAAAGTGTTTGGAAATGGGCAAAACCTTTCCAAAGCATATCCAGCAGGTGATTGGACGATCGTTCCGTCAATCAGATAATGTAGTAGGCGGGTGGTGCAGCGGTGTAAAGGACAGAAGGGGAGACACTTCATAAAACATACTCTCATGAAAACATGTCAGAAGTGGAGTGTAAATATCCTTTCCATAGAGAAGTTTGGAGTGCTGATGTTTGTTTATCATTTAATAAAGAAGTGCATTCCAGATCTTACAGAGCTGCTACTGAAGCTGTTAGCATCTATGCTAACCTCTGTTCAAGCACTCACTCCCTGCTGTCATCTCACGCTTAGCTCCCACCTCTTCCAGCTCCGAAGGACACTGATTAAGGTCGTCCTGCTTTGGGCCGCTCCCAATCGTTGTAGATTTGATAACTGAATCAGAATCTACACTGCAAGGTTATAGCTTCCTGGGACATCAATGTCAGTTGAAATTTGGCTATTTTTGCAATAATGTCCACTCTTAAATGATGTTGACTTGATTGGACAGCCAAGGTCATGTGTTAAAAGTCAAGGTCACAGACTTTCAAAATCATCTTTTGCTTGTGAATGCCAACATGTGAAACCGGATTGCACAAAATTGCCTCATGGGATTTTCTTCAAACTTTGCACAAATGTCACATCACACAAATATAAACTGCAGGTCATAGGTCAAGGTCATGTAGTTCTCGGGTTATCACTTGCATGTTAAGGCAGTATCTTAAGAAACTTTGCGGTATATCCGTCAAACTTTGTACACTTATCCTCTCATTCTGAAAGATGACCCGATTAAATTATGGGGGTCATAGGTCACAGTTATTAGGCATCATGTTCACCACCTGCTTGTGAGGTCAACATCTCAATTGCTTTCCAGAATTGACTTGAAATTTTGCACAAATATCTGATTTGTTTCAAGGACAAATGGTACTTATTTGAAGAGACAAGGTCAGATGTCCTTGAGCCTCAGGGTCGTGCCTTGCTTGCCGTTAAAATGAATTCTTTGAGGGATTTTTGTCAAACTTTGCACGAATGACCTCTCTGACTCGATAAATTGATTAAGTTTTTGAGGTATGAATCAGAAATTACCCAGCTTCTGTACTTTTTCTCTCTGGTTATGTTTACCTCCCCGGGGCCTATAACCCCAATGAGGCAGTTTTTCTTTCTTGAAAGACGAACATGAAAACAGATTATAAGTTTCAATTGCTTCTTTGAACCAAACCGTTTTCTTAGATGAAGGAAAAGAGGTTTTTTTTGTATTTAACAAAATCAGCATTTGGAGTTCTAATCAGAGGAACTGTTGATCTTTTTTGATTTGCTAACAGCTCAGTTTTTACTGACAGCCTCTGTAATGAAAATATCCATGGTCTGAGAGGAGCGGCTGGGCTCGGAGCCACAGGTCAGACAGCTGTGTAAAGCCCCGGCTGGTTAACACCCCTCCCACCTTTGTGCAGGTTTATGGCCATGGATCAGTGGGCTCGGTAACAAGGCTGACAGAGGCTCCTAACAAGTGAAGAGACAGGCAAACAGATGAACCTGGCAGCTCCTGTCTGCAAGGAGAGCAGCGCGGGAGGGCTAAGGATAAATGGGAATCATCCAGTCAAGCGTAGCTGAATATGCTAGCTGGTCTCAACGGGCGCTAATGACTGGGCTGGGGGATCAGGGTGACTTGACACCATGTGCAGGATTAAGCAGGTAGAGAAGGGGGAGTTTTTAACAGTCTGGTTCAGGAAACATGACATGAAAGAGGAGAGGATCGGTGGGTCGACCCTGTCAAAGACTGAGATGTCAGACAAGAGCAAGAACATTAGTCATACCTCCATGTCCGGCAGATACAGAAACTACAACAGGGCAGGTATGAATTAGAACCAAGACAGAACGACATTGAAGGTGAACTGAGCTTGTTTTTAAAATGTGCTTTAGACATAAACTTTGACTTCACTTGAGTAAACATTACGATGGAATTCAGGATGTCATGATCAAATTTGCATAACAACTTCAGTACCTAGACTAAATAAGAACAAAAAAATGAACTCTGACCCAAAATTTGACCTTTTTTTGTTTCTTTGCTTTCAAACTTGTACAAAGGAAACAATCACCAAACTCAAACTAATTCAGATACACTGCAAAAGCCCCTTTAAAGAAATGGAAATGCACTTTAGGCTTATTGTATACTCCTCAAAATAGTTTAAAACTTTATTTTGGTCAGTGATTTCCCTGCTTTACTAAATCCACTTGTTATTGTATTTTATACAACGAGGTACAAATCTTAAGGATGATGCATTCACTGAATAATCAACACAGCTAAATGTGTGGGTATCTGTTGTGTTGTCTTCCTGGGACCCTCACTTTGTGGTCTGTCTTTGACTTCACCAATGTCTCAGAACTTGGTCCTACGTAAGTTTGGAAATGGTAGCAGAGCTGACACCAAATCATGATGCCGCTCTGCAGACCAGAACACCAGTTGAAGAGGCTTTTGGCACATATTTTGGTGGCACTATCCATGTTTTGCTGTGTTGCTCATTCCAGGAATGTACCATCCTTACAAGATTTGAATTGTTGTAAAGATGACTAATCAGGCTTCTAATGACATAAAATACATTACCAATTAACATTATTTAAGGGGGAGAAATAATCATCCAATATAACGTTTCCAAACGTTTTTTAAGGGGCATATAACAAAACTGTAAGGCCATATTGCCATAGAAGAGCAAATATTATGATTTTATGCTTTCTTTTTAATTCTATAGGGCCCTTGGCATGTTTTACATGGGTACACCACACTGCAAAGCACTTCTATGCACAAAACAAAAAAGCATCTGGACTCTTTCCTCTCTCTCTGTTCACAGCACCAGCAGCTGCTCTTTTCCTTGAAACCTGAACAGACCTACCAATGTTACTTCGTACTTTTGTTTCACCAGCAGTTGAGGATAATTGGTGTGGAGTGGCAAGCTCAGTGCAGAGCAGAGACTCTTGCTACATTGATTATAGGGGAGCAGAGCTCATGCCACATATTATCACGAAGCCAATGATCAGCTACAGAGAGGCCTTAAATCGGATATAAATAAACGGATGCGAGACACAACAACATCCTTTGGTTATCAGCTGGACATCCCCAAAGCGAACCTGCTTTTTAACCCTTTCGTGCATGAATAATTAAATCACAAAGGAATACTTTTTTTAAATGTTGGGTTTTACTTTCAAACAAGTTAAAAATCATGGCCATTTTTTTTCAATGTTATATTATGAGGGAGTTATGCATCTGTCCACTATAGTGTACACCATGCATCAACAGTATAAATAGTAATTTAGTGGAACTTAATAAAGATCCACAAACACATGTCTTTGACAAGCATTTATAAGGAGTAAATAAAAGAAACAGCAAAATCTGAAGTATATCTATTATTGCTGTTTAATCAAACTATTTAATTGTGAATTACATCAAAATTTAAAATAACAAATTAAACAAAAATGATGTAAAATTTCAATACAGGCATACTACCCAATTTGCCCTCTGTCAGCTTTTTTTGGATTTATGATGCCATATCTTGAGATGGTGAAAATGTGCAAAGATAATATCTTTTTGAAACTTAAAGGTGCAGTGTGTAGAATTTGGCAGCAATTCGCCAAACAGAAACAGTGAACATAAGATATAACGTTTCTATTTGTATGTAAAGTCCGTCAAAATAGGAGTACAATCATCCCCATAAAACATTTGTTTTATTTGTATTTAGTTAGAAAAAGCTTTAAAAAATTTACGTTACCGCGGGCCGTGTTCATGTAGGCCGATATAATGATCTGCCGTGTTGTCTACGGGTGGATTTTAGGGACAAAAAGAACGAAAAGCGAATCTGTCCGCCGGTTCTGAAATCTACCTGGAATGCAGGTGAAGAAGAGGAGAGAGGACGGCGGTGGATGTAGAGACAGTTGTTACTCTGCACTAGGGATTTAAATTGTGTGTATTTTACAGTTAAAGCTTTTGGTCCCTAGCCCTTTTGGTCTTCACAGGCTTCCACTGCCCAGCGATTTGACGTTTTGGTTACGGTTGGGCTCATTCTAGAATCTGAACGATAGATGTCGCTCAAATGCCAAATTCTACACACTGCACCTTTAAGACAAGGGATTGGGAATTTACCACCTGGTAGTTGGACATGGTACTGCAACCTAAAGGGTATAACATTTATTCAAAATACCTCGACTGTAGTGGAGATCATGCATTAAAGGGTCAGAGGTCACTGTTGACAGTAACTGTGTTGTTGTTGACCCTTGAAAAGAAACTGGTGCTGCTGCCTCTTACACTGGCCTTAGGGGTTTTCCTCAACCACTGGAAAACCATGAGGGGTTTTGAATGCAGAGTTGTTGAAAACATGAGGCCATGCAGCGCTGAACTGACCACTCACTATAGAGCAGAGTGGTCAACCAATCAGAGTTGACTGACCCAAAATGGGAGCCTTAAAGTTGCAGGAACACCAACAGAGTGCCTCAGAAAGTCTGGGACTACAACTGGATCAGGAGTACTCAGCTTAATAAAACTGGAAGGGTTTTGAACTGTGATTGTTAAAATACTCGAGCAGTCATTAAACTTCCATGTAAAGACCTTAGTTAAGGCAAAATATGAGCTTTTATTAGCCTTCCTTGGGGTTTATGATGTAATAGCTATACAGCCTCCACCTACATGTGTGTTTCTCACAGGCAGACACCATGACTCTTTTGTAAGTCCCCCCTAAGGCCTGTAAACCCTCCTCGCTCCTCCCTTCAGATATCTTTTGGCCAGAACTCATTATCATCACCTGCTGTAGCCTCCCGGCCCCTTGAGATCAGAGCATTTTCAAAGGGGAGGGAAAAAGTACTGCATCTGATCCTTAACAGAAACAATTTTTTTTCATTTTTTAGTCAACTTAAATCAATTTCTAGATCCAAACATGATGTAAGTGGTCAAACACATCAGGAAATGGGACCTTTAAAAATTTAATCCAGGCCTGAGAGACATCTGAAGCTCAGGTTATGAGGACATTGCACCAAAATGGAGTCTCTTCATTGATTGAATATACAGTACAATGATGATATCCAACTGCAATAGTGTCTTTTTAGGGATCATGTGGCCATCATGGCTCCAGTAAAAATCAGTCAGCTTCACATTATCTCTTGGAAAATGGCACTTCTTCCTCAACAATGAGATAAAACTAACTGCACTCTAAGTTCTATCTCAGGGAGGGGAGGAAAAGCTGATTAAAGCATTAAGCTTACAGGCAAATATATCCATGTCTGCACACTTATCTTCACATAACACATGGGCGGGATGAATATAAACTCCATAATCCAGTTAGGTATTATGTTGTAGACAAAGTGACCACACCATAATGACATATTTTCAGCTATAAAGTAATCAAATTGAGCAGACTATTACATTAAATTGAGACTCAACCCATCAATGATGGCAGAGAAAAAACTAATTACAAGATGTAAACATCTTCAGAATGTAAATAGAGTATAGAGGATAGAGTCGTCACTTAGCTAATCAGGAGTCAAGATGTGTGATTTCATGTTTCCATGTGCTTGCTTCGACAGCTGAGAGCAGAAGTGAATCAGAAAGCCAGGGAAGGTTGTAAATATCATCGGAATTGTCGTGTTGATAAGCTATCATCCATTTTCCCCACTTACAGAGTTGCATAATTCACAGTTTAACCGCCAAGTTTGCAAATTGATAGAGGTACAGTACTGAACCAACATTATTGCCGTACGTGAATAAGTAATATTAAAATAGGGCTGGAGGGTGACGGAGCCCACAGATGCCAAGGATCTCATTCATCCCGGTTGTCACTACAAGCCGGGCTCCAGCTTCAATAAAACCTTCGACATGCCTCATCATCTATCACAGCCCCGGCTCTGGCAGATTCTTGGCTCACTGTCTGACGCCGGCCCCTCGGTCTTATAATGCCTCATGGGCTCTTAACCCCCTCCAGCTCAGGAGTGTACTACAGCACAGCTCCGTGAACACTGATGTTAGTCCTTAAGCGATATTGACGGGGGCTGAAACCTTGTGAACGCTGTGAAAGCTGGGGTACACTGAGAACTCTTCTGTGGCTCGGTGGCTTTCATCCAATCTAATGCTTATCAAGATCCAGCAGTGCCTTGTTCTGAGGTGTGATCACGTAACCTTCAGTTTGTTCAGGTTCCTGATCAGATGAAGGGTCATGATGGCTGACAAAGAGGGAGACGATTTGGCTTTACCTGCTGCCTGAGAGGACAGGGACATGAAATGTGCTCTTCTGTAAGCTCATTTTGTTTCATTTTCATTTGAAGATTATGTCTTTCGCTTCACTTAGACAGTCAGTACATTAACATGATGTCTGAATACACAATAGAAGCACATTAACGCCCTGTTCTCCAGGGTTTGAGGACCCATTGTACTTTAAATATCAAGCATTTCATCTAGTGTGATGTGTCATGTGGTGCCCATACGATTAAAATCTTGTGCGGATACGCCTGAATTTGTCTCCATGTGGACGCCCCCTAAGTCAAAGACTTAATCAGATCAAGTAAATCTCATTTTTATGTTGTTTTTTGATAAAACAAGTGGCAACATGTACTCAAACTGGCATTTAAAATCCTGAAAATTACTGAATAATATAATTTTGAGCAGAGTTGAAGTGATTTTAGAGACTTATGGAGAAAAAAGCAGGAAAAATGTTACTGTAGGATGATCTTACAGCTTTTTTTGCATATATACTTGTGGCTTGAGTTTCTTCTGAGGGTGCAAAAAGTGTCAGCAGTGTATCTTAGACCCGTAACTGATATTAGATTTTAAAATGTGTCAAAAAAGAAACAATATCACAGAGATTAGTGGGATTAAACTGTCAAACAGCCATAATAAAAAAACAAATTAAAAACAGAAAAATAACAACATTTACAAATATGGCAGAGGGGTTCATTGAAATAGAATAGAGTAGAATTGCATGCTGTACATACAACAAAATTTGTTTGAGCGCAGAACAAATAAAAGAAACATTAAAAACACATTTAGAGAAGAAGACACTGCACAATCATCCAACTATTTAAAATAATAAATATAAATATATGATTTAAATTTACCAGCAGGTAAAAATAAAGTAACCTGAACGTACTACTCTATTGCCCACAGTACTGATTGCACATTTGTGGCCAGTCTTGGGAATTTAAAAGTCTGATGGCTAATAGTCAAATTGTTTTTGTTTTTTTTTAATATTCAGTGAACTCATACTTCAGTCATAGTGTGTTTTAAAAGTCTCAGCATCTCAAAGTGTTATTATATATTGACAATAAAAAAAAATGCAAACAAAGTAAAACACTTCATTTTCACAGTGACTGAGGCAGAAAGAGTCAGAGTGTGATTGTTGTGCATCGTGAACAACAGCTGAGTGAATATCTGACTTTATAAACCAGGATAATATGAGTGGGGGTCTATTTACTCCTGCATGTACAAACCTTAACTGGAGCGAAACTGGTCTGAGCATTCTGGAAATGCTCCACAGTCACATTTCAGTCTTTGACCTGGGAGTCAACTAGCTAAGATAACAGAAACATAAGCAAAAGGGATGGCATCTCATTTAGACCAGCATGAAAACAATAAACAGTACAGAGCTGTAGGCAGGGGCACTGACAAAAAATTTGGGCCCCATGAAAAAATATTATGTTGGACTCAGACTAATCCTGCACAATGTTTAACCAAGGGTTTCAAAGTTTTCAACCTGCAACTCCAAAAAGTGTAGGGACAGGAGACCCTGGAGGACAAGCACAACTCATGTAATGCATCTACTTCTACAGTTAGTAATACATTTTACTGCTTTCATTCATTTTGATTTGATTTATTTACTTTTTATCTATCTTTTTTTGGAGGACAACATTTCACGACTTGTAAGAGCACACTCTGTTAAACCTGTTTCTTAAGTTACCTAAACACTCATATCACTCTTCACAAGAAAGATATTATTACAGCCTTTTCTCCCTTCATGTATACATATATAAATGTGAACAGTTTTGAAAGTCTTCGATTTTACCAAAGCAGCCCTTGTTCTAGAACTTTTAGGTTTTTAATGCTAACTTACAGCCAGTTTACAGCTCTGTCCTGATTTGGTATTTATTGTACTTGGACATTTTGGACAACACTTTGTAGCCTCTTGCACTGGAGTCAAATATGTCCTCTAAAATTGTACATTTTCTGTTGCTTGGGCACTGGGACAAGAACATTAGCAAGTCTTTCCTGTACATGTAAATGCACTGACTATTTAAGGAGGTCAAGAAAATCAGGCCTTACAGGCTTTTAACTCATAGATCTTCATCTTCTCGACAGCAGGACCTGGATGGGCTGTAGAAATTTTCAAAAAAGTCCCAAAGCTTAAGCATGTGTGAAACCAGGAAAACCCCTGAAGTGACAATAATGGAGTCTGAAAGTCCTCCCAGCCCGTGAACGCTGGGGTACCCACAGCAGAGTCTCATGCTGGATTGCTTTTATCCAATGTAGCTGTTAACAGGGTACAACTCCACTGTTGTTACACGCAACCCTTTGTTTGTTCAGGTCACTATTAGAGCGGAGGTGACGGTAGAAAAGATGTTACTGCTCAATCTGCTACCCTGTAATACTGGACCCTGTACTGGATCTCGTAGTGCCATCTCCGCTCCACTCTTATCCCCTTCTTGTCTTAGGGGGTGTGTGTGTCAATTACCTTGCTCAGATATCACTGAGAAGTATCAGTGAAGGTCATGTTGCTCTGGCTTTAGAGGCGATCTCCTCTTAATCCTTCATCTCTGAGGGAGCTGCACATCATCGGAGCAGACGGAGGCTGCCAGAGCCTGGATGGTATTTTAAGAAGAGAAAACCCCTTCAGCATTATTGATGGGGGCCAAAACCTCTTTGACTTTGTGCATTTCCTGGCACAGAGCAAGTCTTGTTTGCATGGCTGTTATCCGTCCTGTAGTTTGTTCAGGTGTCTGATCCGACAAAACGTGTTTGTGATTTACAAAGCAGGACTGGTCTTTTCTTTTATGCTGCTTTTATAAAAGTTACAAATGAAGCAGAGCTGTTAGCATCTACTCTCCTGTCTGTCTTAGTTTTGGCATTTGTGGATGCTCTCTGTCTGGATTGTTGTCTGTTTTCATTGGTTTATATTTGTTCAAAAGAGCTTTTTCCACTGCCAAACTCACAGTAGACGATCTCCTTCAAGAAGATCATTCAGGACTGTGTCAAAGTGAGGCCTAAGCTTTCAGCAGTGTCAGGTGAGTTAGTGCCAAAAATCTGGAAAACTGTCCAATCTTGCTTGATGAAAAGCTGCTGAGAAACCTTCTAGGGAGAGATGTACATTTCACTCAGTTTTTTTCCGACACTGTATACTTACTGGTTCAATTAATTGGGCTAAGTAACAAGTACATGTAACCTTTCGCAGCAGCTGGATCGGCCTGATTTAATGTCTGTAATAAGGCAGATCCATCTTGCCAAGCTCCAATCTACAATTACTGTGCTCATCCCAAAGCGGGACAGCCCAACCAGAGTCCTTCAGAGCATGAAGAAGTGATAGAGACAAGCAAGACGACAGCAGGGAGTGACTGCATTTAGAGAGATTAGCTTAGATGCTAGCATAGATGCTATCAGATCACACAACAGACTTCTGTATAGTAAGGATATTTTCAGTCCACTTCCAATATGTTTTGACCTGAGATTATTGTACAAAGTGGCTCACGATCTGTAACGCAGTAGTGCAGTGGCTCATAATACATGATGACTGACGGAGCAATCGTCCAATCACCTGCCGGAAATGCTTATGAAAGGTTCTGCCCTCCTCAAACACTTTCTATGGGCTCTTTCCCAGATGGATTAGTGAAATATTTTGAACGGTCCATCTGGTGTGCCAGGATAAAGTACATGTTTAGTTGTTTTGGACACTGTAAAGTGTGTATATTTTATTTTATATAACCTTGTATAAGGGTAAAGAGAGAGAGAGACTTGCCATCGTCTGAGTGTATGGGGGACTTTGTGCCCCTTTTTGCTGCATTATAGGGAATGAAAATCCAGATCCTGATTCTTGTGTGCCCTCGTCTGTATAAGTAACCAACTAAAGTCTGCTACCTACTCCTCTCTGGTAATAGGGATTCATATTTAGTGTCATGAAATATTGTTGTCCATATTTTACACCATTAAACGAAAACAGAAAGGCTCTATATTTTGCAGTGATGTCTAAATTTTCTTTCGTACCTCCACCAAGGAGGTTATGTTTTTGCCGGCGTATGTTTGTTTGTCTGTTTGTTAGCAAGATTACACAAAAACTGCTGGACGGCTTTTGCTGAAATTTTCAGGAGATGTTGGTAACGGCCCAACTTAAAAATGATTTGACTTTGGTGGTGATCCAGATAACAGCCATTAGCGGTTAGCGTTTTTGCTAAATAACTGTCTAATTAATATTGAGATCAACATGATCCTGAGTGCTAGGTGTGGGTTTTCAGCGTCAGTGAATCATATTATGATGGTAACTTTATCATGGAACTATTGCTTATAGATGTAACAGCAGTATGTGAGATACCTTGGCTGAGGTTTGTGCTCTCTGCATGCTTTCTAGTTCAGATTTAATTGAGTAGTATCTGAAAATGTCAAGATTCCCTGACTTCAGAGGGTATGTACTAATAATCCTCCATCTAGAAGACAACTGCACCACCAAGGAGCTGCAAGACAGCCTCAGAAAAGTGCCAGAAAAGTGCCAGAGCTTTGATAAGACTACATCAGCACTATTAAGGGGCAGCAAAGGAGGGTAAGAAATGTGTCACACTTTGATCATGTTTGAAGCCATAAAACCCCCTCAAGTCGAAGCAAAGGGAGGCTGAAACCTCATGAGATGGGGATCATTCATCTGTGGTGTGGCGGCTTTTATCCGATCACGAGGTTATCAAGACTTGGAGTTTTTTGTTCTAAAGTGTGCACAAGTGATTCTGGGTCTGTTAGACCTGTTGATCAGACGAGAGGAGTTTCACTTTACTACCCTCCTTTAGAACGAGACCTGATAGCCAAAATTGCTGCAGAACTCCACTTTACAGCCTCTCCTGCCTTTCAGGGAGACCGCGTCCATTACCTTACTCAGATACTATCGAGCAGTATCTGAGAAGGTCAAGTGGCTTTGACCTCTGAGGCTATCTTCTCATAATCCTTCATCTCCATGACAGCGGCGCTATTAAAGAGCTGCGAAAATGTCTCAGATAAGTGCCAGAGCTTTGAGAGAGTGAGCCAAGAAAATCCCAGAGCTGTGTTTCATGTAGCTTCTTTGGGTGCTGGTGAAAAATTAAGCACCTAGCCATCTGGGGGATAGATGATGCAGCAGATTATCACGTAATTGAAATCTGTGAAAGGTCAGCAGCGCGATGAGGGGCGACCTTAAATCAATGGTAGTGGGTTAGGTCACGCTTCAGTAGCAGGAACCCCTGAGCCAAAAAAGGGCGAGGATCCAAGATCACAAGCAAAGCAGGGAAGGGCGATGGACGGAGTTAAAAGCGGCAAATTAAAAGTAAAGATGAGACGTGCAGCGACCTAGGGGACGAAGGCGAGACAGCAGTCATCTGTAGAAGACGTCCAATATTTTCACTCACTCCTTTTTTCTTCCATCTCTCATTGCTTTCCCTCCCTCGCGCTGTCGTTTGATCTCACCGTGGCCTAAAGTCAGATGGGTTTTCTATCTCACATTCACTGTTCCACATGAGGGAGCGTGTCTTTAAAAAAAAAAAAAAAAAGTCTTCTCAAAAATAAATGGGGCCCTCTGAAGGCAAACTAAGACGATGATGGGCGACGTGCTGTGCCAGGCCTTAGCAGCAGGCGTGGGAGTTGTTAGAATTGCTGGGGCCCGGGGCAGAAACCAATACGAGGTCCCGTCCCATTTGGCTACAAGCAATCCTGTAGTGAAAGCAGCAGAATTTGAGGTTTTCTAAGGGCCTGTAGATGTCAAAAAACTTGATTATCATTATTTATCTTCATTTAAAGCGAGAATACCGCCTTAATTGCGCTAAAATGTTCAGACTTTTGGGTGATATCAGCAGAGTGTATGAGCCTCCAAATGTTACCAACTTATGGTATTTGTGAAAATTCCTGCAACATTGTTTTTGGCTTCATCTTTCACACATTTCTTTAGCCAAAAGCGTGTGGCACAAATTCATATCTAGACAAAAAAAAAAATCCACATTAAGCAAAATAAAATAAGAAAAAAAAAGCTATCACAAAACAAAAGCAGTTAAAATAGTTGGTTGCTCTCCTGACACTGTCTAAAATGTACAAATAATTTGGTAATGTTCAGATAAAGGAGTATTTTACCTCAAGTTTAAGAAGAACCACAATAGAGTCCTGATTCATTCAATACCTGACCAAATAAAAGCATTCTGTAGGAACAAGGGTAGTTTTCCACAGAAAGGGCCGACCTAACGTTAACACTGAAAGACGTAGCCCAGATACGTGATTAAACAGTTTGTCTTTATTTATGAAATATTCTACCTGCTGAAAAAAGTTAGATCTATGACTCGACGAAGCTAAATCCCAGCCAAAAGTGTTGCAATTTTCTAATATTAACACATACAAAGCTAAACTGCAGGGAGCCTCTTCTTATTATTAGAAGATAATACGATGACAGTAGAAGATAATGTAACATAACATGGTGAAAAAAAAAATGAGTCACAACAAGCACACAGGACTGTAAGTAGTAGCTGAAGAGTTTATCAGAATCAGAATGGCCTTAATTGTCATTATATAGGATGTACAATGAGATTGGAGAGCTTCTCCTTTTCGGTGCAATAGATAGATAGTTAGTAAGTTAGTAGTAAGTTAGTAATAAGTAAAAAAGGTTGTAAGAAGACCTTAAATGTACAAGATATATACAAGATGAAAAAAAATCCTACCAGACGCAATTGGAGCTCTATATAAAATATGAGGTAGAGGATGAATATTAATAATGAAAAAAGGTAGTTCTCAATATTTCTATTGTATATGGAAATGTATTGCACAGGACAGCAGAGTATATACTGAATGCTTAAAGTGCAAATGGCTTATCTCATGACTGTAGGCAGAGTCAGGCTAACACATCCCACTGACTCCCAATGTTTGCGCTTAGCTAATTAGTAGAGGGCGAGCTCTGCCCATCTCCCTTGTTATTGCACGCACAGTTGAGAGAATGGCGTCTATCTGCATGGACTCAGGAGTAAGCTAAAAACGTTGGCGTATCCCTTTATATAATGGGCTGCTCTCATAAGGATAAAACCATGTGGTTCACAGTCACACAGAGTGTTATATATCAAAGGTTGGGTATTCAACTGCAGTCTTTAGTTCACTGCTAGCTACTGATTGAAGTACACATGTTTTTGCTAAGGTGTCAGAACTTTTTCTTCCTGTCTGCATCCACAGAAGTTTGCCTCCTCTATTTCTGAATAGTTTATTCTTGTCTGTGCTCCAGATCATAAAGTTACCATTCACAGTAAAAGGAACTTCACTGTCAGCTGAGTCACTCATTATTGGTTCAGTGTTAGTTTCCTCTGCCATTGTTGTGTCTTTTTGAGTCCATAGAGTGAAACAGCAGATCGACAGAATCAATGCATACAGGCAGAAGAATACATATAAATTTGCTGTTTTGTAAAATGGTGCCAAACAAAAAGACTTTGTGGAGGCAAAACAAAGTGCTCCAAAATGTTGCCCAATTGTACTTTTACCCAAAATAGTTTTGTGGACCTGCCAACAGCAGTGTACTTTATCCATGGTCTCAGGTCCTTCTTCTTTAAGGTACAGCCCTGCTGGGAGCCCTTTAGGCCACTTCACTGACCATTGCCAAGTACCTCATTCAACTCAGCTTCAAAAGTACTGAAATATGGCTTTTAGTGGCTAAAAACAGTCTTTTCTCCCCAATAACCCCTGTCTGTTTGAGTGAAGTTTGTCTTAGATGCCTCAAAATGGAAAAGAATGTTATTTTTGAAAGCACCACAACTGGCCAAGGCTGTAAAAACAAACCAAAAACCATGGTGGACAACAGAAAGTGCATACCAAACCACAGACTAAGTGTAAGAGTGCATCCCTAGTGAACACTCTGTAGAGGTCATCGCATTTTTGAAGCCAATTCAAGGCAAAATATGGGCTCTCTAATTTTTACCAACAAATACAATATGAAGCCCCTTGGAGCATGAGGTCCGAGTAAATAGCTTTCCCTTACCTAAAAGTTAAAACCTCCTGTAGCAGCAGACATCAGTGATTTGATGTAAAGAAATATCCAAGAGTATTTTTAAGTGCACATGTGGATGGAGGCAGTGACGTGGTGCGACTGCAGACCATCTTTTCTCCATCTTTCAAAAGCCCAATCGGATTAGGACAGGTGTAGGTGTTAACTGTCCTCCTCCACACCAGTATTTGCTTTGTTGCTTCTCTCTTTTCTCCTGTCCCAGTGCTTACAAGTGTTGCTGAAAGAGAATGAGATGGTTTGGCAGGCTGAGATAGCACAACAATCTGCTACAGATAACACCAGGGGAAAATATTTTTCAATTTTCAAAAGAGATGAAAATCACTTAAGCGGTCCGTGCCAGCGTTAACTGGCTGGAGAAGCTGCTGCAGTCAAAGGGCCGCGTGAGTGTTATCAACATTTTTAAGAAACCCTCAGAGCGATGAGCGCTGTGTGGCAGCAAGTGGCCAGCTTCTAAATGAAGCAGAAGTCCCACTCAACAAGCATATAAAGGAAAATCAATAGCTCTGTTAACTGTCTATTGTCTGTAATAAGAGGCACAGAATGGGCTGTAGTCTATATATTGCCCCTGTCATCATCTCTAAAGCAAAGGCCTTGACTGTGATTGACTGGCACATCGGCATACACCCACCACCTAATTGGAATTTACTCAGAGGAAGACAAAGGCAGCAGCTCTCTTTGTCACTGACAGGATGCCATGAGGCCTGGGGAAATTGAATTCGCATCGAGGGGGATTTAATTAGACCACTTTGTACCTTTCATTGCTGCTGAATCCTATTTACATTCATTCTGGTGTTACTAAGCTCCCTTACCTTAGTTTTAATGACACGACTTATCTTCAGGTCTCAGTCCTCAGGTCTCTAAGCCTATATTATATAATACATTCATTTAATAATGGAAGTAAAGGGCAGGTTGTCCACCGTAATAAAGGAAAGGCAGGCGGCTTAATCATAGAGCACCAATCATACTCAAACCTATAAAAGTTAAAGCAACTATATTACAAAGAGCTTATATCTTACATGCAGCAAAAACACAAATTCTTGTAAATATGGATAACAAAATAGCCAGTGCCACATCTACAAGTTGGTTAAAGAAATTCTTTATTCCTTTAACCAATATAAGCACAACATTTTGGACAAATACTCTGTCCAAGATGTAAAGCAGTCACCCACCACTGATCACCCAAGTTGCTCTGCTTAATAAGTGCTGCCTGGCTGCCAAAATGCAAATGTGTTAACAAAGGACCTTAAGTCAGGGCGATGGAGGAAACAGAAAGTAGTACATTAGTATAGCTGTCTCATTTGTATCAAGTCAAAAAAAAAAAAAAAAAAAAAACGTTCTTTAGTAAAGTTTGAATGTATAAATGAACAGAAACAAACTGAACTTTTGTGTGAAATGCAGTCACCTTTATTTAGGCTACCTGGTAGAGCATCTCAGTTACAATACCAGAACTGACAACAAACAGTGAACCTGCTCTACATGAATATATCAGTTCATAAAGAGAGGAGCTCTGATTGGATCACTCCACAACTTATCCCACCACCACCAAGCTACGGCAGTTGTGATTGGATGTCCCTCTTAACTCAGCCAACCTTTCCACACAACCAAAGTAGCTGTGATTGGATATATTCCTAACTTGTCCCTACTTTCTACATGACCAAATTAGCTCTGATTGGATTAAGTCTCTGTCAAACATTTTAGTCTAGTTTTTATTTGTTTACTAAAAGGTCAGTTAATTTAGTTTTTGTTTTTGTCCATGTGCACTTGTTTTTATTAGTTACTGTCTAGTTTTCGTCAGAGGAAAAAAGGTTGTTGACGAAAACTGACGAAAATAATAAGTCAACAAAATTAACACTGGCCCAGACATCAAACAATATACACAAAACATGACATAAAGATGATTTAACCCAAAACCTGGTGTAAATCTAAAAATATTAAAATATTCTAAGTTACTCAAGTAGTAGTTTTATTAATATAATAACTATATGATCAACATAATCTAAAAAAGAGCATAAGAAAGTTTTTGTTCATTTGAGTAAAGACTCTGTATATGGGACATATTTACAGCCTGGACTTAAAAGCACCAAAATAAATCATTAAGATTCATCCAGTGAACTAAGGCGAGCCATTTCACTAATTAGATTAAATAATGAGGTCCATAAACCAATGTGGGGAAGTCATTAACTCCTCATGCGTGACATTCAATATGCTCATGTCTGTGTTCCTTTAAAAATGACGCAACACCAATTTGTGATCCTACAGGCAAAATTCAAACACACCAAATAAACAGGACAGAACGGGACTCATTCCTCATCACATTGTGTGGCGCAAGTCAATCATCCTGCTCCAAAATCCCCTTTGAAATAAATCTTAAAAAAGCAGTATTTAGATGTGCTGGGTAAAAGGACCTCGAAGGCAGGATTTATCAGCTCAGCTAAAGGGAGATGATCCACTGAGCGCTGATAGGAAGGGGTTGCCCCGTTTTTATTCTCAGCTTAACTGGAGACCAGCAAAAAGCTGCCAATGATACTCACATGGAATCCAAACCAAGAACTGCTGGGATGAAACGTACTGATAGTTCGATAACGGCTGTTTAACTTGATGGAAAATCAATATTACACTTGATTCTAACAATCATTCTCACTGCCAACATCTACGTCAGGACTCTGTTTTAGTGTTTTACAGTTTTTAAGCTCTAACTTAATTTATTTTCTGCTCAGGGCAGAGACTTTCATGGCAGAACCACCTTGCTGCCATTAAGCTGATAAAATCTGTGTTACAAGGCCTGTCAAACTAACTAATGACTCAACTTGATAACTACAAGGTTTGGGTGCTAAAAAGACAGTAAGTACGTTTAAGTGGGGTTCACACAACCTGACGATCAGACTTTTGACTCGGATCTCCACTTCTGATCAAATTGAGCAAAGGCCCAATTATCTCGAGGTCTTAAAGATGATCTTCCCTGATTATCCTGTGCCGTGAGGTGAGTTAAGAGTCATTTTATCCTCTTGGAATAGAATCAGGGCTGCCCCAACTTGAAATCGTAAATATTAAACAAGTTCAGTCTTCACAACCTGAAGTCCTGATGTGTGTGGAGAACACCGAGGACAGTCGAGCACGTCCTCTGTGTTTTGTCACATGGACCAGAGTAAAGACAAAAAGCAGAAGACTGTGGCATTGACCTACTTTTATGTAAAGTGCCTTGATATAATTTTTATGATTTGACATAATACAAATAAAGGCTGACTGACTGATTGATAATGACAGCACATATGACAAAGACCTGGTCTCTAGCATGGCTTTACAGTTCAGAAACTAAAGTCAAGTTATTTTACTTAATATGGAACTGAAGGATGCAAAAAAGGGATAAAAGTACTATGAAACAACTCCTACCCTGTTTCATTCATGCTTTAGTGATACTTAATTTTTGTTTAGATGCAACTCGCTCAATAACTGTGTGGGAAGATTACATCAGCGTTCTTAATCACAGTGATAAAACCATGATTAGTCAATCCATCCTCCAGTCTGGAAAATCTACCAATTATTCAATTCAGTAAACCACTGAATAAATCTCAGATGGAGGTGGTGATTCAGAGGTCTGGAACAATGCTCACATGAGTGTTTGTTGGAATTATCCTTCTAAGTTTGGTTTTAATCCAAAGATGATCAAATTGGGCCTTTGCAAATATAACAGAAGAACTGTCTCTCACTGGAGATTTACAGTTCATCTCTCTCCATGCTTTAACACAAAAGACTCACTTTTATGCAGTTCTAGAGTTTAAAACATTCACAGCTATATGTTAAAGTACTAGCGTTATGACATTATAAAATGAATTGCTCAGCAGATCATAATTATGTTGATTTGGATTGACGAATAATTTGAAAAATCATCACCAGGCAGAAGCATGAATCAGGTCTGACTCACCAAGCAGAACTTCGAACCCTACAATTAGCTGCACTAAAGCATTAAACTCCATCATTTAATGTGCTTTAGTCAGTCAATATTTACCTTTAATCACAAAAGTTACTGACAAAATAATGACTGGTCTACCATGCTTCTCCAAAGCCCACTTTCTAGTCAAGGTTGCAACGCAGGGAACACTGAAGCCACACTAAGTGGATTTGTCTGCAACAGGACTCAGGATTCTATTCAGCACAAAGCATTAAAAAATGCTGCATACACTGAATAGTCACATCTGGGTCTTAAAGGGGATGAGGGGTGACATTCTGGTTGGTTTGATTCATGTTTACTTCAAAGTACACCGATGTAAAATCAAGACACTTAATCTAAAGTCATTGTGCTCTGGGCCTGCTTTTGCACCTGGATTGTGCACCCTCTCGGTAGTCCAATGTTAAAGGAAAATGCACACAAGACCAGCTACTTCACTCAGAGCACCTTAAAGCTGGAGCACGCAGGGTTTTTTTTGTTTATTTACCTTAATTTTTTAAATTATATGTTTGGGCTTTTAATGGCTTCATAAATATAGAGAGATGGTGGATAAGCTTGTGAAAGGGCACGAGAGAGAGCAGGGGGGACATTCTGCAAATGGGCCTGAGGCTGGGTTCAAACCTGGGCCGGCTGAAGCATATACAGGATGGGCCTGGTTACTTTCAACTCCGCCAAACCAGCACCACTGCATTTTTGTTTGTGTGTGTTATTAATAAAACAAAACTAGAAAAGCACTCAGAAAGCGCAGACCTCCGCCAAGCAGCTTTGGTCCACTTTGGCGAAAATGGCCCTATCTGGCAATGTTAAAGAATCCTTTAAAAAACTCCTGGATAGTAACGGTGATCCGGATCACCCCCAAAATTTAATCAGTTCTTCCATTTCCCATTTCCGACAATTACTGAAAATTTAATCCAAATCCGTTCAGAACTTTTCAAGTTATTTTGAACACAAACAAACAAACAGACAGACAGATAAACACCGGCAAAAACATACCCTCCTTGGCGGAGGTAACTATCTGTCAGGATGTTGTTATTTGAAGATCATTAGATGCCCTCTTCTGGCTCTGTATTAGACCCTCAGAAAGTCTAGCAAGGGTATTAGCCAATGAATAGTAAATGGTATATAAGCTTAAGCTTACAAAGCACATTTCTAGTCTATTTGACCACTTACACCAACAGTCACATCCACCCTTTCACACCCATTCACTCACTGTTGGTTCAGAGAGTCTAAAAAACTGCACTCTTTACTTGAATTAAGAAAAGAAAATACATAAAGACATGGCTCCTATTGCTGGTGACGTGATCTCTCTGGGACAACCCATTTCTATTTTCTTTAGTTGTTATTAAAAGTAAATTAGAAGTGTCATTTGACTGACTACACACACTGTCATATGAAAATATCAGTTCATGTTACAAAGCGTATGGCATTACTAAAGATTAATTCAATGCAAATGCAATTCATATGTCACCGTGGCAGAAAAATTAGACTTTGTGTGATAAATTCTGGGAATAGAGACGAAACCCAAACTGTCCCATCCTCACTGCCAACAAACCGCTCTTTTAATCTCCATGTATTTATGAAACCATGACCATCTTCCAATTATTCACTTGTTTTTTCCATCTGCCTGGGTGCTGACGTGGATTGTGTAGGACAAAAGCATTACCATCTGAGCTGCCCAAAGTCAGAGTACAGTAGAAGCAGCCTGAGTGTAAACCATGTCAGAGTGTTGGGCTGCAAACTCTTTCATTAGCTTTCATAAATGTTATCTGGCACATATCTGAGACAGGCTGCTTGGATTGCCTGCTGTGATTTGGCCCGTTCTGCACCTCCCCATCCTCCACCCCCCACCATCGGCGAAGTCAGTTGACAGCCTGGCACAGAACCCAACTCCTGAGTCCTGATTTCACACTCTCTCCCTCTACTCCTATCTTAATAGGCTGAGCAGACACCACGTCTCTGATTAGAAACCAATTAGCTCCCCAGATCCCCGGGTCCTTACTGAAGAGGCTGCAGGATGTCATCTGGATTCGCCTCCTGCCCTGGACGGGGGGGGATCTTTGCTCCCCCTCCAGCGCCCGCTGGCCTGCTCTAATTTGTGGGGAGTTGTCGGGGTAAGGTAATAAGGCAAGGAGAGGAGCTATTCCTTTAACATGACCTAACCCAAATGTGAGCTGTGGCAGGCGAAGATGGATAACTGCTGGCTCCTGTTTGTGTCTCATGTGTAATTATCTCAGTCTATCTTTAGGAGATGCTCATTTGAGTCACTCAAATACAGTAGTCCTTGCATGAAAACAAACAAAAACGGCTCTTTTGGAGACTGCTGATTTTGGAAACAGCTCTGTTGATGAGCAGAATATATGGTTTCACTTGGTATTAAAGGGACAGTTTGGTATTTTTAAGTGAGGCTGTAGGAGGCTCACATCAGTTAACCATAGCCATTCTGATAAACCTTGTAAAAAGAGCACTGGTCGAAAAGCTAGGCTCTGCAGTGCTGCTGTAAGGAACAGAAGTTCAGAGAAATTTGGTGAATTTTAGGTAAAAAAATAAAAGAAGTTGTGCACTGTTCTGAACACATGTACAATGTCTCACTTTTAACCTGACAAGGCCCTTATTTAAGATCTTTTCCATGATGTTATTTTACATATTTTATAAATATTTTTAGATGATTTTACTGTTTTCATGTTGTGTGATTTGTTTGTCATTACATGATGTTTTTTAAGTGGTTGTTTTTACATTGTGATTGCTGAGTTCCCAGTCTGTCAAACATATTTACCGTTTGGTACTAATAAAAAAAACTTGAACCTTGTTTTGGTGCTACTTTAGCACACAGCATAGTTTATGTGTCCTCCTGTAGTACTGCATCAAGATAACCTTGCGCAGCAGCTGGATCCGCCCGATTCAATGTCTGTATTCAGGAAGATCCATCCTGCCAAGCTCCAGTCAACAACAACTGTGCTTGGCCCAGAGCAGCACGGCCCAATCAGCGAGCCTCAGAGCAGAAATGGCAGAGATGAACGAGACGGTGGCAGGAAGTGACTGCACTCACAGAGAGATTAGCATAGATGCTAACCGCTAAAGTGGCAGTTCTATCAGATTTGACTGCATTTCTTTATTAAAGGAAAGCAAATAACAACAAACTTCACATTCTGTAACGCAGTAGCGCCCGCCCTACGACATAATCTGATTGGGTCGTAATAAACTTTGACATAACAATCGTCCAACCACCTGCCAGATATGTTTCTGGAAGGTTCTGCCCTCCTCAAACACTTAAATATGGGCTCTTCACCAGAGGGACTTGTGAAATACTTCTAAAAGTCTGTCTAGTGTATAGGGTAAGCATCAAGATGAACTGAACAACTCATACATGGCTATTATTTTTGCTTTTTATCAACCCTTACATGTTGTCATCAAAATGTGTCAATTCTCACACATTTATGCGCCTACAGTCGAGTTTGCAGCTGCATTATTAATCCACCTGACATTCAATGACATGTTTTATACCTATTTTATGAGGTGATTCTAAGCACAGACTGGCACAGAGTGGTTTAAGCTTCTTGATAATTTTTGAAAGTTGACAACTTTCAGCTTTGGACTCCAGTAATCAGCTTTCTTTGATTTGTCCTTCACTCGCCTCCTCTCTGTCAAACACTAAAAAGCATCCATTTCAGCAGCAGAGAAACATTTCCAGACAGTTTTTGTTCTATTCATGACAGATATTTTCTAACATCATATTCAGTAACACCAAGTTTTCCCTCAGTGATGGACGGATTATTTAGTCCACTTAACATGTTTTAAAGATGTTTCCCAACATGCCTGCAAAAAGTAGCATAAGCCAGCAGAGAAGTCTAAACTGGGATTACTGGAATTTTTGGGGAGCGACAGGCTTTAGCAGACAGGCAATTGACGGACTGAGAAATTGCTAGCCAGGATATTAAACCATACTTAGAAAATTTCCCTCAGCATTTGTCATTTATCCTTGAACCAGGTTCTCCATGCAACCATCTAAAAAAAAGTAAATGAATCCTGACCTAGGACAGGTAGCAGCTGAAGACCTGAAAACTGTTCCCTCAAAAGGGCCTCAGACCAGTTCTCCTCTGCTGTTGTTAACAGAAGTTCAGAACTAGGTCAGCAAAAAATGACATTGACGAGCATAACACTGTTCAAAAAGTTTAGGGATTTTTGTTCAGAGTGATCACTGTGAGCTTGTGCTGGATAGAAAGCTGGTTTAAATACAGTAAATCATAATTTTTTCCACCACAAAATGGATTTATTATGATACTGTTACTAAAAGACTTGTGTCATTGTGCCTACAGAGGGCTAAAGCACTGCCACATCATTCAGCTTAATGCATCAAACTACCAGCCACAAGGTAATATGAGTCAAAAAAATGAAAATGAGATTCAATCTTATGTCCCACCAAAGCAAAAAAATATATCATAAAACATCAGGATATGATAGCATAATCATTTAACTTTCATACGGTACATTGGTCATTCATATTTAGTCAAGGGCAACTGCACAGCAATGAATTTTGTAAAACATTTCAAAATTGCTTTTGTCCAAGTTTTGAGTTTGTGTAATTGGATTTTTTAGGACTTTCTTTGACATTTGCCAGATCATTGACAACCGAGAAATTTAAGCAAAACAAAACATTCAAACAAACAAACAAACAATAACCAAAAATGCCTGCTGCATTGGTGATGTTGATAAATGAACCTCCAAGACAACAGCAATTACCTCAGACCGACTCTTTTTTCATCGGCCATGTCCTTTAACAAGCCTCCCCTCTCTCTGAACACACAACTCTCCTCATAAAGATCTCTGATGAAAGGCCCAGGAGGAGCAGTGTTATTACGGCCCATTTATGACATCAACAGTTCCTCCTGATTTGTGGGCATGGGCTCACAGTTCATTCATCTGCAACACCAGGTAACTTGCATTTTGTCCTACTCCTCAGTTTCCACAGCAGTTTTTCCATCCCTCTTTCTACCTGGTAAAGGATCAATAACCTCTTCCTACTCAAGCTACAAACATCAGACATTTTCGAGGAAAAGTTAAATGCTGTAAAGAATCTTACTGTAGCATCTAGTCAAGCCAATGTTGTTTTTGTGAAGTTTTAACCTAAAAGTGGGGAAATTTTGAGGCTTTTGGTGGCACCACTGACTGCTGTGTATCAGCTAGGATTCGCACCTGGTACTCATATTTACTAGCGCCATAGGCCTTGAGCAACCCCACTCTAAAAATCCCAAACTATCCTTTTGAAGTAAGTAAGAACAATGGTAGGACATCACACTGGTAGGTTGGTTCAAGGAGAGGGGTATCAGCAGTCTTAAGGCTCAGTTATGCCTTCTGCATGGACAGACACACAGCCACAAACTGCAGAGGCAACATGACGCACAAACATGCTGCATGAGTATTTCACATTGAGATATATTCTTCCAAACTGTAGGGGGCAGTGTCCTCAAAAAGTCGCATCTATAGCATTTTTTACTGGAAGTCACTGAAGAGGCAAGTTTGTTGTTACCGGTTATGCTAAACAAGAGGAAGAAGAAGAAAGTTTGTTATCAAAATGGAGAACCACAAGGAACAGTTGCTGTGTTTACTCATATTTTAGTTTTCTTTTATTGAAGAATCAGACAGATGTTTATATTTCCTAATTTCTGTCAACAGTTACTTCTACTACTACAGCTACTCAAAGTTTGTCATTTTCTCTTCTTCTTCTACACTGCAATAATGAAAACTTTAAATCACTGGCATTAAATGAATTCTAATGTAAACAAAACAAAATTTTTTTTGTGTTACGAACTTAAAGGAGTTATCTTAACCATCCTGATTAAGTTTTTTATGTAAAGTTTTGCTAATTCTATCAAAACAAAAATCTGATTATATCGGCCTCCATCTAAAATCTCCGATATTAGCTCTCCGATACAAGCAATACATTCTAATTAATTTTTTATTTATTTAATTCAGTTGTAGAATATGATTATGTTTAAGTTAAACAAAGTAGTTATTTTGCAATTTAAAAATATATGTTTTTGTTTTTATTGGACTTATTGAGGTTACTTTTCAGGGTCTTCTCATTTATTTTTTTTATCTATTTTCTAATAACTACTATTGCTGACTACTGTTCTCTGTTTGAGTAATCTCACTTGATCAAGACTTTTCTTACAGTCCATACTACAAAATAAGTAATAAAAATATGTATCGGTATCGGCCAATAGTCAAGGCTGCAATATCGATATCGTATCGGAGGTGAAAAAGTTGTATCAGGACACCCCTAGCTAATTTCTTATCGTAAGTTGGCAAACTCAAGACAATTAGTTTGAGGTCAGGCCAAGTTCTGATCACAAGCTTCATATAAAGAAAGAATATCATTGTGCGCTAGACTGGCGTCCGTGTCCGGGTCTGTTGGAATTCTAGGGAGGTGTACAGCCAGGCAAAAATCAAAGTCCACATGCTGCAGACTTTGTTGTCTTTGTTGTTAACAGAAGTACTCTATCAAGCACACAAACACATTAAAGGACATATAAGATTCAGACAAGCATAATGTGACCTCTTTAAGCTGATACAATGCTACTCAAAAAGGCAAGGAAAGCAGCTGTTAAAAAACTCAAACTGATGGCTATGAGGCATTTCCAGAAGGATGTAGGAGAAAAAAGCTCATCATGATGAACATGTTGTAGTCTGCTGGCATTGATTTATGTCACGGCAAATGTTTTCGTC
This sequence comes from Cetoscarus ocellatus, assembly GCA_037902135.1. Classification (NCBI taxonomy): domain Eukaryota; kingdom Metazoa; phylum Chordata; class Actinopteri; order Labriformes; family Labridae; genus Cetoscarus; species Cetoscarus ocellatus. Next base: position 272,244 of record JBAMNC010001200.1, read on the forward strand.
TTTCTTCTGATACAGAAAACAATGAAGCATGCCAACTGCATAAACAGATACCCCATAAAGAACAGAACCTTGGTGCATATTGTTATTGAGATGCAGCTAACAACAGACAACATGTAATACTTCAGTGTACACAGCTTATTTCTCAGTAACAGGAACAAAACATTTCTCCATTTGGCTCCATGGGCTGAATATAAATGTGTTACCCTGTGTGACAAATCCATGTGAGGGTGTGAAAAAAGAGGCCTTGTGATTCAAAGCTACATTTTTATGCCTCCATCTTTGTGCAGTAAGAACATGATTGTCAGCTCTTTCTATAAAATGGTGGAATAATAAGAGCTTTCATTGTATGGGTCTGGATAACAGTTTCAGTAGTTGCTATGAGACTTTCAAAGTTACTTATACTTAAAATGCACTGATAGACACACTTAAGAGGCATTAAGTACTGTGAACACTTGATGAAGGGCCTTGAAGCGGTGCTCGCTTGTTTCATTACCACTTGTCATTCTCTGAGCCGAGCCAACTCAATGCTACCTTTTCCCCCCACTCACCAAACTTTCTCCTCTGATTAATTGCAGCCTTTTAGCTTTCTTTCTCACGATCAGCTAGGGCCATTTTGCAGGCTTTTCATGACAAAGTTAAACGGAGTACAGTGGCGGCAAAATACCATATCCTTTCAACGCAGCAAGGGCAGCGTAATTGTCTCTTTGGCATAATCGTCCCTCAACAAAAGCCGGTGGAAAATGACGGGGTTTTAACATAATAAGGAGCAGCATCACTTCGGTTTTCACCTCGCACAATCCACCCTACCAGCTCTGATGCAGTTTGATTTCCCCCTCCACTCCAGGGTGTGTTTATCTCCATCTCAGGGCCTCCATTTTGCTCTGTTCCTGGCCTGTAATTGCCTCCATCTGTTCTTTTTACATACAGTATTACTCAACAACACAAAGCAGAAAAAGGATCAGTAAGACAGCAGAGAACAAGTGCCTGCAAATGTCAGCTAGTCAGCCACCAAACACACCCGCTGCTATCTGACTGCATGTTTCTACTCTTTTGTTTAGTCATCCCCACAGTTGGGAGAGCAGCGTGACTGTTTATTTGCAAGGCATTATCTGACTGAAAGTTGACAAATTGTATCAATGAATCAGCCTGACAAGACGGATTATGTGTCAGAAACAATATCTGCAAACTTGAGAAACTTTGGGGCAGATTGGTCCAATCAGATTGACCCTTAGTGCCAAAATGTGACATTACACATTCAAATAAATGCTTAAGATCTAAAGTCTAGTCAGCTTTTGTTCATACTCTGGTGTCCAAAGCTGAGAGAAGCACTGTGTGTGAGGGTAATACCGAGGTCAGACTGCATGATTAATGTATGATTATGGGCCGACCAGACAGCTGTAGGGTTTCGGGACCTGTCAGCCACAAAAATCGGTCATTACGTCTTGTGTCATGTGTGATAATGACTGACAACAGTCCAGTCTCAGATGCCTGACAACTCCACGACAGAACGTCTTGTAGGTTTGATTGTTGTCCTGCCTCCTACGGTTTGTCCCTTCACATCACAAACATCAACAAATGAGAGCACTGGGAGCTCTGCATGTGTGATGGTCAAGGATGTAAACAGGCCAAAGTTTGTGCCCTAAAGGGTTACCTTGGGTTTTTGAAGTGGGGTTGCTCGAGGCACATGGCAGGAGTAAAACGATGGCCTATACCTGTATTTTTAAATTCATTATCGCCCATACCAACATTTCTGGTCAAGAGCACAAGTTCTGTACTGAACAAAAATGGATTTGTTTCTTTCATTGTTACAGTATAATCTTGCGAGGAACAGATGTAAAACAAGAAAAACAGTTTTTAACTCTTGCAAAAATGAAACCCTTGATTTTAAATGTACCCATGCAGTGATGAGAAGGTGCATCAATATTGTACATTTGTGTATCTCCAGCTGATATATGGCTATAAATATCTGCAAAAATTTCAATATCAGCCGATACTGATATCAAACTGATGTCATGCATCCCTACAAAAGAGATGGCCAAATTTCTGATTTCACCGCTTTCCAGCTTGGGACATGGGCCTTTGCCAAATTTGGCTTGTTGTTTAAAACATGGACATCAGGACTCTCCTCTCTGCAGCCACAAAGCGTTATGTTAGCAGAGCCTATTTTACTGATTAGGACGATGACATCCAACAGCAATGGACCTCTGACTTTGCAGACATGGGCTCACAGTTCATGCATCTGCACCTCCAGGTAAATTGTGAGCTGTCCTGCTCCTCCATCTGCACAAGTTCTTCCTCTGTGTACTCCAGTTCATAAAGATATCCTCTCATGCACACAACTAAAGGCACGTCATTGTTACTAGAGTCAAAACCGCTCGCTTTGAGTTCAGTTTTAGGGAAGTAAGTGTTTGTCGTTCTTCCTGACTAACTTACTGGTTGATAGTGGAGGGATACATCACTCCTACATCCAAACATACAGAACTTTTGAACACAGGGGTTTTGTCAAGGTGAGATAAACATTGTAAAGAATCTCACTGAAGCATATTGTCGAGCCAGCATAGCTTTGGAATAGTATCAACCTTTAAGTGGGCTGATTATGAGGCTTTCAGTAGCACCATATACTGCTGTGCACCTTCTACCATCTGCCCACGAATATCTCCCCCCTGGGAGCTCATTCATTTCATATAAACTAGTTCTGGTTTTTATGACCGGTTTCATTATAATGCTGGTTTTACATATCTGAGATTTTCCCCTCTTTAATAAGAAATGGATAAGACATTAATATAACATTTTACTCTCTTAAACACCCAGCTCAACTGTTTGCTTGATCATATTTTGTATTATTTTTATTTTCCTTTGATATCATTTATCTTACCCCTTAAGACTTGTCTATATTGTGTAAGTTACATCAATCTGTTGAGTAAGGTCTCTGGTACCATCATACATTGAATATGTCATCTTATGTCTACACATTTTGTTAGAATGAGGGATTTCTACATTTATGGATGGAGGGAGGTTTAAAAATCTATTTAAAAGAACAAAAAGGAACAACTACTTTTGTTCTAGCATTATGTTTAACCCCCTAGAAATATATTTGGCCTAATCAGGTGTATATAGTTTGATGCATTTATGAATAAGATACAGTTACTCAAAGTTTGGTCGCTCTACCAAGCAGTTGATCTGGGAGTTAAAATTATGCTTGGAACTGGCCTTTCTTGAATGAAATCAGAATAGGCAGCAAAAATCATTAGCATAGCATCCCTTTGTCCAAACACTTTCTAAAATCTCAGTATAGGGAAACCACTACCCTGAACTAACAACAAATACGAAAGTGCAGGAGGAATTTGAAGAGGCAGGGGACTTGATTTTAGGTTACAAACTGAACCACAGAAGCATGGATCATAAAAGAGACCGAGCTTTGGTGCGACGCTTTACAGAGGATACATATCTCCTTTTTGTTAGATGCCCAACGACAGCCACAGCCTCATGGAAAAATAAATCCCCTCTCTCGCTGTCACACACGGCTTATTCACATTCACATTCAGATCCTCCTCTCCCTGCAATGTTTGCTCCTGTAATTCTCCGACACCATTTTTCGCCTTTCTCTGTCAGAGGAACTTGAAGGCACACGAAAGTATCCGCTATGAGGGGAATCAAAAAAACTTTGCAACCCTGCACCAGCTACGTGGACGCGGTGAGATAGAGAGAGAGAGAGAGAGAGAGAGAGTGGAGGCTGAGTATGAATTATACATGTGTCAGGAGGTGGTGGTGGTGGTGGTAGTGAGGGGGTGGGCTTTAAGATTTGCTGGAATAAATGCATAAATGGCACACTTGCAAAAAGCCATAATATTTTCTGTCACAATTCAAGGTTACCAAACATGCAAGGAGCAAATTATTCACTGCCATACAAAGCATAGTGATGAGGCTTAAAAACTGCTGAGAGCAACAGAAGGAGTTTGGTCTGGATGCTCTGGAGACATGGGAGAACATTCGACGTGTGAGGTTGTGTTTGGGGTTTTTAATTAGGAGGCTATTAGTGCAGAGCCAAATGTCATCTTCTGATGTGTAGATAGTTTGACATTGGCCTTTTGCTCTGTACACAGAGTTATGAAAACTACTGCACACCAAATACACATTCATTGATATATTAATTCAAAGGGTTACCACAGTTAATAACTAGCAGCGTTCCAGGGGTGCAAACCTCCACCGAGGCATTTCCAGCATTGTCAGCGAGCTATTGTTAAATATGTGGAAAAAAAGAAGAAAAGGAGGACATACTTTTTTAACCCCTCATGGGGAAATTCAATTATTCACACCCTACTGGTGAAACATGCTACACAAACACAGTCTCAAATACACATGCTCATGCACAAACAGGTCCTTTGATCATGCACTAGTGGAGGGATGCCAGTGATGGATTCTCGAGAAGCACTTCCAAGCAGTTTGGGATTTAGTGCCTTGCTCAAGGGCACTTCAGCAGTGCCCAGTTTGAACCTCAACATGCTTCAGTTGGGACTTGTACTGGCCTTCATCCGGTCCCCAACCCAAGTCCTTATGGACTGAGCTACTACTGCTCTATCTCACATTGTTGACAAATCCTTAAACAAAAATTCTGGATCCACATACGGATTCTGATTTCTACCAAAATCTAATAATTTCTCCCTTGTGTAACGAACAGCATTCCTCGAAAATGTCATCAAAATCCAGTGAGAACATAGTGAGTTATTGGCAAAAATGTGGAAAACTGCTCTATCTCACACTGTGAACCCCTGGACCCACATCCACATCCAGACTCAAATCACCACCAAAATCGAATCACTTCGTCCTTGTGCCGTGAACAACTTTCTCAAGAGTGTCATCATTAAGAACTCACTGAGATAAAGTCAAAAATGTGGAAAACTGCCATATCTTGCAATGTTACCAAATCCTGTAAAAAAATTCATGGATCTGCATCTGGATTCAGATCACCACCAAAATCTGATCCCATCTTTGTGACATGACCAACATTCTCTGAAATGTCATCAAAATCCATGGAGAACTTCATTGTCATTGATGAAAATATGGAAACTGCCCTATCTGTTGCCAAATCCTGTAAAAAAAAACAACAACAACAACCCTGGATCCACATCCTCATCTGGACTCAGATCACCACTAAAATCTAATCAATTTTCCCTTTTTTTAATAACCAATATCCCCTGAAAATTTTCATCAAAAGCTCTTCATACCTTTCAAAATATTTCTTATAAAGTTTAGTAGATGAAAGTATATTACACAATGTTTTGGTTTAGTTTCACTGTCAAAACAATGAAAGGAACTTTGGAAATCTTTTCAACTGGACCCAGAGGAGTAAATAATCATAATCAACAACTAGGGGGCATGGCAATCACCTGCAAGCTAACTTTAAATGACGTTGTTTCAAAATTGTAATTACCAATGGATCACTTTGTTCCAAAGTCTGTAAAAATAAAACAATTAATTTGAATATTTAGTTCCAAACAGTCATCTGAAGATAAATCATCAATGACTATACTCTGGATATCTCAGAATTAAAATTAGTTTAATGTTGGAACAATTCCTTAGTTATAAGATCAGTCTCTTCTTTGTGATCAGAAAACTAGTCCCATGATATTAAAATCACTTTTGGAGTTCAGCTTGAAGTTCTGCCTGGTTGGTTTAGCTTTCATCATCAGCTACAGCTGGGAATAATAATCAAATCTACTAATTGCGAAATCAAAGTCGAGTGTTTGCTCTCTGATCATTTTGAAAAATTAAGATCACTTGATTTTAACATCTGCAAACTGTTCATTGTGGTTTCTCATCACAGTGAATGTAACTGATGATAGCTAGCATCAAAAAAAAACACACAAAATCAGCTCTTTGTAAATACTGGACAGTAAAAAAATAACAAAAAACACCCAATCGCTCCTGGACTTGATGAATGTCATAAACAGTCATGCTAGTTTGCCTTTTTAAAAGCAAAACGCATGATTAAAGCATTAATAAGTAACTTTTCCTTTCATTTCCCTTTAAATGTTAGTTTTGAAGACGATTTTACAATATAATTACTTTAAATGAGGAGAATGGCATCGAGTGGCCCCCTGTTTTCAGCACTATGTAAATCTGGCATGAGGCTTTGATTCCCTTTAATGAATTGCATACAGTTAAAGAGAAGGCAGTTTATCCATGTAATGTTTGATGCAATGCCTTTGGCTGAGAAATAATATTTATTTATTTTTCTGTAATGGTTAATACACCAGTATTTTGAAGCACTTTAACATACATGATATTTTTACTGCTAAAATATACTTACTATTGTTATACAGGTAAAACAGTGAAGCACATTATTCTTTATTGTTTAAGATGTCAAATTATAGCTATTTACGTTAAGATTCAAGATTCCTTTTGTTGTCATTTTACAATGTGTATCCATATACACAATAAAAACAAGGTGAAGTTGAGATGAAGTACTTGCATTCCTTAACAGAAAAAAAAATGTTTTATTGGTTGAATTTTCTGCTTGATTAATTTTTGACTTCTCAGGGAAGCCCAGTGAGAGGCTCAACTTTGGGTCTGAAAAGGTGAATTCAGTGTGAAATTATTAATTCCTTTATAAAACATGTGTCCAACAAAAATAACTTTCAGTTTTTGAAAGATTTTAAAAATGTTTAGGTTTTCATTTTTATGACATGTGGTCTAATAATTTGTTAGGCACTGTATATGTATATTAAATAGATTTAACACATTACCCATGAGTAACCAATCAACAATCTCTCATGCCAGAAAAATAAGCAAACAAGTCTAAAGAAGAGAGCTGTTAACGATTTCTTTCACTTGCAAGCCAATTACCTCTATGTATATAACACTATTCACAATATGCAGAGCAGTAAAAACCCACTGTTATGTCCCACATGGCAAAGTAGGCCGTGCTCATTTACTGCCCACTACTTAAAGAAAGAAAAACATGCAGATGAACCTGGTCAAATAATTAGAGTAATGATTGCATAATGTTCCGAGCGATGTGGGCAGATAATCACTGAAGCATCACAAGACTGAGCAGTAAATATGCTAATCTGAAAATGAAGTAAATACAGGATTATCCCTTGTCTTTTATAATGCACAAGTTCATCCCTGCAAGTTCAGGAAACGCAGTGAAAAAAAATAAGCACACGCTAATCTTGCATACATCCATTTCATAGACCTTGTTTCATCAGAGACTCATTTGCTGGGACAGTTATTACCGCAGCACTAAACACCACAGGCCTTTATTAAGCCTTGTTTGCCCTGGCAAGTCATGGAGGAGTGTGTTTTATTTGCAGCAGGAGCTTAGAGAAAGCAAGCTGCATGGAAACACCTCTAACTGCCTGTGCGTCCTTGTAAGTCAAACGGTCCTCAGAAGGAAAGTGGGCTGTCAAGAGATGGCAAAACAAGTATGTAAATACACACACACACACACACACACCTGGGACTGAATGTTGGCAGTAAAGCATGCTCAAGGCCACTTGTGTAGAAGTTGCAGACAGAATTCATGCTGCCTTCATAAGCTCAGCGAAAGCTCCAATTTCCGAGTTGTTAATATGATTTTCCACGCACTGAAGCGCTCTTGGTCGGACATAATAACAAACACAACCCTATTATTTACCAAGGTGTTTTTTCATGGTCTTTGATGCTGTGCTTCAGATTCAAGTGGAGCTGGGCTGCTTTGCATGACAAATGCAACAACACAAAACACACATTACCGAAATTTAGGGAATACACAGCCGCACGTGTCATAAAAGGCAAGGCCACTACTAGGAAAACGGTGTGCTAACTTAAAAATGTCAGATATGAGCAACAGTATTTGTCTAATTTATTGTTAAAATGTCCCTTTACACTCATTTGAATCTATATTATACTAAAAAGTTTGGATACATGTTTTTTTCTCAAGACAGAAAAAGGCAATTAATAAAACTTGACTTGCTGGTTTTAAGGATTATTATTTGCTTAAATAGGCCGCCATGTGCTCTTGTTTGTAGTGTGGTTCTCTTCAGGTAAAAGAGAAAAGCATGAATTAAAGGACTTGTTTAATTTGTTTGATTGTTTTTTAAGTTAATTTTGCTCATCCACTGAACTTGTCTTATTTATTTGAATACCAACATTGTTCTGATTACATTGTGTGGACCTGTTTTAAATTGTTTAGTCTGAGTAGGGAATTTATATTAATAATTCTGAATGTAGTATTCAGTGTAGGCCACTTGATGACACAGTGCAACTTGTTACTAATTAAATTGTTCATGTGAAATTTGTCTTCTGGTCCAAGATATTTTGACTTACACTAACTTTGTTTCTATTTCTATACAGAAAGTGCCCCATAATGTACGTAACCAGTCACATAAGAAATATCAGGATATGGTTTTTGGTCCTATTTTCCAGCCCTAATGGCTCCAAATCATATTTGACAGTCCGTTTCCCTTGTAGATTCAGGATTTTCTATTTGCTTTTCCCTTTTTCTGAAGCACCTTTTAGCCTCACTCTACTCGTCATACTCCTGAAAGCACGTTCAGACTGATAGGCTCCTCCCACTTTGATTTCCCCCCTGTGGATTTGCACCAATCACCTTCCCTTCGCTTTCTCACTAACCTTCGGGCTATAGTAGCTCCGGTCTCTTTGATCCCCTTCCCGCTCCCCCTCCTCTCTGGCTCCCTGTGTGGCTGATGGACGGGATCATGAGGCTCCAGGTGAGAGTCTCTCTGGTGTTTTGACACATCTATTTGACAAGGTGAGAATATCTGCGCAGTGAAGACCAGGACTCACTGCCCCCCCACTTACAGCCTGCTTCCACTTACCCACACGGCACATGCTTTGAGTGACGGCGCAGCACGGTGACACGGCTCTTACATGTGATGGGAAGAGTGAGGGAAGACGGGGGGGCTTAACAGCGTTAGCTTCTTCAGGAGGGACTTCAGCTCTCACAGCTGCATGTGTGGGAGTAGAGGGCTCGAGCTGGAGGAAGATGGTTTGATGAGCTGGGGCTGGGAAATATGGATCAACATGCACTCACCAATCCCTTTATCCATTCAACTGCTTACTAATTCAAATAGCAAATCAGCCAATCACATGGCAGCAACTTCATGCATCTAGATATGTAAACATGTTCAAGAGGATCTGCTGAAGATTCGTTAATGTGAGAGAAGAATGAAACTTGTATCAGCCATATTATTTCTATATGGCTATAAATAAGGTGGTAAGCAGCACAGTATTACAGAAGCCCTTAAAGGACATGATTTTTCACATTTTTCTAACACCGTTTTCTCATGATAATGAGTTAATTTCAGTTGTTTTCTTGAGATCTCGAGTTATTTATGTTGTTATCTCAGAATAACCAAGCTTGTTTTCCTGAGATAATGTGAAAAATTATCCCATTACCTCCAATCATTAAAGTAGCAAAAGCTCAAAGAAACACATAAAAAGGCATAGTTTACCTCATTTGTGTGGGCACTGGTAACACAGCAACCCTGGTCTGGCCTACGACAGTAATCAGCCTATTAGTTTACTAGATCCTCAGAAGTTAATCCCAATATCTTGAGAAAACAGTTCATTTTTTTGAGATAACAGGATTTTTCATATTATCTTGGGAAAACAAGCTTGGTCATCCCAAGATAACAACCTAAATAAGTTGAGATCCCGAGAAAATGACTTAACCCTCTGAGGTCTAAGCCATTTTTTCCTGTTTTTGGGGCGCCTGGACTTTTTGTGTTATAATGTATGTAAAACCTCAACCCTATGATGCATAATCATGTATTAGGCCTTGCTTTTTCAGGACAAGCTGGGCTATCTGAATATGTATGCTGCAGGAGTGTCACTTGAATGTGTTAACAGTAATATGACTATTAAGACAAAAGAAAAAAAAACAAAACAGAAATTGAATCAGACAAAATTCATCACAAAAAAATCCAGGAGAGTATGGATGAACACTTTTGACAACAGAAAAATGTTTTTTCAAGTCTTCTTTACAAGTTAGAACAAAGAAATAAACACTATCACACATGTCAAACTATTTACAATCATATTTATAAAAAAAAAGTCACTCGTTTCTTGCCTATTTCTTGCTTGTTTATCTGTGTGTCTCTGATACTGTGCATCTCTAGGGGAGAGAGAGCGCTGGTTCATCTGACAGGCTAACCCTCCTGACATCATATCCGGTCATAATATGTGTAAAAATGAAATGATGTTTATAAATCCATAAGAATTATCTGTGCGCACTAGGCGCACAATTTGGAATAAAACCCATATGGGCATAGCTAAACATATAATGTTTTTTATTATATTTGTGTCAGAAGACACAGGAAATAGTAGATGAACTGCATCCGGGTGACAACAAGATGGTGACTATCCACTGTACTAACGTGCTTTGATGCAGAAATTGGATTAAATAATACACCTAGAAGACCTAACTCTTGGATTTATCATGATGGATTACTTTTACGAAGTCTCCAAAAAGACACTGATGTTTCAGAAGAGATATCTCAGCCTGTGGAAAAGCTACGATCGCACCGAAGGGCTCATCGGAACGGCTAGGTTGTTAGCTTTCGATCAAAACAATCAGTACTGTGACTGACCCTTAGTCTGTGCTACAAAAAAAACAAAAAAAAAAAAAACCATGAAACAGCAATATATGTCATCAAATACTCCTTACTGATGTGTGCATCTATATGGATTCTGTTGATGCAGCAACAAATGCTGTGACAGCGGTTGCAAAACAAACCTTTGGTAATATCAACCAAGATGTGGAAGTAGAAACCAAAATGTTCCAAACTTATCATTGCTTCTAAGATCCCTTGAAAACCAGAAATTAAGATGTCTTAAGTTGTAGGATCCTTTAAACCTTGTCATTGTTGTTTTTGTTTTACATAAAAAACCTTGATAATTCGGGAAGAAAACATACTGAAAATTGTCACCTTATACTCCATATTTGGATATTGTTTGAAGTTGGGGGCAAAAATCTGTACTTGAGCTGTAAATATGATCTGAGTTTGAAAATATTTAGTGCATTAGAGTGCCTGGAGCAGTGAACCACCTGATCCAACAGAAGGCGGTCCTCGCACAACCTGACCCTCCACCACTCTTTTGACCTAAACAGCAAAGAAGTATTACTTAAAGTATGCCTTGAGAAAATGAAGGACAGGTAATGCCACTCTGTGGAAGCACTTTGGGCTTTACACCCCTGATGGTAAAATAAAAAGCAAGACTGGGTTGAGTGTCAATTATGTGAAAAGCATCTGGCCCACTTCTCATCCTCGACGAATCCTCAGACCATTTGTGCGCATTCTGCCCAAGCACAGCAGCAAATGAGGCAAGTGTTAAGGCATTATGACCACTAAACTCACATAATATTTAAATAGATTAGCTTGTAGACATAAAACACATGACTGTCTGTGAATCTCACTGTAAACATGTTTTTGGGCCCAGCATCAATTTGATCTTTTTCATCAGCATTGACATAAACTATGTCAAAATATGCTAAATTGTGTTCCGTTCGAAAATGAGTCATAAAAATCACATATGATGCCCAGCCCTATGAGCAGCCCCACAGTTTCCTTCAGTGTGCCAGGCTGTGAGTGACTAGAATCAGAGCAGCAGCAAGGGGAAATGGAGTCTGAGATGTAGAGCTGTCGTCATCCAGGCAATCAATCTCACAAATACAAATCCTACCATCCATACGTCCTGTCTCCAGCATGCATTTCGCTCTGCGGAAAGAGTTTTTTCAATCCACGGTGAGGGATTTTTTTGTCAGAACAGAGTGCAGAGGAATCAGGAAAAAGTCAGCGTTTGTACCAGGGATGAATTTTAAATCAGACCAGCCAGAAAACAGCAGAGACATTAGAAATGACTTGCACCAGCTGGCACCATGAAAAGTGTGCAGGTTACATGATTAATAGATTTAGATGGAGAACAGACTGTGTGTGTGTGTGTGTGTGTGTGTGCGTGTGCATGCAGGGCTGGTGCTCTTTTCATGATGGTGGTGTTTGATATAATCCTGCACAGTAGGGCTGGAAAATATACTCAGATTTGAACACATAACTGCATATTTTTCTTTACAAGATTAAGGATAAGAAAACATTATTTGTATTAATTTCTATTTTAGTTAAATTAATTATGGCTTCTTTTGCCTTCATCTGGTCATTGTTAATGAGAATCATACTTTATTAATCCCCAAGAGGAAATTCAGTTGTTTCAGTTGCTCTTATACACAGTAAAGCAGTAGGAATATCAAACAAAGAAATTAAAATAGATAAGAGCATAAAAATTAAGGGAAAAAAAAAATAAGTAAACAGGTTGCAACATGCATAATCTTTAAGCTATATCAACTTTCTTATGAAGGAAAAAATCAATAAAAATAAGTAAAAGTGAGACTATAAACAAGGCCAAGGAACTTCCACGATAAACATTACTAATATTTACAATATGAATATAAAGATGACAGCACTGTTTAACAGTGGACCACATTTGACTGAAAGGCAAAATTTGGCAGTAAGGATATTGCACTGGGTATTGCATTGCTTATTACATTTGCTTATCAACTTATTAATAAATATCAGAGGTAAAACAGTGAAGAAAAAAAAGTGAAAAATGTTTAGTCTCCAGGATGTGATGGAGTAGAGACGTTGTAGGGAGAGAAAATAAGCACAACGCTGGATGAACTGATAATAAAAAATCAATGTCAGCTCTAATGCTCACTCAGAAGATGGTTTACGGTAAGAATGCCTTACAGCAGTTTTCTTATACAATCATCTACTTGAAATGTTCAGTCCCAACGGTGAGTTAATTGTTGTTTGTATTTCATTTTGGGGCAAAATCAAGTGGAAATTATAGAATTAGAAAAGTATTTTGACACCTATGCCTTTTAAAGCAGGTAGTGAAAGTACTAGTGACTTAAGCCACAATCATACGCTGTCTTTTTCACCAACTTTCGCTGACAAATGGGGAAATGTTGAGCGACATGGAGCTAAGTTAATGTCAACTGAGCGACACAAATGTTTCTTTGCCTCAACATGTTTCATGCATGCTGAAACCTCTGCTTGCCTTTATTACCCTTAGTTACAGCTTTAATCGCTGGCGAAAAATGGGGCTGGACTGTTCGTAGTTTAACACACATCAATCCTGTCGAGCTGCTCCCTCCTCAGGACCGGACTCATTTTGTACAGCTCAAGGCGCACTTCTGGGGAAAGCTGTCTTTTGTCCTCTAGGCATGGTGTCAGAATACTGAGACAAGCTGTCCGTGCACATGGTGAAATGGCATCTCCTTAGTTCAGCATGTTACCAATGCGTTACATCTACGTTGGCGAACATGTAAAATCTGTCCACAAATAGTCAAGGAGCCATACGGACACGTCATAGTCCACCAGCGTGACATTCCTCTCTGCTTTAGATACATCAGCCTACGTTGAACACAGCCCTGGAAATTTACTTCCATTGAGATTTTAATGATTTTTCAACGTTGGTCAATGCTAGCTACTAAACACTGATGTGTGAATGCCTCCTAACATTGAGTATTTTATTGTTTTTGATAATCACAAATTATTGGCAAACTACTACACACTGTCTAAATCATAAAAGCACAGCAGCAACATTTGAAAAAGTGGTTTGACCCAGAAATGAGAAAGGTCTTCGTTTCCATTTGCAATCAAGCTTAAACGTTTTCAGACCTGAAATAACCTGAGATAACTTAAACCACTGTTTGCTCTGAAGAACATGGGACAATCACCACGGGTCTGGAATAATTTGCTAAAATGCTGACTTGTTTAAGTGAAATTGTATTTACCTGAATTTGACAAGTCAGGGGCCCGAATGTGTGTCTCACACAATGATATGAAAGCAAAAGACACGTCGACATGCAGAGTGTGTGCATGTTACAAAAACAAACCTCTTACTACTTTATGTACAAGCAACATATTAGCAGTGATGGATATTACATCCTGAAACTGGTGTGTGGGATTTTTGACACACAGAGTCATCAGATGGATTCAGAGTTTTACTAAAGCAGTGGAGGTTTTACAAGTTGGTTCATTCCTTAAGTGACTGAAATAAACATAAGGCACCAATAAATGCCTGATTAGTTTCTTTACTTACAACAACATTAACATAAGCATTAAATGCTTTCTAAAGCAATATTAAGACATAAACCGTTTTAACTTGTGGACTTACATGGCTAGTGATCAGTACAGAGGAGTTAACAAGCTAGTTAGTTAGCTTAGCATTTAGAAGTTACTTACTAAACATATTCGGCAAATAACATCAGAATAGAAATCTTTAACAGTCAAGATATTGTCATGCAAACAGAGTATGATGTCCTCTTTCCTGTATTAATCTTACAGCACAACACAACTCACATCATCAATGACTTCTGCACTTATGGAGACCGCATGAAGAAAAGCAAAAAGCGCAAAAATACGGTAAAACAGGAAGTGGAAATAGCTGCTCTTTCAAAGTAAAATTTCTAAAATAAAATAAAATGTCTCTAAACATGAAGAATTCTTAACAAGCAACATTGTTTGTTCTTTTTCCCCTCTGTGTTATCTAAAGGCACTCCAATGCCCTGTCCCAGTACCCATACCTGTGCCCTAAAGTCCTCCTGAAAGTGCTCTTATAGGTGTTAAGTGGGACCAAACAGTTCAGAGAAGAAATGGAACATTTTGTCATTTATTTCATTTATGTTGGCGTTCAAGACACAATCTTCAAGAAAACAAAAACAACCATATCGCAGTCCAACAAAGGCCATGCTAATAGCTCTGTTTACCTCTCTGCTCCTTAAATTGTTCAGTAATCACCAAAAAACATCATCAGGAAAATAATTCTCCAATTTATTTTCACACTGCTGCAGAATCATCCCTGATATTTTAGTGAAAGACAAACATTCATCCATTGGATGAGTTCATGCATGTAATTACAGACTGGTCTGCTCTTGTTATGCTCTTCTCTGCCCTGAATTTACAGAATTCAGTTCCATCTGGTCTGTCCTTTTGTGGAAATAAGAGTAAAAGAAACTTAAATGATTTACATTTTACGCTGTTTGTCAGTTGTTCATAGCTCATTTAAGCTCAACATTTGATATTGGTGCATCTTAACATAAATTTATTGATATTAAACTCTCCACTCTCCAGGTATTTTTCTCTGTGACATCGATTTACACTTCGTTCAGCTTTCCTGTCAGTCAGGTCACCAGGGTAAAAACCATTACAGTAACAAGGGCTGCAACACTACAGGGGATTCTGGGTAACAGGCATCTACGAAGGGCAATCTGATGTGTGCATTACTGACCAAGAAGGAAACTTGAACAACAGCACTTGAGAAATGAATCAAACCTGTGAACACCTGATAGCCCACAGGGAGCCAATGAGGTGCCCTCAGGGACATTTAAAAAAATAACACAAGCTACCATCACAGAACTTGAAATAAAAAGATTTCTTATTTTAATTGTATGTTTTGCTAATAAATCATATTTAATAAATACAAAAATAACAAATGTAGCATGTGCACTACATTTTAAAACCGCTTAATTTACCTAAACTTTGACCTGCATGGGGTCAAAGTTTACATTAATGCTGACACAGAAAGATAAATAATTAAAGATGCATGTAAGTAGATTGTTCTCATATAATGTAATAATCTGTGGTCAAAATTAATGTTTGGAATAATTAAAACTAAAAAGTAAGTATACATTGTTGTATGCAGCCTATCAAATGCATGATATTTATTATTTTTCATAAAATTATATCCTTTTTATTACTTTCGATTATAAAATCAAGCAAGTAGCCCTCCATAACACTCCTCATCTTTAGGGTAGCACTCAGGCTCAAAAAGCTTGGGGACCCCTGCCCTACAGTCTTGTGCCCCTTAGTATCAGTGCACATTTGGAGTGCAAAAGTCAGAAAACCTTAAAAAATGAATCCTTCTCATGATAATATAACACATAATAGGCATCTCTTATACAAAATGTAAAGGGTCTGCAGAAACCCTGTGTCTATGATTTAGAAAATGTGCCCACAAGTTTGCTTAGAATATTCATGACTGGAAAACAGAGAGCTCAAAAACTTTACTTTTCTGTAAGACTTATTCTGGGTCCCTATGTCTTTATTTAATAGACAAGGCAGTGGGCTGCATTGGAAAATGGAGAGAGAGAGAGAGAGAGAGAGAGAGAGAGAGAGAGAGGTATGATGGGCTGAAAAATGGGAAAAATGTCCCAGAAACCTCCATATATGGAAAGTTGTCAACATTTTTGGATAATTAGGACAGCGGGTTGAGATTTTCAATGACCAAACAGAAAACATATTGGGTGTCAAAGACTTTTATTTGCGTTGCTGTGGTACAAAGTGATATATCACTTTATATATATATGCTGTGGTATTTAGCATATATTGATATAAATGTTATTATAATGAAGCGGATAGTGGCAGTAAAGCTCAGTCAGGGTGACTTTGTGGGCTAATAACCTACTGTAAAGATATCCTATAAGAATGAAAGTGATACTGATAATGAGTTGTGCATATGAGAGAAAAAAGTGTGACAGCCAACCCCAGTCTCCCCTATTCTGTGAAGGGCTTTCACCTTATACTCAATATTCAAATATCCATTCAAACATAGGGGTAATACTCCATGCTCAAACTTGAAACATACATTTAAGTAGACAAAATACAGTTCTGTATCACATCAGGGTGCCTGAAGCACTGAACCACTTGGAGTAATACGCCTGGAGAACCGTACTGGGAGCGCCAACAGAGGGCGCTCCCAGTACAGCCCAACCGTCCTTTGCTCTCTTGACCTCAACGATGGGAAGTACACCTTGGGAAAAAAATGAAGGCCAGGAAAGCCTTTTAGTGGAAGCACTTTGGGCTCCACACCACCGATAGCAGAATAAAAACCAAGAGCAGGCTTTGTGTCAATAGAGTGCAAAGCAGCTGGCTTAATCCTCATCCACAACCTCTTCTACGGGCTCCCCTGCCAGAAGTGAGTAAGAAGCCCATCATGGACAAGACTGCAAGCTTTATATGAAAGGATATGCTGCCCATGAGCGTGGCCTGAGGAGAGGGAAATACAAAGCCCAGTTCCAATGAAGTTTAGGCGTGTAAAATGTAAAAATATATATTCAATTTTGCACACAACAGAGATGAGATATTTAATGTTCAAACTGATTATTTTTTTTTCACATATCCATTCATTTTGAATTTGATGTGTGCAACATGCTCCAAAACAGTCGGGACAGGTTAATGTCACAATTGGGCAAAAAAGGATTATCCCTGAAAGGCTCAGTCATTCACAAGCAAGGACATAGAACTGTGTCCAACACTGTCCAACAGTTTAAGAACAACGTTTCTTAACATAAATTGCAATGAATACGGGAATTGTATCATCCACAGTCTGTAATGTCATCAAATAAAGCTCCTGTTTTTATCATGCATGCTCCAAAGTTGATCAAGTTTGATTTTTGGGAAAAGGGACAGCCCTACTACTGCCACTCTCCATGATAACATTTGTCGTCCATGTTGCCCAGCCCTACTACATACTTCATTGTTAATGCAGTTTATGCTCCTTACACACAAGCACGTTCACACACAAACACACACACTGGCTGCTGCTCCGCCCACAAAACACACACACACACACACACACACACACACACATTGCAAAGAGAGGGAGAGATAGAGAGCACAATTCACCTGGAGAGGCAGGTGCACAAGTGCGTATGTCGCACGCACGCATATGCGCGCTCGCAAACATCCACATGAGCTTAAATCCTCGCGCATAAACACACAAACACTCTGATACACAATTCCTTTGACACACACTTGTCTGCATTGGCATTTTTGCCCTCAAACTGTGGATCAGCAGTAAAGGAGACGGCAGCTTAGTGACAAAAAAGCTAAAATTTGCGCACAATCTTTTATCGTGATGTTTCTCTTATCTGTGAAGAAGTCAAGAGAATAAAGAGGGATGTAGTCTGCAGGATGACACACAAACTGCCCTACGAGGCTGAAAAAGACGTGCAAGCATCTTCTGCTCCGCCGCTTCATTACTGTCAGTCTCCCATCAGATATTAGCTCTCTCTGTGTGGTCCTTCAAACACAGTCTCCCCTCCTCTCTGATGGGACCCTGTAATGCATCCCTCCACACCAACACATCCTGCTCATCTTACAGAAAAATCCGATCGTGCAACTTTGCAGAATGCAACCCAGACTCCTCAGATAAACTAATGAGCAGCAGATCAGCTCGGAGTAAAAAGACAAAACACGATCCAGCCAGACGAAACAATCATTCTGCACAACTTTGACCACGCTGATTAACAATCCAAGTGTTTTTGACTTACCAATCAGAGCCAGCAGCAGGAAGTACAGTCCGAGCAAGTCCATTATGGAGCGAGATATAATTCAAACGGATGCAATCCCCGGGCGAGCAAAGATGATGATGTGCGAGAATAAAACCCCTCTGTTTGTTGAAATTGGCAACACCGAAAGAATCGCAGCTATTTCTCAAGTGATGACTGTCCGTTCACGCTGACGCCGGAGTCCACAGCAGTGCATGAGAAAACAGGAGCGCAGCAGCAGAGCATCATTTTTTTACAGTCAAACTTTTGACATGCAGGAAAAATGGTCCACAGCTGCGCCAAATCAAGCCAACACAAGAGCGAAAAACAGCAGAAAATGAGCTCGATCCTTAGATGGAGTAAGATTTTTTACGCGTATTCAAACATCCCCAGATTCATCCGCGCGTCCTCTGAGCCTCTGCTGCTTCCTCTCCTCTTCTCCTCCACCTGCGCACCGTCTGGAAACTGCGGATGAATCACACGGACGCGTTGCTTTGCGCACTCCGACCCTTGCGAGTCACTCAGCAGCCCCAGTGATCCTCTCTGCTCCCGGCCGGTATAGATGCCCAACCCAGCTCGTTTCAGGAGAGAGGAGAGAAAAAAAAAATCCAATCTTGGCCAAAGTTGAAATAGGACAAGTGAAATCGATAGTCTATTTCATACTGCCATAAAATGGAAACAATAAAGCCTGCGTAAAATGGTGCATAGAGTCTGCACGGGTGGGTAGACCATAGCCACAGTTTTCTCCCTGTAAAAGTAGGTTATTCTCCTGAAAAAGAAGAATATCATTGAGTTGGAGAGAGTTGAGGAAGTATTTTAGGGGCCCTTCAGCTGCACAGAGTGAGCAGACAGTAAAAAGAGAGTCAGGCTGACTCACAGTGACTGTGCCACCTTAATGGTTTGAATGAAGAGACCATCTTGGAGACAGGGGCGGCTTTAGAAATACAGAGGACCCAAACAAAGACGGATACAAACCCGTAACACATCGCTATTGGGATATTATCATGATACACAGCAATTAGAACAGATAAAACTAGAAGCACCAAATGCAACAAATTGCCTATTTAAAGGGATATTTCAGTATTTTTCAAGTTGGTTTGAATGACATACTCGACAAAAGTCGGTGAAGTGGCTGATAGGGCCTCCTACGTCTTTCAGGAGGACGAGCTCAGACTAACATGAATGTATACCGCTGTTGGTAGGTCCAGTTTTTTGACAAAATTGTGTGAGTTACAACCCTAAAATGAGCCATGAAACCAACTAGAAGTGATCTGAAAACACAAACCTCCACCAAGGCTTTTTCAACAATGTGGGGCAGTTTATCTTCAAACATTTAGAAAAGCTCCCTCTCTCACACTGTCAACGAACCTTGAAGAAAGGCCTGCATCCTAATTAAGATTCAGATCACCACATAAAATCACTTCTCCCTTGTGCCTAACCAACCTTCTCTGAAAATGTCAAAATCAGTTGACATCATATAACCAAAACCAACATTCCCTGGAAACGTCATCAAATTCTGTTAATAACTTTTCGAGCTATCCTGTTAACAAACTAACTTACTAATGCTGGGAAAAACATTTCAATGTAAAAGAGAGGCAGAGTATTATGGATAAATATTTGCAGCCAATTACTTGCCAGAGGCTGCACTCAAATACAACAGAAACGTCAATAAAGTACTACAAATGATCCTCTTTAAAAATACTGATACAGCTTTGCCATAAAATATCACCATGTAGAGCCATTTTTGATACTTCGTATAGTTCCCTGGATTTTTGACAGGTAAAAACAAGGGTCAACCTTCTGCTCTCTGCCTGCTCCACCCATCTCTCAAAATATCGTCAACTTTTTTGCGTACAGAATAATCTCAGTTTTGCTTTAAAAACGTATCTCTAAATCCAGATTTCTGGCCATTTCCCTCTATTTTTCCAAATGTTGCCAGAGTAATAGTCAGTTCAGACAGTGCTCACGTCTGAACTCGCACTTAAAACTATTTCAACTAGTAAGCACGCAGAGAGCGCAAACCTCCACCAAGGTAGCTCACACATTGCTGTTACATCTATAAGCAATAGTTCCATGATAAAGTTACCATCATAATATGATTCCTTGACCCTGAAAACCCACACCTAGCACTCAGAATCATGTTGATGTCATTATTAGTTAGATAGTTATTGAGCAAAAACGATCGTTCACTAATGGTGGTTATCTGGATCACCACCAAAATCGAGTAATTTTTAAGTTGGGCCATCACCAACATCTCCTGAAAATTTCAGCGAAATCCATCCAGTAGGTTTTTTTTCAATCTTGCTAACAAACACACATACGTTGGCAAAAACATGACCTCTGGCAGAGGTTACAAGCTTCTGCTTATAGCCACCTTGAAATACTTTGTCATGATGCCAAAAATGTCCTGCAAATTTCGACAATCAAAACAATAAATTACCAAATACTGGGTGTTTGAAACTTATATTTTTTTTTTCCCTCTGCAAAGAAGGTTACATTTTTGCCAGCATTTTTCTGTTTGTTAGTTCTTATGTTTGTGAGCAAGTTAACTTAAAAAGTCAAGGGCAGATGTTGACAATACTTTCAGGGGCTGTTGGTCATGGCACAAGGAAAAACTGATACAATTTTGGTGGTGATCTGAATCCAGATGAGGATCAGGAAAAAGGATTTCTTAACATTGTGAGATAGGGCAGTCTTAAGTCCGTTATGATATATCTGCAGGCCCCAGGAAGCACGAGGCTTCAGGCAATCTGTGGTAAAACTACCTTTGACCAAATCCACGTCTCTCTGTCAAAGTAGGTTATTCCCCTGCATGAAAAAGAAGCATCACTGAGTCTGAGGGAGTAGTGAAAATATTTTAGGGGTCCTTCAGATGGAGCCGCCTGTGAAGAGAGAGCCAGGCTGACTCACAGTGTCTGTGCCTCCTTAATGGTTCAAATGAAGAGACCATCTTGCAATCAGCATGGGCTGTTTGAGGCTACCTGCTGTCTTCTGTTGACTGCTGCTCTCTTTTCAAAACAGAACAAAGGATCTGCTATTTTGATCTGGGTTTTAGGGACACTGTGCCTGATGGACACGTAATGCAATCTGTTTTACTTGGAGAGAAGGCCTGATTTTCTTCATATACCTCGCAGGTGTGCACTATCATTTGTGTTGTGTGACGAACCAGGAGAAAAGTTTCACTTTTTATTCTCATAACAGAAGAAGCTTATTCAGGCTCTTATGGCCACTGTTAAAGCTACTACTTGGTGAATGAGAGTAACAAATTACTTAACAAACTTTTGGTTAATAAGCAACCCCACAGAGGCAACAATATTCACTAGCAATGCATACCAATGTGATTAATGTAAAATGACTTGATAACTAGGGAGGAGAATGTTATGGAAAACAGAATAAAGGTCACGGGTAAGTAAACAGTCGTAGTAGGTTGTCCTGACGTGTATGTATGTTCCTCTATCCTTATTCTACACAGGAGTGAGTCACTTTTTCCAGCATGGGTCCCTGTGGGGCTTAACTCTTCTTAGATACAGCCAAAGGGGACTCAGAGAGAAAACAAGACACGGGTGGGCTCCCGTGTCTGTTTGCTGCTCAACAGTTAATGTAATAGGGTTAACACTAGGGTTGTAACTTTTCTTGAAAATAAAATAAAATTTTTGAACAAACAGGCAAATGTTCAAAGACACTTGAATATTACACCACCCCCCACTCCAGCTGTAACACAGACATGAGGCATTTCAATTATACACACACACACACACACATATGTATATATATATATATATATATATATATATATATATATATATATATATATATATACATATATATATATAATGTGATGTTTTGACTCTGTTAGGTGACAAATCATGTTGTTGTTTGTCTTTAAAGTTTCACAGAGCCTTTGTGTGTGGGGTCTCAATGAGTGGCACTACTAAGCTGAAGCTCTCTCTGGTTCCATATGGAAGACAAGCTAGAGTTGAATCTAAGACACCCTCACAAGACCAGAGTCCCAAGGTCCTAGTTTTTAAACTGCTCAGCCAATGGCACCTCTTCAGATCCATCATCTTTTCTAGGTAAAAAAAAAACGTAAATAGAAATGCTAACTTTTGTTAGCATGTATATGGAATTTTCCATTATTTGTTAGCATCAAGCTAACAAACATTTTGCTCAAGTTGAACACACTGATGCAGCTTGTAAGAGGGCTGAAAAGAGCTTTGTTGAAGAAAATATCCCCTTATCTAGTGACACTCAATATGATGTGGTACCTATGTAGGGTGACAAAATCATGTTTTGATTTGCATTTTTAGTTTAACAAAGGCCTTTGTGTGTGAGGTCTTAATGAGCAGCACAGCTAAGATAAAGCAGTCTCA
This sequence comes from Cetoscarus ocellatus, assembly GCA_037902135.1. Classification (NCBI taxonomy): domain Eukaryota; kingdom Metazoa; phylum Chordata; class Actinopteri; order Labriformes; family Labridae; genus Cetoscarus; species Cetoscarus ocellatus. The sequence goes on from JBAMNC010001200.1 coordinate 294,948, forward strand.
TTTCATAGTGCAGATAGGTTGGACTCAAACCCCGTCAACTTGCATGAGACGAGAGCCTCAAAACATGACAGGTGCACAAACCACTGGTGCCCATCTGATTAATCATTTTTTAAGATTAAATACCTGGGGCGGCAGTAGCTCAATCCATACGGACTTGGGTTTGGGACCGAAGGGTTCAAGTCCCGACCGATCCACGTTTGGAAGTTGGTTTGGTAGCTGGAGAGATGCCAGCTGACTTCCTGGGCACTGCTAAAGTGCCCTTGACCAAGGCACTTAAGCCCAAAACTGCTCGGTAGTGCTTCTTTAGGAGCAGCAAGTCATCACTCTAAAATCTCTTCATTAATGCATGATCGTAGGACCTGTTTGCATGTGCATAATTTCGACCTGTGTTTGTGTAACATGTTTCAACAACAAAGTGTCAAGAATTGAATTCCTCCATGAGGGACAAATAAAGGATGTCTTTCCTTCTTTTTTTCTAAAATAGCAATGCTAACTTTTGTTAGCATGTATATCGAATTTTCCATTATGTGTTAGCATCGAGCTAACAAACATTTTGCTCATCTCAAACACATTGATGCAGCTTGTAAAGAGGGCTTAAAAGAGCTTTTTTGAAGAATATATCCCACTGCCTATTGATGCTAAATCTGATATTCAAATGTATATTTAGTGTTATATATATACATATACAGATAGATAGATGGATACATACATAAATATATACATACATACAAATATAAATATGTAAAAGACAGTTCTAGAAATGTGATGATTATGTCCTCTGTCTACAGTGGGACTATGTACTGGAGACATCTGACTTTATTTCTGCAGTGTTGAGTGTGAAATGCAGCAAGAGTTTAGTTTGAGGTGAAGTATGCTACAATATTTGTTGTTTTTCTGGTGGGTCCCTGTTTGCTGACTCTGCTGCTGAGATGACACACTCTCCAGCAAACTCTGCTCTAGAAAACTTTTCTGTTATGTCTACATTGTGCATAAAAAGAGTTAATAACATAGTCAAACAATTACTTGACAGTTAGATATGTCACTGGCCAATTCTGTCATCTATTTTTGTCAATAACAGCACCGAATCATTGCAGCTCCAAGGATTAGTGAAATCAGTAAAACTGCTACACCTGCACTCTGAATAATTGGATTGTACCTGCAGAAACACAACCTGTAAGTGACAGAACACTCTGAGTCCTCAGTCTGGCAGCTGTTCGTGTGATTTTTTTTCTTTGTCGAAGCTTGAGTTATTTTCAAGCTGTTAAACTCACACTCTGGCTGAGAAATTAATTTTTGAGCACTGTCTCTGTTGGGACTTGTTTTGCCTCCTCGAGCTTATTTTTGGAGTTTTAACAGCATCTTGGGGACACTTTCATCCAAAACGCTGTTTGTGCGGTATGTAAAAAAATACAAATAAAAAAAGGCTGACACTCAGAGAAACGTGGGAAGGATGTGTTTCCGAAGAATGAGCCGCACAACCTTAGACACTCTCAAACTTGTGCTCAGCAGTTTGTGTTGTTTTCTGCAGAGGAGAGTGGGCAGCCTGCGCTCCTCTCAGGATCTGCTTATACGGAGACAGTTGGAAGGTTTAGAGGAAAGATTCTGCAGGCGGTGAGATGTTTTCAGGAGGATTTGTTCTCCAAGGCCAGCAGTATGTGTAGCTCAAAGGCCTCTGCAGCCTCTTGATGATCTCTCCTCTTTGCTTTCTTAAGTGTTTCAAACTTTCATTACATTAACTTTGCATCTGCAGCATGAAGCCCACTTTTAATCACCAACAGATCCCAACAAACTGTCAAAGTCAGGGCCACGGCTCCTTAATAATCTATAATGAAGATTAAGTGCAGCTGTAGAGATTTGTATACATTATACCCTACATTTTATTTTGCTGTACTGTACTTGTAATGCAACCACAAAGCTTTTCTTTGTGTAGCTCTTATGCATGCCTGCAGAAATTTTACTTTAAAGGGCAATTATTCATACTTGATAAAATAGCAGAGGGTCTAATTCAGAGTTTAATATAAATGAGAGTGAATAAATATTAAGGAAACCCAGTAAAGGCAGCTCAGTTTGCCGATCAAGCCACAGACCATTATATATGAATATGGGTAAAGTCTTACAGACATCACCTGTGTGGTTACTGAAGGGCAGCGGTTTCACTCTGGATGCACTTTGGCAGAGTGATGGCTGAGGAGCATGCCAGTTTTCATTTTGGTGAGCGTGCAACCAAGTCAAAGATCTCAGACTGCCAGCGAGAGCCATGTCTCCCACAAATCTTGTGCACAGAATATCAGATAAAAGGAGGTAAGTCTGTTTTTACCATAAGCCATGTGCATATCTTGGCCAACATGAAGGAAATGAAAAACTAAAGAGACACATTTATCTTGTTTTAGCAGATATTAGGGTGTGTATTGGCAAAAAACTTAAAATTTGACACGTTGCAATACATGAGTGATGATACAATATATATTGATAGATTTCAGTACTATAAACAGGGAAATACATTGTGATTTGTTTCAATAGTATTAAGAACCCATAGACTTGCATGCATATAAAACAGTCCCTAATCAGTGTATAATATATATAAATAAAGCATTGTCCTGCAACATTTATGAACTTGATTGTACTTATTGTTTGTCTGAGGTATGGCAATAATAGCAACTAAAACTGCTCCGAGGGTACAAACCTCCACAAAAGCTTTTTTAACACTGTAAGGTGAATTACTGTCAAAACTGCCCTGACTCGCATTGTTAACAAATCCCTGAAAAAATTCCTGGATCCACATCCGGATTCAAATCATCTCTATCTCATGCCATGACCGGCGTTCCCTGGAAATATCAAAATCCGTTGAGGACTTACTGAGTAATTAACGAAAGTGTGGGAAACTGCTCTGTCCTGCAATGTAAAGAAATCATTATTTAAAATTCCTGGATGCGTCTGCCTTTTTCACCACCAAAATCGAATCACTTGTTCCTTGTACCATGATAAACATTCCCTTAAATTTAATCAAACTCTGTTGAGGTTTTTTTGAGTTATCCTGTTAGCAACCTAAGAAACAAGCTAACTAACAAAGTCAGACAAAAAACCTAACCTCCTTGGTGGAGGTAATAAATATAAAAGAGAGATGGAGAATCGAAAGACTAAATGCAACTAGCTGCAGGAGGCTGCACCAAAATACAAAACAAATGTCTATAAATTATATATAGAATTAATAAACAATAACATATCATGATATTGCTTTAAAAATATCAATACAGTATTGTGCCACAAAAGAGTACAGTGTATTGTAGCACTGTTCTGTTTTTTTGACCCCTGATGGATAAGTATGTCCACAGGAGTGGAATATGTCACAGACGAGAGAGACACAATTTGGTTACACAGCTTGTAATAGTAAAAGCTCAGTTTGGCATTTTTCAAGAACAATGGTGGCAAAAACATAATTTTTTGCCAATGCTGGTCAGCAAATAGTTTATACTTGAGACAGATAGATAGATAGATAGATAGATAGATAGATAGATAGATAGATAGATAGATAGATAGATAGATAGACAGACACACAGACAGACAGATAGATAGATAGAGACGATGTGAAAATGATGCCCATTCACACGGATACGTGAGAACGACTGAAAACACTGTAGCGTGCATGCCAAGCCAGTAGTTGGCGATGTAGGATTGAAGAGAAACAGCGATGTTACAACATGCGTACACTTTCCAGCAAAGACAAACTTTTCACAAACAACAATGGCGAGTAGACGCACTAAACACAGGAGTTTTTTGTCTGGACAACAAATCTTTCTGGATATTTTTGTCTGGATAACAAACTGAGCACAGTAGGCAGCACACATGTTGATCAGTAGACAGCCAAAGCTGTTGTTGTTATTGTTGTTCCTATGGTGCATGTGCAACCTTCATCTGAAAGATGCACCGCGCGTCATTGGTCTCTCTGAAAACGCTGATTCCTGTTAACACAGAGATGGATACCAAAATGTTTTCAAAACTTTTCACTCTGGACCCTGGGTTCAAAAGTTTGCAGATTTAGACACTTCAGGCACCATTCTTGTGTAAATGGAAGGTGCAAACGCAACAAAAACTCTCCGTTGTCGGATGTTTTTGTGTAAATGGGGACCTTATTTATCTGAATTCTTCTATTTGAAACAACCTACCAGTCAGACTCGGGAGCAAAGACCTCCTTCACTTTTAGGAGGAGGAGGCTTAGACTTTTCTTTACAGTAAGGTTTGTACTTCGAACTCGTTCAAGCTTGGACCAGCACCTGGTAATGCTGCCATACGCTTAAGACAGGCTGGGGATGTGATACTCTAAAATCCTATTATGTCCATTATTTATTTCTAATTAATATTTGATGCTCCTTGACTTTATCTTGTTTTTTAGATGATTATGTGCTCGCTGTTGTCGACTGCCTTTTGACGTGGACCTACAACTGTAATTGCTTACAACTAACACACCAATCATGAGATATATTTTCAAACAACATATTTTAGTGTCATCAAACTGCACACACTGAATGTTTTTCGGTACATTCTGTGTTCCTCAGAACACAAAAGATTTATGTTTTGTTGAACCTTTTTTTCTCAGCACACAGTGTTCTTCTGCAGCAGCTGGACTGACAGTTTGGATTTCACCCCTAAATTTTATTCATCACCTCATTCCTTTGAACGGAGACGTGGCTGTACCAAACAGCAGAGACACACCTGGGCAGCTGGAATGAAAGTCATTTCTGTGGGTCAGGAAGCTTTTTTTCTCCCAGCGCCTTATTTTGTTTAAGAAAAATGTAGCTGCACCTTTTTTTTGGCAAGCTCAAATCTACCAAAAGAGAACAAAAGACTGTTTTCTTTGTGCCTCTGTGCCACAAAAGCCAGGGCCACAGACTTTGTGCTTCCAGGACATTCGTCTACACAAGCCATTCCTGTGAATGTTAAATCTCAGACAGCTTTAAGGACTTCTGTCAAACTTTTTACAAATGACAAATCTGACTCAAGAGTGAATTGATAAGACTTTGGTAAAAAAGTCTGGATTTCTTTCAATCTTTGAAAAAAATGTACCGTCTGACTCAAAGATGAACTATTTGGTGATTGGAGGTACAAGGTCATAATCTGATTGATTATGATGATGTTTTATATATGCATGCCTTTTCTCAATGCCTTAAATCATAGGATACTGTTTATCATGGAGCTCGAAGGTTCATAACAAATTTCAAGGCTCTAACTCGTCATTGTTCTCTGTATGAGCGAGTTGGGTGGGACTCTCCGACCATCCGTAGACTGAATCATTGGCACATCCTGATTTACAAGGCTATACTTGGGTGACTGTATTCATGTGAAAAGTTCTGGGAGCCACCGCCTTCATTCTGTGACTGAGTCATAAAATGTACTTTTGCTCTCTGTCCCCAAAGTTTGTCTTGAAATGGGCAAAAGAAGTTTAAGATACGCTGCTCCTGCAGCCTGGAATCTGCTACAAGATAAACTGGGTCTTTGAGAGCTGGTCTCTAAATCCTTTTAAATGCAGATTAAAGGCTTTAGAGGAAAATGAAGCAGGCTGTTGATGCTTTGACTGATGATTTTCTGCTCTGTGACTCTGAACTGATTGGTTGATATGTACATCTGTGTGTGTAATTGTTTCATGTCTGTAATTTGGTAAATGTGCTGCTGCCTGTCTTGGCCAGGACACTCATGCATGTGAGATTTTTAATCTCAATGAGGTTTTTCTGGTTAAATAAAGTTCAATAACAAATAACAATAAAGATGCAGGTCAATGGGCCTCATGTTCATGCCTTGTTTAATGATTTAAGGGAATTATTGCCATAATGCACAAGTATGTCCACTCTGAATCAAGGATAAAATGTTTAGATTTTATAGGTAAAAAGTCAAGAATGAGAAACTCATGCCCATCGTTTTACATACAACAGTGATATTTGGAGAAGGTTTTGGTCCAGTTTTGGAAAACCTCTACTCTGAGTCAAGGATAAACTTTCCAAAGAGGAGGGAAAAGATCTACAGACTATATTTTTCTTTTTTTTATTCAACTTAAACCACATCCATGCTTAATAGACACCTACAACATGATGTAAATGGTCAAGTAAACTAGGTCATGAGACCTTTAAGTGATTTATTGAATCCCCGCACAGATGTCAATTCCAGCTCATGAATGAACTGGTTTGATTTTACAAATAAAAGGTTGTAAGTCAAGTCTTTTGCACCTCAGGTTCATCCCTTGTTTATGAGTTTAATATCTCAAGAAGGTTTTGAAAGATTTTCCTCAAACACTGACAAAATCTATAGGTCTTAAGTCAAAGGTCAAGGACATTGACAACATGTTTTTGGATCTTTTAAGTCTGGATATCAGAGTTGAAAATTAGAGACATCACTTGGAACAACCCCTTAGTTCAGACTTTGTACTCAGGCCGACCTTCAGGAACCTGGACTTTGCTAGCTTGCAACTAGAACACATTTCATTGGGATGTGATGTGATTCCCAGCTCCAACATTTGAGTTCTGAGGTAGATGGGACTGTATTAATGGGGTACAAGGTCAAGGTAACTATGACCTTTAATCTTGTTGCCAAACATGCTTCTACGATATGCGACATCTACAGATTACACTTCCCCAAATTCCACCACAACTCTTCATGACCCCTTTCTACACTTTGCAGAAGCATACATCCACCTGGAGGTAGTTCTATTTGCTATGTTACACCAGAGGGCTGATGATCTGGATTCATAGTCTTGCAGTGGTGCAGCAGCAGGTGGTTTACTGCCTTGCTTAAGGGCAAACTGCCTACTGATTTGGAGACAGCAAGCCTTATCCAGCTCCCTTAAATAGGTTATTGAAGCCTCTCCAAACTCCTCTGAATTACACCCTAGGCCAAAAAAAGACGGCACATTGATTACCCTCTCTATCTTGTGAATCAAACCTGTCCCAGCCTGCTCTGGATCGACTCCCTCTACACATTTCTCTCCCCTCGTTTTAGCGACTCAAAAAAAAAGAGTAACCCTGTCCTTAAAACATTTGTCACGCTGATGTCATGAGCCAGGAGAAGAACTGGGACAAGCTCCTGCTGAGTCGGTCGAGAAAAATCTTACCATGGGCTGATTAAGAGGTGTTAATTCATTTAAATGAATGCCGGCTCCACAGTTGTTGTTTCGTGTGTTTCTCTGTGTGTTAGTCTGACTGGACACGTGATGAGAGAAATTAGAGTGGAGGAAAGAGAGACGGAGAAAAGATGGAGTGGAAAAGAAGCTGATTCAGAGGATGGAGCGGTTTTCAAGGCCTCAGCACACAAAGGGGAGCAGGAGATGAAGATAGTGTTACATGATGAAGACACAAGGCCAGCAGAAGCTCAGCACTCTGTTCTGTCTGTCCCACACCTACGGACACTCACGTCTCTTTGTGGATTTTCGTCTTTTTTTTAAGAAACATAGAAGTAAAACTGATACATGAGCATCACCTTCTTTCTTGGGATGATGCAAGTGTTACATAATTCATGCTCTCTGCCCAGTAACCACACAGCACACCTGAAGAGCAAACAGTTGTCCTGTTATGTCAGATCATAAAGCAAAATCGTTACTGTTTGCTCACACCTTCCTCACATGTCACCAACGGATATTAACAAATTCATTTATACAAATGTGAACTCCTCTTGCTGAGCACTCTGAGCATCAGTATCACTCTCTGCAACTGGATACTGGACTTCCTCACAAACAGAACCCAGTCAGTCCGGATCAGCAGTCCTCCTCCACTCTAGTGCTCAACACCAGAGCCCCCCAGGGCTGTGTGCTCAGCCCCCTCCTGTTCACACTGTGCACCCACGACTGCACCCCCTGACATGGAGAGGACTCTATTGTGAAGTTCGCAGATGACACATCATCATCGGCTGGATTTCCATCAATGAGACTTCATATTGGAAAGAAATCAACCATCTTGTGGAATTGTGTACAGAGAACAACTTACTGCCCAACGTCAGTAAAACAAAATCACTGATAGCTGATTTTAGAGAAAAAGAGGCAAAGACACACAACCCTGTCTATATCAGTGGAGCTGAGGTGGAGCAAGTGAACAGTTTAAAGTTCCTGGGAATCAATATAACAGAGAACCTGTCATGGACTTTACATGTCCCTGTCCTGGTTAACAGAAACTAGGGCCACTGTGACAGCCCTAGTTGGAGCTGTAGCTGTGGTCAGTTGTTTCTGCTAACCAAGCTGTTGTTGCAATAAGATCGAGAAATACACAACAGCAAAGTCAGGAATGACATTAAGTAGATGAAGCAGTTTTGCAGTGTATGGAGCTGTAAAATAATTAAATAAAACACAGTAATTTAATACTGATATACTTTTCTTTGTGAATTGCTTTTTTGAGTTTAAACACAAAACTTAACGTGGAATAATTCAAAACCAAAGAGCATTTTACCCTAGGTCTCAGGAGGACATGGAATAAGCTGTCCTGTAAACCTGCTGACAAAATTAGTCATTTCCATTTTTATGCGCTTTTTGCAAATCAAAATCCCCCAGAGGCACCAGAGGTTTCATTTATTCATTTACAAGTGTCAATTTCCACCAGAAATCTGACCATTTGATTTTGACAAAGGGAGCTCTACACTAGCTCCACTCACAAACAAACAGTGTTTTGGTTAATGTTTTTTAATGGCTCACTGTGTTCGTGTGTTCGGTTCATAACAGTGGGGACGCCCGTGGATAAAGAACTGAAGGTCTGGGCTGATGGCTCTTTCCTGGCCGTCACACTGATTTTGTCCCATTTGCAAACGCAGTCCCTGCTGTGAGTAATATTAGCAGGCCTTACTGCTTCAAAACATCCAGCCTTTATTACAGCTTTTAAAGGCTGAGGAAGCATCGCTTGTAAGCACTGATATGAGATCTGAGTAGAATGAAACTCAGCACGTCTCATTTGATATCTGAGCCCGGGCTTTGGAGCTGAGACTGTCTCAGCCAGAGGAATTCTCTGGAAACCATAAACAACTGGAAAACGCACTGAAGAAGTTACATCATTACTGCTTTTATAACACTTAGCATTTTTATAAGATTCATATGAGGGGTGTCAATAGATTCAGACTTTGAATAGTGATTGACCTTCAGCTTTTGATCATATCACCCCGTCCCATACCACAAACACCTCCTCACCCACAAAGCCCTTAACCATCAGCCCCCTCTACCTCACTGACCTCCTCCACCACACTCCTGCCTGTAACCTACAATCATCCAACCTCCTCGCTCCACCCCACAGAACCAAGCACCGAGCCTGTGGGGAGAGATCTTTCTCCATCACTAACCACTCCCTCTGGAACTCTCTCCCCCCTCACATACAAAACTACTCCGACCATACCACTTTTGAATCTCTACTACAGACTCATCTTTTTAATCAAGCTTTTAATGTATGAATGTGCTGATTGTGTGTGTGTGTTGTGTATGTTGGGAGTGGCTTTGCTGAGTGTTAAGAGTTAATTAATTCAGTTTCTAATTGATCTCTTATGCTATTTATCTTTTAAATTCTTTGTAAATTCTACCTGATGTACAATGTCTTTGAATTGTTGAAAAGTGCTCTATAAATAAAATGTATAATAATAATAATAATTATTATTATTATTATTAACTCAAGATAATCACATTTTAATTTCATGCCTATTTTTGTAATACTTCGCTCATTTCAGACTGTTGATTGCACACTGACAAAGCTGAGACCCCCCTTATGAAGGAATGATTCATCGAGCAAATGAATCCACATGAATGAGGTTTCTATTGTTTAGTTTGGGATTTATTTAGTTAAGTCAATGCTCCACTGCAAGGGTAAAGGTATAGTTTTTGGGGGCACAGGCTCAAAAGGGGGCCCATAAAGATTAAAAAAAAATCTGCCTTAAATTCATGCAGTTATAACTAAACTGTACTTTTAACCAATGTGAGTCTGTTGGAGCAGGTTTTAATTTATCTTATCAACAAAGACCCTGTGCAAAGCCAAACACAAAAGTATAATGAATGAACGGAAGCAAACCAATCACAGTTAAAGCACTTATTTCCTTAAAAATAATGTGCACCTGTTGCTAACATATTATTTACACAGGGCAGTTGGTTGTTTGACCAGAACTCCTGTTGGCTCATTTAATTCCTCTTCTGTTTTGTGCCTGTTAATACATACTTGGATTAACGTTATATTTCACAGAAACATTCCTGCAACATCAGAAATGGTAAATTAAAATAAAATATCATGTTCACACTTAAGCATAAAACCCAGAAGCAAAGCCTTATTTACTATCAAAATCTAGTGACACGCTGTTAAGCATAGACAAAATGATTCAATCTATCCTCTGTGGGCTAAAAATCAAATAAAAACAGGGTGCGCGCATTTTTCCCCATTTGCTATTGTAAGTATTTGGGAGCATGATTATAGGCGGCACTTTAATCTAAGCATGAAAAATACCATTCTCTGTTGCATGGTAACTTGTACTTGTGTTCACTTCTTGTTTTGGGGGCTAAGCCCTCAATCCCGTGAAAAACAGAATTTAAATCTATCAACAAAAGCACACCTATTACACAAAAGAGGCCATGCTATTCAACCCGTTGTGTATGTAACAAGTTCAGAGTAGTGTTGGTGTGTAGCGTAATTAGTTTCAAAGGATGATATTAAATGAAAAACATACTTTAGCAGCAGCCTGTGATGACTGTGCAAAAAGTTTAATCACCCGAGAAAAGTCTGGTCTGGGCATCCCTCGTTCAACCTGTACATTGCTCTGACAGCCCTCTCAAGCTGTCTGAATTTGATAACATTCTGGGGGCTGGATGGGAAGCTGTGGGAGGCCTGATGTGGCCCCCTGGCAGGACCAAAGACCTGCAAATTGCCAATTGAAAGGTGATTGATGATCACTGCCTGTCAGATATATTTCAAGGACAAATGTACACAACCATGTGCATTTAAGAAAACAGAAACAAGAAGAGTTTGTCTGCTGAGGGAGAAAGAGTTTTTCTTGTTCAATAATGCACTTGGCTTGAGTATAGAGGAAAAGAAAGAGTGGTGTACAACCCATAAAGCTAAAATATATTCTATTATGCAGAAAAATGACATTTTCACAATGAAACCTTTCACTTCTCAAACTCAATCCAATTTCTGCTGTATTTTTACTTGAACAAATGTTGAATACATAACCTCTGACTGTGAAACAGTTTTTAAACCTTACTTTATCCATCCTAACTTTTATCTCACTCCAGAAACAGTTCTTCCCTAAATTGGATTTGTGTGCAACTCCCAGCAGCTGACTTCAGCATTGATTAGAGATCACAACATATTTCTGCTTCCCTCCATGCAGCACGGGGCAGGTCGTCAAATATGCAGACTTGTCACTGGTCTTTCCAGCAAAGAATGAAAAAAAAAAGTCTTTGAAAATGAAGCTGAATATGAGAAGCCTCCCCTGCAGATACACCAACACACTGCAGCATCACTTTCTGCTCTCATTGCAGGCTCCAGCTGTAACCAGAAACTGTCAGGAAAAAAGAAAACTCAGAGCAGGAGTAGAGCTGCCAAATGAGCCTATAGCTTGTTCATTGCAGGCCTGTGGTGAAATTCTAATCATATGTTGCCATCGCAGTGGGCAGGTGGTGAGATGACTGACTCCTGAAAGAAGTCTGAGGCACAAAGAGCTCGAGAAAAGGAAGAAAGGAGCCACATACCCTCGGTTATTCCGGGTCTGTTTTGATAATGTGTTTGTGGCTGCATATTTCAGATGCACAGCAAGGATGCGTGAAAATGGATAAATCAATGAGGCCATCTGTGGAGAGGAAGTCAAGATGAGCTATGGTTTATTGCTGATGTTGGTTCGGCAGTAGACTCACAGACATAATTATTCTATTCATTACTGACATGAAGAAGAAAAAAGCTAGAAAGTCTTGTTATTTTCATGACATAGATCAAATTATTTTTCTTTTCAAGCTTTCATCTGGAAGAGACTTGATGCTGACACTCATCAAAATTTATGCTTTTAAAGTCCACATGACCATGCCATTAAAATAAAAATGTTTCAACTGTTCATAGAGCGTGTCATTGAGCCTTTCTTTCTTAATTTCATGAAAACATGAGTTCCATTTCAAAGAGCCCCTCAAACAAACTCCTTTTGGAGTCCAGGGAGCAGTCTCTTCGACTGTGAAGAAAGTGGGATGTAGAGGTTTAAAAGCAAGAAAGCTGTCTTAAAAACAGACTAGAGAGCGCAAACCTCCGCCAAGGTAGCTTACATATTGCTGTTACATCTATAAGCAATACTTCCATGATAAAGTTACCAACATAATATGATTCCTTGACCCTGAAAACCCACACCTAGCACTCAGAATCATGTTGATATCATTATTAGTTAGACAGTTGTAGAGCAAAAACAGTTGTTCGCTAATGGTGGTTATCTACGATGGAGGATTAGGGCCACGTTAAAAAAAAAAAAAGGATGTTAAAAAAAAAAAAGTCAAGTTGCGAGAATAAAGTCATGAAGTTGTGACAATAAAGTTAAAAAAGGTACGAGAATTAAGCCGAAAAGTTAGAACAATAATCTCATAAAGTTAAAAGAAAAATGTCATAAATTTATGAGAATAAACTTGTTATTTTAGTCTGTAGAGGCTATCAGAAGAGCAGCAGCTGCCTGTACAAAAATGAGGAATGTCGAGCATCTAGTGAAGCTATACTTTAGTTTAGGTTTCACAAATAAGGAAATACTTCTTCTTTTAGCACATCAGCATCACATTATTATAAGTATTAGGACCCTGAAAAGATACTGCAAGAAACTGGGGCTTTTCCGAAGAAAGAACCACACCGTCTTGGAGGAAATTGTCTCCTTATTGGAAGAGGAAATGTACACTCTTCTGGTACATCCTTTCAGAATAAGTTTGTTTTCTAGCTTAATTTACATAGATTTATGAATTTATTCTCGTAACTTTATGAGATTATTCTCGTAACTTTATGACTTTATTCTCGTAACTTTTCGACTTTATTCTCGTACATTTACTTTTTTCTTTACTTTCTTTTTTTTTTTTTACGTGGCCCTAATCCTCTGTCGTAGTTATCTGGATCACCACCAAAATCTAAACATTTTTAAGTTGGGCCATTACCAACATCTCCTGAAAATTTCAGCAAATCCATCTTGTAGCTTTTGCGTAAACTTGCTAACTTACAAGCAAACAAATGGTAAAACAAACAAACAAACGTACTGCGGCAGAAACATAATGTCCTTGGCAGAGGAAATAAAGTAAGGATCCTGAGTTCATATAGAATTTATTCCAGTGGTGGGGAAGAAGGGGGAAGTACAGCAATAACCCAGGTAGGGGTTAATTATAGCCCCAATCAGCTCACCTCAGCATCAGTGGTGACAGGAGAAGGGGGATGTAAGGGGGAGGAAACTATCTTACATGGGACAGTGTGGGGTGTGAGTGCGGATCCAGTGACCCCAACATGGCCCTACATCCCCTAATGTTTGTGTGGTTTTTGGGACTTTTTTGTCATCTTTTTTTTCATTCAAAACTCCTGCAGTTCTTTCCATTTGTTAATCAGCACCAGGAATAGTTGTATGTCTTTTTGTGGGCCATTTTGGGTCGTGGCTAAGTGTTAGTAGAGTCAGCATTGCTACGACCCAACTAGCATCTACCAAACTACAATGAAAATGGATTTACATAATCACTGGACGATCCTGGCAAGATCAGGTGTCTTATTACTGGGAGAGTTGGGAGTTTGTGTGAGAAGGTTCAGAAGATTTCAGAGACGGCAGATAAATCTAGTTTGTGGACTAGAGAAGAGATAATGATACAAAAAGCATTAAAAAAAAATGTCGGGTGAAACCTCTTGATCTTCTTTGCTCTTCGTTCCTCAAACCATCTTCACTAATGAAAAGAGGGGAATATGGGGGTAAAGAAACAGCCACAATCTCAGGAGTAAGTGCTACCCCTCCCAGCTCTGCATCCCCAAACCTCTTTCTAAAATCCTTTTTATAGACTTTTATATTTGTTTTTTTGCTATTTCCTTTGCCATTTGTTTTTTATATGTAATGTTTGCACCAAAAAAAAGTTTGTTTTATTTGTGGAGACCATGAGCTGAGCCTTAATTTGGTGAAGGGCACAATGCTGTTCAGGCTGTGATGGGACTAACCCCAGTTAATAGAGGCTCCTGCTGGCAGCCCTGCTGGTTTTTGCTGCCCACTGGTCTACTGGTTGAGTTGAGGGGTCTATTAAAAGGGCATTATTTGGTTAAGGGGCTTCTTTACTCAGCACTTGTCCCTTCATTAGGGCACAAATACATTTTTCAAAAGTTAATGACACACCTGCTGAGGATAAATCTGCTATCTGTACACAACTTTGTCTTCAAAAGTCGGAAAAACAACAGCTAAGTGCTTCATAACTGCAGCACATCTATATTAAGAACCCAGTTGCCATGAGTATAACTGAACATCATCATTGTCATTGTCTGCCCTCTCCAGCTGAGTCAGTCTGCAGTCACACACACACTCAAAATGACCTCACAGACACATTCACACACACACACACACACACACACACACTGTCATAAAGACGCTCAGTGCAGTCTGGACAGAGGCTATTACACAACAATGGCCCTTACAAAACTGAAACACAAATATAAAAGCGGAATATGAAACCACACAGAAATCACAGGGTTGTAGAAAATGATGTTGAACATTTTTATATGGTTATTTAATTCTGATGGAGGCCAAACTATGGATAATTTTATTTTCTTTCTTCCAGTAAAGGTCCTTGGTCCATTGACGCTGTGTTTTTAACACCATGAAGTTTCAATAACAACTCAATAGAGTCCCTAATTTTCAGCACTGTGCTGTCTCTGTGCTCACTGCACTCTCAGATAAAAACAGTTCACCTTTTAACACCACTGTCCTCGTTAACATCAGTTCACCTCATTAACCAACTAGATCAGGGGTGGGCAACTGGCGGCCAGGGGGCCACATGTGGCCCTCCACCTCAGCCAATGCGGCCCACCAATCATTTCCAAAAAAAAATATTTTAATTTTTTTACAAAATGTTTCTACAAACCTTAGATTGCTGGTATATGCTCTGTTTTTTTTACAAGTCATTAAAAAACTTACTTTGCTATAATTGTGTCTCTAAATATCTTTAAAATATAATATATAGCATAAGTAAAAACTATATTTGGAAACAATGGTACAGGTAATATATTTGTGCTTTAAAAACTGGTAAAGATTCAGTCTTTTATTGCATTGAAAAGAAGCTTAAATTAGCTTTAGTTATGTGCCATGCAAATGTGTTTGAGATCAAATATATTAATGTTAACATAGTCTTTTTTCGAAGCTTTAAATTAGCTTTTTTGTCTATTTCTATATTATTTCTCATATAGAGGAACAGTGCATTACGGAGCGGCCTCAGGCACTAAAAAGAAAAAATTGTGGCCCTGTTGGTAATCAAAGTTGCCCATCCTTGTCCTTGACCTGTCTTTTTGTCAGTGCCAAGAGCTGCTATGGCTGATGCCAAGACAGGATTTCATTGCATAGTATCTTTGCCGATATTTCCTTTAATTAAATAAATACCAAGCAATTTAAGTTATCTAAAACAGATGCTGTGCTCCCTACCATGGGCCAACAGGCTGCTCTTTAGCTGCAGGTTGGTTTGTGAACCAGTGCTCCAAAGAAAACCCCAAGCTGCTGCCAAGGGTACAGTGCCAAAAGAAGGCAATCGGGGCACGCTGGAAGTGGAGAGGATGCCATTCTCCTTGTTGGTGTAGCACTGGATTTACAGTATGGCCAAAATGAACAGTAAGTATTATGTTGGTTAATCCCTCTCTCTGTAAGATTGTGCTTACATGTTCAGTCAATATTTTTCTTGCAGGTTTAATTCCTTTCTTGTCCCTGAGCGGTGTTTTATACTGACAGGGAAGGTTTTGTTTGAGTAAATAAAAGGAGAAGAATAATATGTCAGAGATCATACAGTACAGCCATGTTCAGCTAAGTTCAGGAGTAATCAAATCCAGCAAAAACCCACTGGCTTAAATTCCTCTCAGATTATTTTCTTCTGAATCAACAGCTTAATACGAGGGTGACAAATTCAAATTTATGCAAAACAAATACAATCTCTGCTGGCACTAATCTTTTTTTCCCGTATTATTTATCCGGGGAAAGTTGATTGAGCGTGCACGCTCTGTTCCAGCAGCCCGCTCCGTCACATCCACACAATTACATTCACAGCTGGGAGCTCACCAGTAGGACCACAGAGGCGCACTGGTGAACGCCGAGCAGCAGCGGTGGAGCAGTGTGAGGTTTAAGGGATGGAGATGCTAGTTGTTAAATAACTCATTAACTTCCCTGCTGGTTGAGCAGTTTTAACCATCAAAACTCCGGTCACGATCACATTTCTCTGACCTCAAATGTCAGCCTTAATTTGTTAATTTACACATGATTTCTTCATCTTTTAAAGCTTATTATTATTTATGAAATACGAATCCTGATTAAATTATCTACTTAAATGGCCTTTACAGTGTTTATGTCTGCGTTAGCTTAGCTATGCTCTCTTTCAGTATAAATAATATAATAATTTTGTAAGAGGTAAAAGGCACACAATTCTGCCCCCATGTTCTCTAAAAACATGAATTTCACGTGTTAAACACGTTTAAGGGATTAAAGCAGTTAAATGGATTCTGATGCTGCAGACAAAAATGCGGCAGAACATTCAGAATGTTTCATAAGACGTTAAAGTGATGAGGTGAATATTTTTCAATTGACTGTTTGCCTTGAGATGTATTTAAATCACTGATTTTGTAGGCAAATATATTGAAAAAGAATCCCAAGAATGCTTTAGTTGGGGAACATCTCAGTGATATACAGGACAAACTCAAGAGCTTTTTGTGCTAAAGCAGTCAAAATATTAGATACTCCAATCTGTGAAGGATACCATGCCAAGTGGATATAAATTTTCAAAGTTAAAAGTAAAATAAAATCACTATATGTTGGAATAAAGTAGAGATGTTGAGTGAATAAATCAATTTATTTCATAAAAAATAATTTAGCATAAAGGGTAAAGAATAAAAAAAGATGAACAAAAGAAAATAGAAATAGAAATGCAAGACCTAAACAAGGCTAACATACATAACACCAAATAGCAAATGGAAGTATGTCAGAGAGTATGTAAGAATATAGACTCATCAGCTTTATAAGGTTCACCCGTTCAACTCCTTGCTCACACAAGTAGCTAATCAGCCAGCCAATCAATCAATCAATCAATCAATCAATCAATCAATCAATCAATCAATCAATCAATCCTCATCACATTTGTCTCTGCTGAATATAGAGTCAATCAGCCAATCACATGGCAACTAAATGTATTTAGACATGGTCAAGACGACCCACTGAAGGTCAAACAGAGCATCAGAATGAAACAAAAGGTGATTTAAGTGACTTAAGACTTGGCATGGTTGTTGATGCCAGACAGACAGAAACTGTTGATGTACGAGGATTTTCTTAGCACAAACGTGGGTTTACAGAAAATGGTCAGAAAAGGAGAAAATATACAGTAAGAGGCAGTTCTCTGTCTTGTTGATGTAAGAGGAGAACAGAAAGAGTGGTTTGAGAGGATGGGAAGACATCAGTCACTCGAGCACCAAGGCATACAGGAGACCATTTCTGAACACACAACAGGTTGAATCCTGGAGCAGATACAGCAGCAGGAGACCATACAGGGTGCCACTCCTGTCAGCCAAGAACAGGGAACTGAAGCTAAAACTTGCAGGCTCACCAAAACTGAATGAGAGACGACTGAAAAATGTTGATGAGTCTCGATCACTGCTGCCACATTCAGATGATAGGGTCTGAATTTGGTGTAAACAACTGAAGACATGGATCAGTCCTGCCTTGTATCAACAGCTCAGGCTTGTGGTGGTGTAATGGTGAGGGGATATTTTCTTGGCACACTTTAGGTCCCTCAGCACCATGTGGGCATTGTTTTAATGCCATGGCCAACCTGAGTATTGTCGCTGACCATGTCCATCTCTTTATCACAACAGTGTAACCATCTTCCAGCAGGACAACGCACCATGCTGGTCCACAGCAGCAGGTTGAAGATATGTATCCATAATGGTTACAGTGATATATGTGGGATAACTGTAGGAACCATGTATTTTAGAGGAATTATCATTATGAAGTTAATGTAGCGACTTTAATGACAACGGAAAAGGAATAAATAACAGGCTAAAATATTTGCCATGCAGGTCCAGAGCAGTAGGCCAGACAGGAAATAGTGACAAGCACAATAGCAATGAAAAAAAGGACAAAGGCAGAAAGAGTGGGAGAGATAAGCCCCGTTTCCACCAAGTGGTCCGGGATGGATTGGCACGGTTTGGCTCAGGCCGGATCGGTAAAGCCTGATCCTGGTTGCGTTTCCACAGCCAGCCGTACCCTACTTGGTAGGCGGCGTGTAAGCCGGATGCCGATAGCATGACGTCATAGCAGCACGACACAGTGTACCCAGCTATTAAATACAACAAAGAAGAAAACACGACACAGTAAACAAAGAGCAACGATTCTCTTCACCGAGAATACTGAGGAATTTAACGTAAATGCCTTTTTTCAGATTAAAAGGAACATATATCTCGGGGAAATGCTCCGAGGTTGGGGACAATGCACGCTTCACTTCCCCTCCCCCTCCCCCTCCCCTCATTAACAATGCAAACATGTCGAAGTGACCACCTGAGACACAAGCCAAGTCGGCAAAATAGCCATGAAACTCCGGATAACTCCAAAGTACAGGGCAGAGCACTTTCCCAAAGCTTATTATGTGACAGGCGATCAAATGTTCTGCCTCAAACATGCTAAAATGGTTGAATTCCTTAAAATGTGGAGACCATTTCTGGAATATATAAATGTCAATTTGTCTGATGAAATCTATAAGTTGTAAGGACCCAACTATGGTGTTAACAAATTGTATATGAGCTGTGTGATAAATGTGCCTTCCTGTCCCCCCCTCTTTTCTTTTCTTTCTCATTTGGCGAATGTGCTGAGCCTTATATTGTTATGTTTTAATTTTCTCCTGTTTGGTTGTTCTGTTTGTTGAGTTGAAAATGGAAAATTCAATAAATACATTTGAAAAAAAAGAAAAAGGAAGGTTTTACTCTTAAAGGAAGAGCCAGAGTCTGTGATAGGTAAATTCATTCAAAGAAGAGGAGCCTGATAACTGAAGGCTCTACCTCCCCTACGCCTATTAGAGACTGAGGGTAACATGACATTAACATATGTTATCCAAATAAAGGGTCAAATTGACTGAATTTATGAAAAACCCAAGGCCGCTTCAGCCCTTCCCTGGTGGTAACTAACATGGATGCTCAACCTCCATGTCGTCCTTGTGTCTGTATGTGGGAAGCGTGCTCTAAATGTGTTCCATCAATTTCACCATGCATGCTAAATGAAAGCACCTAATGAGCTGATGTGAAGCCATGCTGATTATGATGATCTAAACGTGACATATGCCGAATGTGGCCAAAGCTTTGGAAGGTCATACATGTCGCAGATGTCACAGTTAGAAACAGATTTTTACTCTTGACTGAAGCAATGTTGAGGCCTGAAGTGATCAAACAGGGAGAAGAACAAAGATACGAGAGTTAAATGAAGGGAGCACACGGATAATTGTCCAAAATATATAAAATATTCCAACTAAATCACTAAGCAGGGTTTCAGGATCTCACTACTTGACTTATTTTTTTTCCCATGCAGAATAAGCTACATTTTAAATAAAGCATACATGTGAAAGAGCCACATAAAAGTGGACTAGGCCACAGGGGCTCAGACTTTGGTGTGGAGTGTGCAGAAGAATGTAGCGCAAACAAAGTAAGTAAGGCAAAAAGGGAAGAACAGGGAAAAAAAAGACACTAAATAATAAATATGTAGCATAGCAGAGCGGTGCAGCTTTCAGCAGCACACTAATGAGCCCATCGGGGGAGAAGAAGTGTGGAAGAGAAATGGTTTAGTGCTGACGTTCATTCGACAGCCGCCTCACTGCGCTGATTATTCCATTCATTACGGCGACGAGCAGAAGAACCTTGTTATCTGTGTCGCCACGCTGATCTCACCTATTTGTTTTTATAATGAACTTTTGACCATAATCATACCAAATTACGTCCAGAGGCAGCCCGCTAAACTGAAACCTTATGATTACCTGTCACAGACCGCACGGCGGAATTCGAATGGGTTTATTTTCATTAGGTGTTGCTTCTGTCTAGGTCAACTGCATTAAAGCATGAAGGCTGCGATTTGCACACAAAACAGCAGCAAACAGCTTAATGTCAGAGCCAAAGTGTGGACTGTGCAGTATGTGAGAGTGAAGTGAGAGGGAGGAGAGGTGGTTGGAATGAGGGGGACTGAAGTTGGCATCTAAAAACAATCCTGTAGTTGACATTTACCTATAATCTGTATACATCAGCAGAGCAAATTTCCATCTATTATCTTTACTGCTATTCTCTATTGGGGCTGTGGGGGTTGGAGCCGATTTCAGCCAACATTGGGCAAGAGGAAGGGTACACTCTTGACCGGTTACCAGCCAATCACAGGGCAGACATGGAGAAACAAACAGCCAAACACACTCATACCTAAGGGTAATGTAGAGCTACCAGTTAACCAAGCAAGCATGTTTTTATGTGGGAGGAAACGGGAGTACCTGTAGAGAACCTATGCAAGAACAGAGAGAGGATGAAAAGGCCTGGACTGACTGGGGAGTTGAACCAGCAACTCCTTTGCTGTGAGGCACAAGCACTTCTGGCTAGACCATTGTGTAGCCCAGAGCAAATATTCAGTAACCTGAAAGGTAAGTATATATCTCTACACTTGTTCCAGAAGGTTATTTTTAAGTTGCTTTCCTAAAAAATATTTCAAAATAATACTGCCCATGTGTTAAGTTTTCAAAAATATCAGCCTCCACATACAAACGCATTAATGCACTGTTAAGTGCTATGTATTAACATGCAATAACATTCCTGACGCCCAACATTTTTTTTTTTGCAATTTAAATGCACAAGCTGCTATCTTTCACCAGAATCACAATGCCATTTATTGTCATTATACAGGATGTACAACAAGATTGGAGAGCTTCTCCTCTTTCAGTGCAACAGATAGATAAATAAGTAAAAAGAAAAACAGAAAACATAAGTAAATAGTTATAAGTATAAAATGGTTGTAGGAAATATATGTGCAAGATATACACAAGATAAAATAAAATCCTACTGGACAGTACAATTAAAACTCTACGTATATAAATATAAATAATTCCATTTATATGTGAAAATGTATCGCACATGACAGCTGAATATGTACTGAATACTTATAGTGCAAATGGTGATTAGCACTTACAGATGATAATACGTCCCATATGATCGTATTGCATGCGGTGAATAAATATTGAGGTAGTATTTAGAACAGTATTTAGACCAGTGTTAAGGATTAACCTGTGACCATGTTAACTAGTGTTTTCAAGCATGTCAGGCTAGTACTTCTTCATTTAGATTTTAATCTGTCTATAAGATGAGCTCAATCACTTTTTTTTTTTAATCTCTTTTTATTGAGGGTTTTACAGATGAGGCATTTACATTCAATTTGGTAGAAGAAAAGAGAAGCAATTGATGACAGGGAAAAGATTAACTAAAGTTGGAGGAAAGAAATATCTTATTCCACACAAAATATTCAAAGAACTTTCACTTTCTACACAATTCATCATCTCCGAAACATTTTCAACCTCATATCAACCTCATATGCCCACTTAACCCCCCCAAAAAAAGAATAATAATAATAATTCAAAAAAATTGAATGAAAGGATAAATTAAAAGATAATACAGGGAACAAATAAATGAATAATAAAAAAGGGAAAAACAGATAATTGGGGAAACAAAAACTAAATTGAAAAAAATAATATTAATATAAAATAAAATAAAATAAAATCAATTTACAACGCTTCTGTACAACCATATCCATTATATCCAAATAAACACAATAGTTGCCTAGTACAACACAACATACCATGAGCAAATTTAGTGTAAATTCGGACACATTCTCATATTTGGACAACCAGGGATGTTACTATCAAATCAAATCCATTTTATTATCAATCATGCCATAGCACATAAAAAAGAAGACCAATTTTTTTCATATTTGTCTACAGAGTTTGTGTAACAGTATATGACTCTTTCCAATTTTGCTATTTTTGCTAACACGTTGGATAGTTGGAGCTGAACTGTCTTTCCATTTACAATATAATAGCTTTTTTTGCAACTGTGAAAGCTATATTTAGCCATTTCTTGTTAGACTGATTTACAAGCCTGGAAAAGATACCCAGAAGGCAAACAGCAGGGTCTGGCTCTATATGAAATCAAGTTATTATGCTCACACATTGACAAACCTCAGCCCAGAAGTTCTTGATATTTCTACAGTCCCACAACATGTGTAAGTAGGTCCCTTCTTGATGATGAGCTCAATCACATCCTGTTATCAATAAGAATTCATGAGTTCTCTTGTCACTTTCTACATCTGTTACAACCACAGCAGCTACAGCCACAGGCAGGCTTGGGCCACCAGTCAACACGGTCACTTGAGAAAGAAAAACACCAGGTCTGGTCCAAAACAGTGATATTTATCTCATCGTAGTGGTGCTTGAAGCAGCATGATGTAGAGGGAGCAACTGAAAGTGTGTGTAAGTATGCAGACAGTCCAGTTAGCAACACTGAAAATGCCAATAGTTTAGTAAACAATAGCTAAAATTTAAAAATCCAACCTACAAGTGGACATGTCCTAAAAGTGAACTAACACCTCTCCGACAATTTTGTCATTGATGCTAATTCTGAACCAAACACCAACCCTTACAATAACCGTTCCTCTCCCAACGGGCTGAGCTGCTGCTACTCTTCAGAAACCTTGAGGGACTTCAACTCATGGTTGCTTCAGCAGGTCACGCCACTCCAGAGTGCTTCTGACTTTGTGAAGTTCAAACACTTGAAAACACATCTTATTCTGCTTAGCTCAAGATTAACACAAAGGACGAGATTGTTCCCGTTGCTTAAATTGGTCCAATTATTCTTTGTAAAAATCACTTCAATCTCAAAGTTTATTTTAGATTAAAGTAGAGATCATCTGCTTTCTGTAGATACAAATATCTCAGGCTGAGCAGAATGTCTATCATAAGACAAAAAACAAATCTAAGTCCTGAAAGCACGACTCCTTTTAAGGGTTATATGGTTCAGCTTCAACCGAAAGCACAGCTTAATATAAGGCATACTGCTGCCTTGTAAAAGTCTAATGTAGGAAAAGTCGAGGTTTAAAGGTTGAGAAATTACTTCAACCCCCCTTGAATTCTTTCTTTAAGTATATGCTTGTTGCCAGGATATCAATATGTTGTTTTCTAGCCTGTAACTTGTTGCTCCTTGGCATTGTTTCTGGGATCTGACCTGCTCTGTTTTATATATAAAACCAGTATGCACTGATTTTGTTCAAAACAAAAAAGGCTTCTTTAGACAGAAGCTTCAGCCAAAATGATGATTAAATAGTGTTTGGTCGTACTAATACTGCTGGAAAATCATGCTGTTACGCTTTGACCATATGTGCTTCAAGTGTCACGGCTGCATATAGTTCATGAAGACCACTTGAAGGACAATGAAGGCTTTTTTCTGTCAATGTCAGAGAACATCTTACGTGACAGCGTATAATATCAAGTCCACTCTTCTAATATGACACTCCCCTCTCCTCCTGCCAGCCAGCACGCACCATTTCATTTGTAATGGAGGCCAGGCCTCCCACACCTAAAAGGATTATGGGCTGGTGAACCGTGAACAGCACAAGGAGTGAAAGGTGGCCGGATGGTCGAGCACTTACAAAGACGTGGCTCCTATTAAAGGCTTGCAGGTTGGATCTCCTGGAGAGGTGGGGGACCTCGAGTGTCCTTGAGAAACACTCCAATCTGCTAACTGTTTAATCACTCAAAGTCACTCTTATTAAGATCTCTGGATAAACACCTTAAATGGTACTGCAGACACTCCCTGGTGTAGGTTTTGCATCCAGAATACCAGATTTGGTTATAAAGGAGGATGCATACGCTACATCTGATATGTTACTTTCCTTGCTCACTGACTCTGTTGCATCTCATTTGCAGGTTAAAAGAGAGCAGACTTCAAAGTCCTTTTTACATAATCTACTCGGCATTTGGACACAATCCCTGTCCTTGATCCTCAAAGATGAAACTTAAAAAATGCAAACGTAAATTGGTTATGCTATGCAACCATACTGGGGTTCAAAGTTAAATAGAAACTTCTAGTATCTGGGGTGTAAATTACTTGGAAAAAAAGTCAGGAATCAGGTGATGAAGGAGAACAAACTTCCACCAAGGGCATTTCCAACATTGTCCGGTGAGTTATTATCAAAAATGTGGAAAACTGCCCAATCTTGCACTGTTAAGAAATCATTTGAAGTATTCCTGGATGTACCAATCATAAAGTCAAAGAATCCACGTCTGTGTTTGGATCATCGCTGAAACCTTATCACTTCTTTCTTGTGCCATGACCAACATTCTCTGAAAATGTCATTAAAATTTTAGGTGGACTTATTGAGTTATTAGCATAAGTGTGGAAAACTGCCCTATGTTGTACTGTTAACAAATACTTTTAAAACATCCCTGACCCACATCTGGGCTCTGATCACCACCAAATTCAATTCATTTTCTCCTTGTAACATGACCAACATTCTCTGAAAATGTCATCAAAATCTGTGGAGTTATTGAGTTATTGAGTTATAGAGTTATATAGTTATTGCGAAAACAGTGGAAAACTGCCCTATCTTGCGAAGTTAAGAAATGATTTCAAAAACTCCTGGATGTGCATCAGGGTTTCAGTCACCACCAAAACCTTATCACTTCTCCCTTGTGCCATGACCAACATCATCCAAAAGTCATCAAAATATGTTGCAAACTTAAGTAAATACTAAATATGCGGAGAACTACCTTATTTGCAATGTTATCGAGTTCTCAAAAAAAAAAAAAAAAAAAAAAGTTCCAGAATACAGATCTGTGTTTGGATCACCACCAAAACCTGATCACTTCTTTCTTGTGCCATGAACAAATTCTCTGAAAATGTCATTAAAATTTGATGTGGACTTATTGAGTTAGTAGCCAAAATGTGGAAAACTGCCCTATGTTGCACTAACAAATACTTTAAAAATCCTTGACTGCCATCCGGGCTCTGATCATCACCAAAACTGAATCTCCTTTTTCTTGTAACATGAATAGCATTCTCTGAAAATGCAGTACACAGCAGCTATTGCAGTCACCTACTGCATTATCCGTTTGGCTTGTAATGAAAGTGATTGCCTGATACGCTATTGAAAGGTTCTGCCCATTCCCAAACACTTTCTATGGGGTCTTTCCCAGATGGACTAGTGAAATAGAGCTGTCCATCTGGTGTGTCAGGTTATGATTGGTACATATGTGCCAAAATTTTAGAAAGTGGGGTTTTCATATGTTCTCTTTAACAATTCAAAAAGACAACAATCTAGCTCTGCATACCAACATTCTCTTAAAATGTCACCAAAATCTGTGGCAAAATTATAGAGTTGTTGCAAAAACATTGGAAAACTGCCCTGTCTGGCACTGTTAGGAAATCATTTCAAAGATTCCTGGATCTGCATTTTATCATTTCTTCCTTGTGCCATGACCAACATCATGTAAAAGTCATCAAAATATGTTGCAAACTGAAGTAATTACTAAATATGGGGAGAACTGCGCTATTTGCAATGTTATCAAGTTCTCAAAAAAAAAAAAAAGTTCCAGAATACTGTTTGGATCACAACCAAATCCTTGTCACTTCTTTCTTGTGCTATGACCAACATCCTCTGAAAATGTGATCCAAATTTGATGTGGACTTTTGAGTTATTAGCCAAAATATGGAAAACTCATTTGCTCTTAACCATGTCTGTTTGTACGGGCGGAGGTGATAGTCAGTGTGTCCTCATTAGTGAAATCCACTCCCACAACCTTACCAACCCTGTCCAGCCCACCTGAACCACCACCTCTCCCCTCCTCCTCCCTTCAGACATCCTTGAGAAGACATGGCGGTCAGTTTCCTGTTTCATTTGCCTCCAGTCACGCATGGCAGCGCGAGTGTCTGCGGCCGTCTCCCTGCTTTAAATCAAAGACGGAGAGAGGAGGCGCACCCAGCCATGGCGGTGACTCCTTTTATGATTTTCTATAGGATCTCCGTCATATGAAGCAGTAAAGTGTACGGCCGGCTCGCACTCGCACATCCTGACAGGGGGGTCATGGGAGCGGTCTCGCCTTGTGGATGGAGTTCACCGCTGCCAGCCCCTGCGTCTGGCTGAATGGTGTCATTGAAAAGCTCATTAAGCAGCGGCATTAGAGGGCTTAGTGTTTATTCTGCTCAGGCTCCCGCAGGTTTGTTATCAAGCTGTGACAGTTTCCATTTGCAGGTGTTAGATACTGTTTCTGCTTCCTCACTTCTGCCTCTCTCTCTGAGAACACGACAGACTGACACCAGACGCTGATTTGCAATTTTTTGAAACCTCTGCAGACGTCTGATGTTAAAAGGAGTGAGATGGCTCAGTGGTTTGAACTTCATTGCAGCAAAAATAATTTAAAGAAGTGTCCAGAATCACGGAGGAGACAGACACTAACACTGGACAGTTTCAGCATTCGAGATTTAATCTGAGGGCCTGTCAGGTTGGTGTGTGGTCAGATAAATTTAATAAACAGAGTGACACAAACATTTTCCATCGAGGAGATTAATTGTCTTTGCAGCTCAGTGGGCAGCAGGAGAATTATACAAACAATGTGTTGACACTGTTACAATATTATCAACAAGTCGATAAAAAAATAAGGTGATTTTTCAGATTAAAAGAACAAGAGCAGCTTGTTATCACTTAAAAGTCTGATTCACTTCTGCCTCGAACTTGACAGCAAGAGCCAATCAGTCCATAAAAAGACAGATTTCTGTATAGGTGTAAAGTAGGGCTGAAAGATTTATCATTTACGGATCGAAATCACAATTTCAGACAACGCAATCATGTGATCGCCAAAGCTGCAATTTTTTGCAGCGCTCCTGACTGACCCAGGATCTGTTGTGTCAACTATTTTACACAAACTATTATACGAATTTGCAGGCAAATACTCACAACTGCGAATCGGGTTTCATCGTTCACTTGAAGGAGCTGTTGAAAAGAGTCGACCTGATCATGAACGTCACATCTCCACCGCGGAAGTACTGGTAAGCAGGTCAACAACACAAAGTCTCTGTTTAAAAGTTGGAGTATCCCATAAATAATGAAAACAGATTATTAATCATCAATATTAGATGATGAATAATGTGTTATGTGCTTTTGATCATAATAATTCCTTACTGTTGTCTGTACTGTAAACATAGTGAATATTGCACTGAAGCTTGATTTGAAGAAAATCGTGAATCGAATTGAAATTGCAATCGTTCAGCCCGAGTGTAAAGAGCAAAATGTATCTGAGGGTCAAAACCATTGATCAGATTTTGGGTTGCTGGTTTGACGGAGTAGTGAGCAGCCAGGCACATCTCATGCTTCTGCTAGCCTGGGTCCAGACATGTACTGAGGCCTGTGTGCAGAAAGTTCTCCCCTATTCTCTATCACCTCCGTCTTCAAGCTTATCACTGTCGCTCACGTATCAGTAAAGAGAAGAACAAGACGACCGATGGTTACAACTTGTGATCAGCAAATTCAAGTTTATAGTCTTAAAGTCACTGTAAAAGCATAAAAATATGAATTTTAAAGAGGTCTTAGTAGTAAGTTAGTAAGTACAGCTTATTTATATAGCACCTTTCAAGAACAGATGTCACAAAGTGCTTCACAATTAAAATTAAAATCAAAATCCTAAAATAAAACACAGCCACAGGCAGATGGGTCTTCATCTGCTTTTGCAAACTGTCAAAAGATTCCTCAGTCCTCATCTCCAGAGGGAGACTGTTACAGAGTTTGGGACTAAAACATTCAAATGCAGAGTCTCCTTTAGCTCTGAGCCATTTACAAGCAGCAGAAAATGGCCAGAGGATCTTCGAGTCCTGCTGTGGTCATACAGGTTCAAAAGAGCCTGAATATAAACAGCTGCTTGATCGTGCACAGCTCTGTGCACAAGCACAAGAATCTTAAACTGAATCCTGAATTTCACTTCAAGTTTAAGCAAGGACTTAAGGATGGGATTCAAGGATTCAAAGATTCAAGAATTTAGGGTTTTTAATGGTCAATTTTTTGTACATGCATGACATACGGAGTAATTGAAGTCTAAAGTTGAGACAATATGAGGTGGTTAACGGCTTGTTGTAAACATACTCTCAGCACAGAGTGAGGGGGAGGAGGGCAGTGCAAAAATACGGTAAAGTGCAAAATTATGATGGTAACAGTAGTAATAATAGGTGACCTCTAGAGCAGTGCCCCCCTATTTTAATGTTTCTGATATCGTTAGCCAAGTTACAATTGAAAATGTGGAAAACTGCCCTATCTCACAATGCTAACATTTTTTTAATTCCTGGATCCACATCTGGATTCATATCCCCCCATATGGTAAAATGTTGAATGGACTTCAGCTTATAAAGCGCTTTTCTAGACTTTTGACAACTCAAAGCTCCAGGTCACATCTACTCATTCACTCTCACATTCACTCACTGATGGTTGGAGTGTCTATGTCAGTTGTCCATCAGAATCAGCTAACACTTTCACGCCCAATTATACTGACGCAGCAGTGGGAGCAACTTGGAGCTAAGTGTCTTGCCCAAGGACACATCACCATGTGACAGCCGGAGCTGGGCTCAAACCTGCAATCTTCTGATTACAGACTATCAGACTGCACCACCGATGCCCCAAAACTTAAACATATCTCTGCCATGTCAAGACCAAAATTCCCTGAAAATTTCATGAAGATGACACATTTTTGATTATTGGAAAAAAAAGTGGGAAACAGCCCTATTTCATAATGCTAACAAAGTCTTTAAAATATTCTTTCTTGGTCAGGTCTCCCTTGCAAAAGAAATCTGTTGATCTCAATGGGACAAACCTGGTTAAATAAAGGTTAATAAATAAAATTCTTGGATCTGCATCTGGATTTGGATTGCCAAAAATGAATTACTTTTTTCGTGCCATGACCAACAGTCCCTGAACATTTCATCAAAATCTCTCGAGGACTTTTTGAGTTGTCTTGCTCACTGACAAACAATCAAAAGGACAAACCAACAAATGCCGGCAAATACTTCACCTCCTTATGTAAGTCTCCTTTGGAGTCTAACTCTCTCCAAGACGAGGGCCATATAGACATTTTAAAAACCTGAAAGCTGCATCCATGAACATGTATATCTTGGCCTTGTAGGCGAATGTTTCTTGTCTTTGGGTCAGGCAGACTGCGTACACTTACCAACAGCATGAATAAAGTGTCATGCTTTCAGTGGTTGGAGTCATCGAACCACAAAACAATCTTTAGACTCATGTTACAGTTAAAAGCTCAGCTGATGAGGATCTTAACCACACAGAGAGTATCTTCACACACCTGTAGTGAAAGAGGATGTTGTGGTTTGTGTGTCTGGAGCGCTCGCCCTCTGAGTTTAGTGTTATAAATATTCATTTAGCATCCATCAGACTGCAGGGATTAATCCCAGTGGATAAAATAAAGAACACGTAGCCACACGAGTGCCATGTTAAGTCCATTACAGTCTGCAGAGGAGCCTGATTGCCCACAGGAGACTAATGGCTTTTTATCAAGGATCCCCGGAGGCTGCAGCCCTCCACCTCCAGCAGCACAGCTTCCATTAACGCAACACAGGTTGAGCTCAAGAGCACATTTTCCAAAATGCACCTGCTTTACAAGTAAAATGAGTGACATTAGTGAGACAAACAACCCACGCTTTTGCTCTTTTATTTTCACAGAAAGCCACCTTTAAGACTCAACTCCTGTTTACAATGAAAGGTTTTTCTCTGCTCGCCCGCTAATTGACACAGTTGATACGATCGCTTGTTGTGTCTTGACAAAAAATCTGTTAAATGTCACCCAGCCACACAAATTCGATTTTTTGTAAGGATCAGAAAAATAAGTCGGAAAGTTTCAGGTGCAAAACCAGTCGTGTTGAAAAGAAGAAATTAAGGCCAACATCATCTCGACTTGACCCGAACATACAGCCTCCATAAAGGTCACTTTAATAATCACTCTTGTTGAAGCAGAGGAAAAAACAGACTCATCAATAAAACAGCTTCTTTCCAGAGCAGCTCGTAGGTTGGAGGTCCAATTCAGTCAGTTTGTGGGGACATGATAAAGGAAACACAACTTTCATGAAATCCATAACTTGGGTTTAGCTCAGTTTTACCTCTGCATTAAAGACAGCCGACTAGTAGCGACATAAACCAAGAAGACATCACTGAGTTTGCCAGTATAATACATTTGATCATGAATCTAAAGTGTCAAAGACAGCAGAAACGGGTCAGGATGCAGAGAAGTAACAAGTGAAGAGGAAGTAAAGTTACAGTGTGATGAGAACCAGAAGAGAACAGAGCAAGCAGCGTCAGCTAGTGATATGTAACGATGTGTTCAGGCCAAATATAACTGTGTTTAACTGAGTTTTATAATTACAGTGGTCCCCAGGTTAGGTTCCAGACCCACCCGGGATAAGGGAAAATCTGCGAAATATAAATACTCCATTTAAATATACCCTAGGCATGTTTTTATAACTTTTACAGTACTTTTAAAAGAATTTTAAGGTGCACAAAACACTGATCACTGTAGAGAGAGATGCAGAACTGAGAGAGAACAAAGCAAGTATATCTCCTCCCTGCGAGGAGAGATTCAATACACAACAGCCAACCAGCGGTTGAGAAAAAAATACCGACACTCTGATTGGCTGAATCGGTACGTACGGATATTACATTGTTACGCGCGAGACTTAAACTCATACACAATGCTGCAGAATCCTGCAAAAATTAATAGGTATCAAAATTAATAGGTCTTACAGAAATAAACTTGAAATACTGGGACCGTGAAAACTGAACCGCGATATCCCAGGGATTTAGTGTATTTGGTAATCACACATAGACAGGCTGCCACTGAAGTGTTTGTGTATTTCATTTGTCATTCGCCCATCACAACTTACAAAGATACGATCCCACTCCCCCTCACACATCCAGTATTTCACTCGTGTGTGCATTATAGCAGAAAAAGATGGTTGCATAAATCACCATGTGTGAAGTCCATAAGCCTAGAGGAAAATATTCCATAAATCCCTGTTTGTAAAGTTCTCTGTGAGTTTCAGGGCTTACCAGAGTCGGTGTTGAGCCGTGTCTTTCTAATCCTCCCCGATCCAAAGTTCAGACTGTTGGGTAAAGTTGCTGCTGCTGTAAACATCTGGATCCTGTAAGGCTGTACCGTCTTAAAAGCCCTCTGAAAAATGAAGAATTGAAGACTTTTATCGTAAATTATTTACAGGAAACAGAAGGTGTTTATTTTCTAACTTGACCTCACTTTAGCAGATTGACAATGAATGTTTAATAACACAATGATGCGATACAGTAGATTGTCGAACCTCTTTCATGTTGGGATTAAACAATGAACTGAAAGTTCTCTCAAACTGGACACAAAAACAATATTGAACCATCACAACAACCGCTAAAATGGAGAATAATGTAGCTATAACATGGAGTGGCGATCAGTCTCTTAAATACCATTACACTGATTTAGACTAGCGTCAAGAACACAATCCCCTTCTAGCGTTACATGACTTGTTCCCCATTATGAATCAGTTCATCTCAAAGCCCATTTGTGCCAAGTCCGACTGAAATCCCTAAAAGAACTCTTGACATATAAAGTTAGCAAGCAAGGCATGGAAATTGAGATATTACGTTCACAGACAGTTTGTCAACAGGATGCCCAATAAACTGTGACCTATGACCTCCAAAATCTGTTTGTCGTTTCTCAGCAGAAGAGAGCAAATCAGCAAAGTTTGACAAAGATCCAATAGGTGTTCTTGAGATATTGCACTCATAGGCAAAGTATTACAAGAAAACTGTACGACCTTGACCTCTGCCCTGCAAAACCAAGCTGACTTATACTTGTGTCATGCTGGATGTTTTGAGCAAAGTTTAGAAGAAATCCTTCAATTTAATAGTCCCCAACCATTTTTTGTACCGCGGCCTGGTTGTATGTAATACATTATTGCAGAGGAGCAGCGACAAACAAACACACGTTGTTCAGAGTATAACGCACCATGGGCTTTTTTTCTCCTTCTGTTTTTATCAGCTGCTTAAGCTGGCCGAAAGTCACCTGCTGACACGATAACCAATTCAAGCATTACACCCTTGAGCGTGGAGGAAAATGCTTCTAAAACTGAGAGCAAAATATGCCAACAGTCTGCGTATCATACATATAATATCCCAGTGGAGCACAAAAAATATTGATACTGTATTCATCCAAAAATGTTGCGATATATTTGTGCATTTAAATTTCTTACACCCCTGCAATGATTTGAGGAACTGGCCTCAGCAGTAGAGGGTGTGGAGATTTTTTTATTTCAAAAGTTGAGGAAAAACCTTGACAATTTTAAACTTACTTCGAAACATTTATGAGAAATGAATTACAGTTTCTCAATAAAAGCTGGCAAAACACGAACCTCAGTGATTAGAGTGATTTATTTCAGTTAGAGCTTAATTGAAAGCTGTGTTTGCTCAAAGTCGGAGACTCTCTGCAGGAAATATAAGTTTGATTTTTCATTTTACTCCTGAGCGTGCAGGGGTAGATGTTATTTATACACTATAATATTTCTCCTATAGAAATATTCTGCAAAGGTTCTGATACCTGAAAAGTTTAACAAGCAACTAAACCTCAGCGTTTAGGCTGAGGTTATGGAGCTTCACAAACTGCTCCTAGAACATCACGGACAAGACTGGGAAAGAGGAGGTATGAAGCCGGAGATTTACTTGCAGTTTGTCCTTGCATTCATGTTTGCGTCCGTTGGCATCATGAGTGTTTTTGTCCATAAAATCACCTGTTTGTGACGTGTGTTAGTGGAGGGCACAAAGGACCTCAGGCTGTATGTGATTACCTGCTGTGTTAGAACTAAACTGCAAACATGGTGGCAATTCTGAGGGTAAAAGTAACAAAATAAACACCAATAAAATATATCACCATCAAATATTAGTTGATAATTGATGACCAGCGGTCAGACCTTGCCTTCAGCATCGTCTGAATTTCTACAAAATTGCCCTCCGTGCACTGTCGGAACTGTCTCGGTGTATGGGTGTAATGAGTAACTGTGTTAACTGATGACTTGCTGCCACATGTGCTGATCGATGTTGTAGTCAAAACAGCAGAAAAAACAGGTGTACCCTTCAGTGCTTCGCTTTTATTAATCATTGTGTCAAAGAATACTTCCTTAGTTTGTGAGTTGTGAGAAAATACAGCCAAAGAAAAAAGCTAACACAAACAAAGTCAATCATGATGTCAACTACAAGTCACCAATGTACACAGTCACCAAACTTATTTCCTTGTTTCTGACTTCTACGGGAGGTTTTCTGTCACTTTTGAGTCCATGCAGGCTCACACATTATTCAGATGTTGATGATTGTGGTCTTGATTTATCAGTTTGTCTTTAAAACTTTCTATTATTGTTCCTGCTGCTGTGATCAGTCTGTCATCTCTCCTCTGCCTCTACACTAATCTGACTGGTGGCGTGCAGACTTCAGCTCATCTGCGTCTTCTTAATTCTGTATGATGCGCACAACCAACGTGCTGAATCCATACACGCTGGCCATCACAGCAAGTATATCTCCAAGTTAAGACATGCCCTCTGTATCAGCTACACCTTACAGTCCATGTTCCTTGTGTTTTTTTTAATTGGCCATAATGTCAGTAATATCCAATGCAGACTAACAACAAGCTACATAAGTGTGAAATGAAGTTACATGCTCATAACCTTGCAGTTGGATCCACCCGATATTATGTCTGTAATCAGGCAGACCCATCTTGCCAAGCTACAAACTGCAACTAGAAAGCACTCGGAGAGTGCAGACCTCCGCCAAGCGCCACAGTTCCCCTATTTGTCATTTGCACCATAAATATTAGCCCCACATTTATTTTGACTACATTTTTAGATTCCTTGACCATGAAAACATACTATTGGCAACTGAATTCATAATGATATCCACATTAGTTCAGCAGTTATTCACGACAATCGAATTTTCCTTAATGGCGCTTTCTTCTGGATCTAGCTCCCTAGCTTTTGGAGATACAGCAAATCTGTTGGCACCTTCCAAATTCCACAATGCCTTGGCTATTTATTGGTGTTTGTTGCATGTTTATAGCTTCATTTGTTCTCTTCCTATGATGAAAATTCCAAAGGTCCCCTATTTTTTCATATACTGGATCATAGTATCCGGAATTATTCCTTTATCCAGATCAGTCTATGCTCTACGATATACTGTAGAGCATGTTAGAAACTTGTCCTGTATTTTTTCCCAAGTGCCCTGACCATTATTTGTGGAGTTATATGCACAAATGTCGAAAATGGCCCTATCCCCCCAATGTTAAAGAACCCTTTAAAAAATTCCTGGATCCAGATGGAGACCCGGATCACTTCCAAAATCTAATCATTTGTTCCTTATCCCAATCCGGACATTCCCTGAAAATTTCATCAATATCCGTCCATAACTTTTTGAGTAATGTTGCTAACTAACTCACAGACAGACAGACAAACAAACCCTCCCAAAAACATAACCTCCTTGGCGGAGGTAATAACTGTGAGCAACCCAGAGCAACACGGCCCAATCAGAATCATTTAGAGCAGAAAGAGGTGAGAACTGAGAGCGAGACAACAGATATAAGTGACTGCTCGTATGGAAATTAGCATAGATGCTAACAGCTTCAGTGGCAGTTTTATCAGATCTGGACGACATGTCTTTATTAAATGAAAAATAAACACTGAAAGCATTAACCAACAGAAACAATATTTCTGCTCCACTTCCAGTGACAGTTTGCTCGAGCACCCGCCTTCTCAATTATCTGATTGGCCAGCAATGAATTTGATTGACGGACAGGTTGTCCAATCACCAGCTGGATATGCTTTTGAATGTCCTGTTTTTCCCAAACACTTCTTACGGGTCGTTGCCTTGACGGACTAGAGAAATATATTTTATATATGGTATATTTTGAATGGTCCATGTGGTGTGGAAGGTTAACCAGATGGTTGTGAATAAAAATCTCAGAACATAAGGAGTTTCTGTAATACTCAGACCAGCCTGTCAGGCACGCACCATGCTAAGTTCAAAATCACTTAAATCCCCTCTCTTTTGCAGATCATTTTGACCATGACTGCAGACCTAGATGCAGCGAGTTGCTGCCTTGTGATTGGCTAGTTAGCCATTTGCATTAATCAGCTGCACAGGTGTACCTAACAAAATGGCTGATGAATGCAGACTTGTGTTTGGAGCTCTCTGTCTTTGGGATTTTGGGAGAATAACTCAGTAGAGCAGCAAACATAACATCACTCTTATAGTCGTTTTTTGCTTTGTGGGTCTGATAAGAACTGGAAGAGGTAAACTGGTTGTTCCAACAACAATGGCGGCATCAACTGAAAATATATAAAACCTTTCTGTTTAAACTTTCCAAAAGCAGCAACAGGTGGAGAATCCAGACCACACCAACATTTACCCCTCTTTTCACAAACCACTTTATTCCCAGTCGCCATTACTGCGAGGGACCTCGATTTTGTTCTCAGCGGTGTGAGCCGGCCTCAGCAGTGTCCAATCTGTCCTCCACTTTACCTCCCTCCCCGTCAGCACCTCTCCGCCTTTATTGTGCCGCCTGTGAACTCGTAATTAAGCTCCAATTTAACAACACACCTTTAAAAAAAGAGGTGGTGGGGGATGAAGAAAGCCACTGACTCCTGTGAAAGTGACAGTTTAAGCCTCACCTCCCACAATGCCATGACTGTGATCACTGCTGTTCGTCGGGACCACAGGTTTACAGACTGCTGTCGGTTTTGTTAAATATTTCATGTCATTTTAAATGGGAGCTCTTCATTTTTTTGACTGTCACTCCCTCTGTCACATTGTATGTACCAGCTCTTGCTTGGTAAATGTCAGCTTCAACCAACATCAAAAATCACTTTCTGTCTGCTGGGATAATAAATCTGAGCTTTTCTGAAGACGATGTACAAAATCCTATTCCAATGAAGTTGGAACGCTCTTTAAAATGTAAATAAAAACAGAAAACGATGATTTTCTAATCCTTTTGCCCCTTTATTTGATTAAACACACTACAAAGACAAGATATTTGGTGTTTAATCTGATAAACTTTTTTATTGTTTAGCAAATATTCAGTAATTTGAATCTGATGCCTGCAACACGTTCCAAAAAAGCTGGGACAGGGGCATGTTTACCATTATGTTACATCACCTTTCCTTTTCCACATCCGTGATGTCCAAAAACAGTCTGAAATGTGGACTCAGACCACAGCAGACTTTTCCACTTTGCCTCAGTCCATCTCAGACGAGCTCGGGCCCAGAGAAGACTTCAGTGTTTCTGGGTGTTGTTGATATTTGGCTTTGACTTTGCACGGTAGAGTTTGACCTTGACCATGTAGACGCAGAGATGAACTGTGTTAACTGACAAAGTTTTTCTGAAGTGTCCCTAAAGCCACATGGTAATATCCTTCCAAGAATGACCTTGTTTTTTTAATGTAGTCCCTCCTGAAGGATCAAAGGTCATGGCATTCAGTGTTGGTTTTTGACCTTGCCGCTTACATGCAGAGATTCCTCTGGATTCTCTGAATCTTTTTATGATGAAATTCCTTGCGATTGTACATTAACAAATGTTCTCAAACTGTTGGACTATTTGCTCACAGTTGTTCACAAAGTGGTGACCCTCGCCCCATCCTTGTTTTTGAACAACTGAGCCTTTTGAGGATGCTCCTTTTATACCCAATCATGACACTCATCTGTTTCCAAATAATCTGTTTAACTGTGAAATGCTCCAAACAGGCATTTTTAAGCATTCCTTAACTTTCCCAGTGTTTTTGGAACATGTTGCAGGCATCAAACTCAAATTTAAGTGAATTTTTGCAAAAAGAAACAATGAAGTTTATCAGTTTCAACATTGAATATATTGTCTTTGTAGGGTATTCATATATGTCAAAAAGGATTTGCAAATCTTTGTGTTCTGTTTTTTATTTCTGTTTTACACAACGTCCCAAATTCATTTGAATTGGGGTTTGTTTTTCACAGCAGCACCCAGAGACCACCTAAGGGTGTCAAAGTGCACCAGCTTGAATCCCTCCATATTGTTTACTTTAAAAGAAAAATCGCCATGCAGCAGAAAAAGCCTCTTTTGATAAAACTGTTCTTGTGTTGGCGTCATCAGTTTCAGACTAATGCAGCTCACCGGTGGCGACAGGATCTCCCCCCGGAGCTCCTGCCACATTTTTCATTCACAAATACTGACACCAACAGGTTGAATGACGTCAACAAACATTCCCTCATGAGCAGCTCTTCAGTGGCAGCGCTGGGTTTTGTGAACGAGGCTCCAAAGTGGTATCCATGCTGCCGACCTGGAACACTCTGCTGTCTCATCAATCATTTATCCCCCAAACCCTATTATACTCTCAGAGCTGTCTGTTGTCGCTCTAAACTTTGTCTTACTTCCTACTTTTTAAGGATGATGTTGTTGGAAACAGTCCCATCTTTGAGTCTTGTGTAATGATTTTGTAACTTTTCTTCAACCTCTGTAGCTCCTGTCACATCAGCTTTTCTGTTATTTATAGTCTCATGGCTGGATTATTTAATATTAAACATTGTTATTAAAAATAAATTCTTTCAAGGAAAATGTTTTCTTTTTTAGTAAACAGAGCTGAGTGATTTGATGCGTGAATAACTGGGTCAGTATGAATACAAGTCTGAACATACCCATAATTCATTGCACCAGAGTGTGAAAACTTGTCATATCAGAGCAACAATTAAAGTCTCTGTTTGTCAGTCCTGTCCCTGTTTCTTGTTATTGACTCCCTGGAGATGATGGAGTTTTTTAGCAGCGTTTGGAGTTCGTTTTTTTGTCTAATTTGTGCATCTGCAAGCAAACGGAGTGGAAAGGTGTCCCTGAAGGATGTCATCAGAGCGTAATTATTTTTCCACACTAATTAGCAAAGCATCAGAATTAGCGCTAATTGAATAAACCTCTGTGTTAGCCCAGTGACGGAAACTGCTCTGAGTAAATTATAGCTGCATCACTAACAGCAGAATTTAATTGACAGCACTCACACGAACCCACTCATGCAGCTGTTTGTGTACCTTATTGTAATGACGTCTTTACTTTCTGGTGTGATTGTCAGTCTCATCTCCAGTCTGATGTTTCCCTCTGAAAACTTCCTCAGTCGCCTCACATGAACTGAAAACATCGTTAAAGAAGGTTTTATCTGGACAACAGTTCATCACAGCACTGAGAAAAAAATGTTTTCTAAATATAAACCTTTCTTAGAGCAAACCTTCAACTTTTAAGTGTCTCTTCAATGATTTTAAAATTAACAAAAGTCAGGGGTTCAGATTAGAGAAAAGATCAGTCCCAAAGAAGCCAGCTTGACCCTACCCGAGCTTCTTTTGCGGTGAGGTCCTGGCAAATAACTCAATGAAACCAGACCATGTACAGCGACACCAGAGCACCAAAGACTCAAGAAGTATCTGTAAAGGACAATAACCTCTACCACAAGTTATTGTCTCACCAGGGAAACTAGTAGTAGCGCACACCATTTTATTGACAGGCTTTTCTCAGCACTTTAAAGTTAGAAATAAATTATTAAATGTTTCCACGTACCCCTTCAATGTGTACGCACACCCCTGGTTGAGAACCACTGGCCTAAACAACCTACAAACAAACCACTATCACCATCTTCCATGCCTTACTGTATCTTGTAAAAGCAAACAAATGCAAAACTTTAATAATATGAGGATTTACTGTACAGTGAGTCAGCGTTTTTACTGTAAGAACAGCTACTATGAGGACTGAGACTTCCTCCACATGAGGCAGTGAGTAATGATAGTAGTGCAAACTTTAATGAATAACCTTTTTATGATATCTATAAGAACTTTAATAGGTATCGACAAAATCAGAGGTTGGCTCATCCTCTGCCGAGCCCACAATTACCAAACAAATGAGCCTGTGTGATGGTGAGCGGCACAGATGTTTGTGTCCTATTAAAAGCACGGATGACTCTTATTGGGAAAACGTCGCTGGAATTGAGGGAAAGCCTCATTATCAGGTTATTTGTTTGCAGCTTGCTCTCATTACGTGAAGCAGCATTTTAGATGAGACGAGGCCTCTGCAGCGGACAGATCAGTGTCCTTGGTGATAAGGTAAGCAGCGTATATACGGCCTTCACGCTCTATAGACCCCCGTAGACCTCCTTGACCTCACCTGCATGAAACTTTCCTCTGCGAGCTCCTCTAATGAGGCTGAGGGGGAGTCAATCAGCTGTGAGGGGCAGAGATGTGCCTCTTAGGGGCTGCAAGGAAACCAGTGCAGCCTGCAAATTTAACACTCCCATATCTTTAAGTGCTTCTCAAGTCCATGAGAGTGGATCCATGCATCACCTTCATCCCTCCCACTGACTGTATTAATATAGACAACGAAATGCAGCAGGTGAAGCACATGCCTCAGAGAAAGGAGTAGTTTGAACCCCGTGTTGATCAGGGCCTTTCCGTGTGGAGTTTGCATGTTCTCCTTGTGCGTGCATGATAGGGCTGAACGATTTCAGGAAAAGATCTAATTGCAAGTTTTCTGGCAGATATTGCCAATTCAATTCAATTCATTATTTTCTTCAACTCAAGCTTCAGTGCAATATTCACTATGAGTACAGTAACATTTACAAACATAACAGAAAATTACATCACACCATCAAAAATTTAAAGCTATTACTCTAAGGCAAGGATGAAAACTGAAGGTAAGAATTGCTTCCAAATGTATCTATGAACATGAAACATGCACACTCTTTGAAGTCCTTGACCACAGCAGTAACAATGTTCAACGAGTAATAACAAGAAAAAAACTAGAAAAGCACTCAGAGAGCGCAGACCTCCGCCAAGCAGCTTTGGTCCACTTTGGCGAAAATGGTCCTATCTGGCAATGTTAAAGAATCCTTTAAAAAATTCCTGGATCCAGACTGTGATCCGGATCACACCCAAAATTTAATCAGTTCTTCCATATCCCATTTCCGACAATTCCTGAAAATTTCATCCAAATCCGTTCATAACTTTTCAAGTTATTTTGAACACAAACAAACAGACAGACAGACAGACAGACAGATAAACGCTGGCAAAAACATAACCTCCTTGGCGGAGGTAACAAAATTCAACAATTCCAATAAAGGAAAAAAAGCTGCCATGCCAAACCTGCATGTCAACCTTTGATGGTTTTGGACATGAGCGCTGACATGTGACAACATTAACACTAGCAAATAGTTGACACAACCGATCCTGGGTCAGTCAGGAGAGCTCCAAAAAACTGCAGTTTCAGTGATCACATGATCACGTTGTCTGAAATTGCAACTTCGATCTGAAAACAATAAATCATGTAGCCCGAATGCATGGGCTCTCCCCCCCGGTTTCCTCCAACCAACCAAAAAACCTGTCAGTTGGGATGGGCTCCAGCCCTCGTAACCCCGAAAGATCCATTCTGCAAAGCTTCAAGACAGGATGATTGAACTCTGTCTGCAGAGGCACTGACCAATCAGCATCCTCTGGAGAGGAAGAGACGGGAGCTACGAGCATGATGACAGTGAGAAGCAACTGCAAGCCTGGACACAGTGGCTGAGATTTTTCAGGAGCAGTTCTAACAGAACTAGACCAATTTTTGTCATTCAACGAAGAACAAAGATCAACACTGAAGACATTTCTCCATGGAGAAGGTATTTTTGCTCCTCTCCCAATAGGTTTTTGGTGAGTTTGTCGCATGAATCAGCTGGTGTTCTGTAATAAACTCTGTGGCTGGAGCGCCTGCCAAGTTCACCATTTAATTGACCCATAATGAACGTGATTGACAGCGAAATCATCCAATAACCTTCTGGATATGTTTTCAAAAGGTTACACCTTTCCCATACACTTTCTTTGGTGTGTTGCCCAGATGAAATATAACCTGTACTAGAAAGCACTCAGAGAGCACAAACCTCCACCAAGGTAGCTCACATATTGCTGTTACATCTATAAGCAGTAGCTCCATGATAAAGTTACCATCATAATATGATTCATGAGCCAGAAAACCCACACCTAGCACTCAGAATCATGTTGATATCATTATTAGTTAGCCAGCTATTAAGCAAAAATGATCGTTCGCTAATGGCAGTTATCTGGATCACCACCAAAATCTGATCATTTTTCAGTTGGGCCAATACCAACATCTCCTGAAAATCTCAGCAAAATCCATCCAGTACGAATACTTCCGGGACCTCCATCATGGCAGCAGCATTAAGAGTGAGCTCCCCGACTTTAGATTTGTAGCGCCCTGGTCAAATATCCATATGTCAATGTAGTGCGTGGTAAGTGTCGAACAGAAAGGGCAACGAGAATGACGAGAGGAAAAACTGGTAAAAAATCCCAAAAACCTGAGTTAAACTCCGACAGAGAAGACGAACAATATGCATTAGCATCAGAGCTAACAGGGGAGGACTACGAGCTAGCAACGGCTAACGGTACTCTAATGAGAGATACAAGCCCGAGCAGCGGGAAAGAAGCAGCACAGTCCACTCAAGACATGGCAAATCTGGAGATAATACTTCGAGAGCTTCGTGATTTTCGTCGTGAGAACACGGACACTCTCAAGGAAATTAAAGATGAACTCAGAGAAACAAATATCAGGATAGACGGTGCTGAGACGCGGATAATGGAAGCCGAGGAGTGCCTGCAGCACATCGAGGATGCTACGCTTGAACTTCTGGAGCTACAGAAACAGTTTGAAAACAGGTTGGTGGATCAGGAGGGACGGTCGAGAAGGGAAAACATCAGAATTCATGGGGTGAAGGAGGGAGCGGAGGACAGCGCCAGGTCTATGATCGAGTTTACTGAAACGCTTCTACGGGAAAAGCTGGGGCTGCCACCGTCTCTCCACCTGAGAATTGAGAGAGCCCACCGCGCCTTGGCGTCACGTCCACCCCCGGACTCTCCACCGAGATCCATAGTGGTGAGATTCATGAGCTTCAGAAATAAAGAGGAGGTCATAAAGATTGCATGGCAGAAAAGTGGTTTTGAGTACGAAGGAAGAAAGGTGTTTCTTGACCATGATTACGCTCCAGATGTTCTCAGAAAACGTAAGCAATACACGGAGGCAAAAAAAAGTTTTGAGAGAGAAGAAAATCAGTTTCCAAACACCATTCCCAGCGAAACTACAGGTGTTCTATGAGGGAGAGGTCCGAGTCTACAACACGGCTGAAGAGGCGACCACAGATATGGTGAGGAGAGGGCTTCAAGTGACCGTGGTGAAACCGGCGGAGAGCAGCCTGGAGAGGATCAAACGCCTTACCTGGCAGGTCAGACGTGCAGAGAAGAGCCTAACACCCAGGGAGAAAGATCCAGGATTTAAACAAAAACTTAATGCCTTTAGGAGGAATTAGACAAAATGTGAAGGACAAGTGATCTCTAGAGGAGAGCAGCTTTTACATATGTGGACTGTGCACTTCAAAATATTAAGGTGAGAAATACAGGCCCCTCTTTAAGTTATATTGAACTACTTAACTTGGGTAAATCTGACAAACTGTTTCTATACTTCTCTCTACATAAAAGAATAAGTCGGGCCATTTTTATTTTGTCTGCTTATTTACTTTTTCTTTTCTTTGTTGGATTTGTTGATCACATATGGACAAAGCTGACTGCAGCACAGAGGGCCCTCTTCCCTTTGGAGGCAGAGGTTATCCCTTAGAGCAGACTCTTTCAGACTCATTCAGGGTCAAAATAGAGACCCCACACATGGAAGTGGTTTTTGTTATCACCAGCTATTTGGTGAATGTACGCGTTTTTGGTTTTGGACTGTTCAGGGCGGTTTGCCAATGTTGTAGCAAGGGGGTCATGCAAGAAGTGAAAGAAAGTAAATAATGAATATGACAACCCAGAAGAAATTACTGAAAATAGCTTCATACAATGTAAATGGGATACTTAACCCAATTAAAAGGTCCAAGATACTTGGTAAAATGAGAAAGGAAGGGGTTGGAATTGCTCTGTTGCAAGAGACGCACGTGTCTGAGAAAGAACATGGAAAACTAAAAAGAAACGGATTTAACCAAGTGTTTTTCTCATCTTATAACACAGGTCATAGAAGAGGAGTGGCCATTATGATATCAGGGAAAGTCACCTTTGAAAAACTTTCAGAAATAGTAGATAAACAAGGAAGATATGTACTGATCAAGGGAAGACTGGAGGGAGAGGTGGTCACTATTCTGAATGTATATGCCCCCCCAGGCTCAGACTGGATATTTTACAGACAACTGTTTGATAAAGTGGTGTCAGAGGTGGAGGGCGTCATGATCTGGGGTGGCGACCTAAATATCAGGCTAAACCCAAAACTGGATCGCTCATCCAGTGGAATACAGATACCACTGAAGCAAGAAATTTTCAAATTTAATGACAGAATTAGGAATAATTGACGTTTGGAGGGAATTAAATCCTAAGGGAAAAGACTACACATTTTTTTCAGCACCACATCAGTTATATTCCAGAATAGATTATTTTTTCATGTTCAATAAGGATAGTCATAGGATTG
The DNA here is from genome assembly GCA_037902135.1 of Cetoscarus ocellatus. Taxonomy (NCBI): domain Eukaryota; kingdom Metazoa; phylum Chordata; class Actinopteri; order Labriformes; family Labridae; genus Cetoscarus; species Cetoscarus ocellatus. Next base: position 338,718 of record JBAMNC010001200.1, read on the forward strand.
AAAAGTGTGAACTCGGAATTGGAGATATATCTGACCATAGTCCAGTATATATGACTTTGGCGATGTCAAAAGAAATCAAATCAACACTTTGGAGGTTAAATATTAATATTTTAAAAGGACAAATGAAGGAAGAGTATATTAAAGAAATCCAGACATATATTAGGGAAAATGATAATGGGGAGGTGACCCCCTCAGTGCTGTGGGACGCGTGTAAAGCTGTGATTAGACAAAAGCTGATTGCCAAATCAGCATACTTGAAAAGGCAAAAACAGGAAAAACTTAATAAATTAGAATCAGAGCTTAAAAAACTAGAAAATGAACACAAAGAAAAGGTGGATGAGAGAATACACCAAGAAATCAAAAGAATTAAAACAGAGATAAATGACATCTTGGCACAAGAGATTCAGAAAAAGCTGATGTACTTGAAACAGCGATATTATGAAGCAGGAAGTAAATCCACAAAACTGCTAGCCTATAGATTAAAAAGCAAATGGCAATAAACAACATATATACAAAATTAGGGACTCTATTACAAATGTGACAAAATATAAGACAGAAGAGATACATAAATGTTTTGAAACATACTATAAGAACCTATATTCTCAACCAAAAATAAACAATAAACAACAAATAACCACAATGTTAAATTCATTAAATTTACCAAGAGTGACAGAGGACCAGAACTCAGCTTTAGCGAATGAAATCACAGCAGAAGAAATAAAATCAGCAATTTCAAAACTAAAAACAAACAAGGCCCCGGGCACAGACGGTTACACTTCAGAGTTTTATAAAGTGCTCAGAGAACCATTGGTACCCTTGCTAAAGAACGCATTTATTTGGGTGCTACAAGAGGGTGAAATCCCAAACTCCTGGAGGGAAGCCTACATTTCCATTATCCCAAAGGAGGGAAAGGACAAAACGGAGTGTTCTAACTACAGACCAATTAGTGTTCTCAACCAGGACTATAGACTTTTCACCTCCATCCTAGCTAGACACTTAGAATTAATTCTGCCAAATATAATTCATCAGGACCAGACTGGTTTTATAAAACAGAGACAGACACAGGACAATATTCGACGCACTTTACACATTATGCAAAACATTATTAAAAACCAAGTAGAAGCAATTATATTAGGATTGGATGCCGAAAAAGCATTCGACTCTGTCAGGTGGGATTTTCTATATATGGTGTTGGAGAGATTTGGTTTTCATGAAACATTTGTCAAGACTATACAAGCAATGCATAATAAACCTACAGCCAGGATTAAAATTAATGGAAATCTTTCAAACATTTTCATATTAGAGCCAAGGCTGTTCAATTAGCCCGCTCCTATTTGCTCTCTATTTGGAACCCCTGAGTCAATGGATAAAACAAAATGAAAATATAAAAGGCATTGACATTAAGGGAGATGAACAGAAAATAGCATTATTTGCAGATGATGTGTTAATATATTCAACGCAGCCAAATACATCGCTCCCAGTACTCATGTCAACACTTGAAGAATTCGGCCCACTTTCAGGCTATAAACTGAATGTGAAGAAAACTCAGATTCTCAAGTTTAACTATGCCCCAGATAAGGAAATTATAGGGAGGTTTAGGTTTAATTGGGACACAGAATTCATGAAGTACTTGGGGGTGAACCTGCCTCAAGAACTTTCTCAGTTAAAATCTATAAATTATAATACATTAATTTCAAGAATAAAATCTGATATAGAAAGGTGGAATTTAATCCCATTCACAAGTTTGGCCTCAAGGGTGGAAGTGGTCAAAATGAATATACTCCCAAGGTTATTATATGTATTCCAGACCCTACCTGTTGAATTAACAGATACAGATTTTATAGAATGGGACAAATTCATTTCAAGATATATTTGGCAAGGATTAAGACCACAAATAAGATTTAGAACCCTTCAATTGCCTAAAGATAAAGGGGGACTATCCCTACCTTGTCTGAAGAGCTACTATCAGGCTGCACAGCTAAAAACTTTGTGGAGTTTATGCAATCCCTCCTATAGTGCAAGATGGAAGGACATTGAGTGTCTCACATCAGATACATATGTTCCAATACAAGCAATAATAAGTGACAAAAAATTGAGAGATCATCTTATAGAAGAGATGAATCCATGGCTTGGGGTATCCTTGAAAATATGGTTTGAGATTATTGCAAAGAATAATCTAACTGAGCAGAGTAAGGTCCTAAGATGGACTGCACATGATTCAGACTTCACACCAAATACAGCACACTGTAGTTTTAATAGATGGGAAGTGGGACCAAAAATATTTTTGGGAGCTTTTTAATAAGAAGGCTATCAAAAGTTTTCAAGATTTAAAAAATCAATATGGTCTAAACAACCAAATTTTTATAGATATCTGCAGATGCGGCATTATATGGAGCAAACTATTAAAAAGTTTAAAATAGAGGAGCTAGATTCAGGAATCATTAAAATATTCATCTTAGCACATGAATCAGACCCAGGCAAGAAATTAATCACAAAACTACATAAAGAATTGGAAAATTTCAAGAGTAACAATACAACATACATAAAAGAAAAGTGGGTAAAAGAGGCTGGGAGGATGCTATCTGAGGAGGAATGGGAGAAGGTAAATGAAGCGCAGTGGAAAACAACATGCTCTCTCTCATGGGGAGAATATGGGTGGAAGAATGTTGTAAGATATTTTATTACACCAGCACAACAGAAATCTCGAGATACAAGACGTTGGAGACTTTGTGGGAAAAATAAAGCCAATCATCTTAATATCTTTTGGGAATGCCCCCGTATTATACCATATTGGCAGGAGTAATATGGAAAAGATTCTGAAAGTGCAACTTCCATTTACCTTTGAAGTCTTATATCTGGGAAAAGAGATTCAGGAGGTCACAAGGTCAGGAGAAAAATACCTATTTTGAATAATGCTGGTGGCAGCTAAAAAAGCAATCACTAGGAAATGGTTAAAGACAGATACACCAAATATAGAGGATTGGATGGAGGTAATGTTTAATATTTATAGAATGGAGAAACTGACTTTTCTGTCAAGACTTAAAACAGACACTTTTAACAACTACTGGGAAAACTGGGTTGATTTTGTGTCTCCATTGAGAAGAGATTTTGTTAAGTAAATATTTTGTATACTGTAGATTATTGACCCCTTAGTTTCAGGCTACAGACCTGTTTATGGTTCACATGTTGATTTAATTTGTATAACACTCCAACAGAAGAAAAGAGACATTTGTAAAAAAGAGAGGAAATAAGGACTAGAGCGAGAGAAAAAAAAAAAAAAGAAGAATAAAAGAGAAGAAGTGGTTTTTTTTTTTTTTTCAATTACTCAACTGTAAACTTGAGATTCTGTACCTATCTTGTTATGTGTCCCCTGTGGAGATGTATGACTTAACTCGGGTGGAAAAACTGTACATGTAAGTGGAATATTTGTTGGAACATTATGGATTCAATAAAAAAATTAAAAAATCAATAAAATTTAAAAAAAAAAAAAAAAAGAAAAGAAATCCATCCAGTAGTTTTTGCATAATCTTGCTAACAAGCAAACAAACAAACAAACAAACAAACCAACATACGCCAGCAAAAACATAACCTCCTTGGTGGAGGCAACAATAAGGCTGCAAAATTAGCTGTGATTTTATCATTTTGAGGACACAAGCCTCCATCACATGACAGTCTGAATTCAACGCAATAAATTAAGAAGAATTTTTTCAATGTGGTCAAGAAAAGTTTAGTGTTGTAACCGCCCTGCTGTTACACCTTCTGATGCAGTCAGATGAGGCTAAAGCTCACTATGAGCTACCTTTGAATTTATTTGTGTCGGTTTGAAGGAGAAAAAGTTTCTTGTTTTTCTTTTAGATTCAGGAAACTAAAGTGTATTGTGTAAAACAGGGAGAGTAGTGGGTTGGAACATTAAGTTATAATATCTGCTGTTATATTATTCCAGTTGATATTGTTATCACACTATTGAACAATGTTATTGCACATCATACAGTGCAGGCCTCCTACACTGCAAAATCTAGGTGAGAGTATTTGTCCAATTTCAAGTCAAAAATATCTCACTGGACTTATTCTAACGCATAATTTCCTGATGTGTCTGGATTAAGATCTTATTCGAAGAAATAAAAACTGAAAATAAAGCCTGAGTTGCTTGTAATAAGTATCATAATCTGCCAACAAATTTAACGTAAAGGGTCTTAAAGTTATTATTTTTTTATCCAGTGCAGCTTCTAAACCTGAATTTAAGACCCTCACTGAGTCAAACGTGCTTGTTTCATTGGCAGATATTTTTTTATCATTACAAGCCTGATTTTTGTCCTTTATTCCTTGTATTAAGATATTTATCTGGACTTGCTCAGTGAATGTGGATTAGAATAAATATTTTGGATATTTCTGACTTGAAAATAGACAAACACACCTGCTGAGATTTTAATTTCTGCAGTGCATATATTTAATGTCTAAAGGCTAAAGCACTGCAGGATGCATGTTTGAATTAGGTATGAAGTTTTACTGTTGGCTGGATGATTGGACTGCTTCTTTTTGTGCTTCCTGCAAAACAAACCCTCTCTCAGGAATAATAAAGACAACCATCTAAGTCAAACCTTGGGATACTGAAGCATCGACTTCTCATTTATTCACTGCATAATGCAGCACTTCATCTAATGAGTGAGCCCACATGGCAAAAATAAGCACATAAATATGTAAGTACTCAATTCAGTAAAATATACAATGAAAACACTGACTTTGGGTAGAAAGAAAACAGAAATCTGTAAATAATAAAACAGATCTCATTGAGTGATATTTATGGTCTGTAATTTACAGGGTTGACACTCCTTTTTCTCCATTCTTCCAATAAAGTGAGCTCCATTAAGCCCAATAAAACACATACTTTACGATCCATCATCAGCTTCTTTCTATTTTTGTCCCTTACAGCCAAATAACTCGGAGCATCCTCACAGTAAAACAGAGCGAGTGAATCAGAGAGAGGGACAGCTGTTAACGTTTCTGTTTTAATGTATGGAGGGGTCAGAGCGGACGCAGAAATGTTGGAGCACAGGTTTTAATGTGGGTGAGTGAGAGAAGGAGGAATTATTCATGTCGTACAGAGAAAATAACAATCTGTGACATCTGCCTCTGGGTGTTATTACTGTTGGGATCTCCAGAAATGGTGCTTCTACTAAAAAAAAAAAAAAAATCATATCTCACTCAACACACATCTCACAGTCATGAGAATAACAGCTTTTGATTGATATTCTGGACGTGGAGTTGCTTACTGCCAAAAATTGCACGTCTAAACAAAAAAGTGCTCCATTAAAATTCTGATTCAGGCTCGTCCTAGTTTTTCCTCATATACATTTATATTGTTTAGGGTGGGGGGCGTGAATGGGGGACTTATAGTAAAATGATATTATCTGATAAACAAGTGTGAGTCAGCCAAGTACCTCTCTCTGCTTTTTTTGCTGCTATGATATCTGCGGGTGCTGAGAAAGACGGGCAATCTAGATAATTCTGCTCTATAATCAGCCTCGTTTTTTTTTTTTTTTTTAACACTGCTGACAGAAGCATCGCCGGTGAAGAAGTTCCACTACATGGCAAAAGATGAAGCGATGCCTTTTATTGCAGAGAACCTGCGATAAGAAAAAATCTGTGTGATCATGCGGAGAAAATGACACTGTGGGTAATTCTCGGCGCTGGAATCATTCTGCGAGGGGGAAATTGTGGTTTTATCATGAAGGAAACGACGGCCGCCTCGACGCTGCATTGACTTATTTAACTCCATATCTTCTCACATTTAATTCTACTGATGTGATTTCACAAAAGATGCTGAAATTAATTGGAGAGCTCGGCAGGCGGCGGCCCATAACAGGCTTACGAGTTCATGTCTGGAGATTGAATTCGAGTCCTGATGAGGACTGGAGACATTATGGAGATGAAAAACTGAGGGAAATATGACTTTTTCTTTCATCTAGCTGGAGTGTTTGACTGTGCTGGTTATTAGCTGTATACTGATTCATCACGAACAGCATCATTACCAACATGCCGGATGGGAACTACAGTTACAGAGACTCAGGTTGTTTTTACTCCTGACACTTTAAACCAAATTAAACCTGCTCGGCTGTTTTGAACACTATGTCTGCTTTGGGTTGGTGTGAAAGCCAACCTTGAACTATGGTGCAGACCAAAGAACCAAACCCTGGTCCCCCTAAAATCCAATAATCCAGTCCAATTAGATGTCCCTTGTTTCCGAGTGTAACAGAGTTCGGTCCAGCAGCTGTGAAAGCCATCCAAACCTAACAAGAGCCAAACTAGATGTTTTCCAAGAGCACAGACATCCGACAAGGCATTTCCAGCATTATTATGGGTGAGTTATATCTGGATTTGGAGCGCCACCAAAATCAAATCGATTAGTCTTCAGCCTATTTCTGAACAATCCTGAAAATTTCACCCAGTGTTAATTATGTTGACTTATTATTTTCGTCATAGTTAATAATAAAAACAAGTGCACATTGACAAAAATTAAACTAAATTAACTAACATTTTCATCAACAAATAAAAACTAGACTAAAATGTTTGACAGAGACTTAATCCAATCAGACCTAATTTGGTCATGTAGAAAGTAGGAACAAGTTAGGAATATATCCAATCACAGCTACACTGGTTGTGTGGAAAGGTTGGATGAGTTAAGAGGGACATCCAATCACAGCTGCCTTAGCTTGGTGGTGGTGGGATAAGTTGTTGAGCGATCCAATCAGAGCTCCTCTCTTTATGAATTGATATATTCATGTAGAGCAGGTTCACTGTTTGCTGTCAGTTCTGGTATTGTAACTGAGATGCTCTGCCAGGTAGCCTAAATAAAGGTGACTGCATTTCACACAAAAGTTCAATTTATTTCTGTTAATTTATACATTCAAACTTTGCAAGCATTCAATAAAAGGTTATTAGATGTTTGATTTGTGTAGGTGTAAATCAGAAATTCAGAAATGTCATCAACTAGACTAAAACTAAAAAAATTTAGATGACTTTATTATGACTAAAGCTAAAAGATATTTTAGGCAAAAGACTATAACTAAAACTCAATTAAAGAGTTCTGTCAAAACACTGACTTCATCCAATTCTGTCGTCTTTGATGGTTCTAAGTCATCCAGGTCACGGATATCCAACGCTGATCAAAGTGACAACTGGACTAGTTCAGATTCTTGAGGACGCTTCGCCTCTTCAGTTCTAAAAGTGGTCGTGGGTAAGGCCAGAATTTAGAGCCAAAATCGACCATGAAAATCCACATAGTCTGGGAGGTCACATGAAAGTCGTTAGCACAGTCGTTGACCTTGTTTCACCCTGACAGTGCGACTGGTGGGTGTTTCCTGGGTTTTTTGGCATCATAAAGTCTTAACAACAATCCTGTGATTTAAGCCCAAATCAAATCCACAGTGTCAGTGTTGGATCCTGAACTCTGAACTTTTTTTACTTTGAACTCTGAACCTGTGAGTGACACTCATCCAGCCCCTCCCCCTTTATTGGACCAACAGATGCCACAAGCTCACGTCATGAAAACTGAAGTGCAAAAATGCAGATTGATTTTTTGATAAATATTTGTGCTCCAACCAAACTTGGCATCTTATTTTGGCTATTTCTTCCCATTAATACAGCAGATAAATACTTTGCAGTGTTAATATAGAGTTAACACCGAAGTAGTTCAAAATACATCAGGGAGAGTGAATTCCTAACACTACATAGAAGTGCTGATCAACAGTCACACTGTTAAGTGTTACAAAGTTTTAAGTTTTGACTCAAAAAAGAGTCCAATATTTTGATGATGAGAGTTAACCCTTAAAACTCCAAGCCATTCTCCACTGTTTTCGGTCCACCTGGACTCTGGATGCACTTGGATAAAGTCTCTGTCTAAGATGGTACAACAGGCCACACTACATCGCTTACATTTCCCTCTTGACCCATGGCTGCTCCTGATTGGACACTACCATAAGGGAATCAAGAGAAGAGGAAATTGGGCATATCTAATTGGTGAATTGAAAGTGAGATCTAATTATATGATTGCTAAGTTTTTCATCAAGAAAATGAGAATACAAAAATATATATCCCTGGTTAAAAATCTGGACTGGTTTCATTTTCTGAAAAAAAAACAAACAAAAAAAAAACACTGCATTTTAAAGCCTGAAAACACATTTTTTGGGGTGGACATGCTGTCCTGAAGCCTTCCAAAAATCAACAAAAGACAGAGCTGTCACATACAGCTGTCCCCGTAAAGATCCAATGGACTGCTAAAGGGATATAAGTCTTCAATGCCAGTGTCACTGCTTGGAAGAACCACTCCCATGGAGTTTTATTTGTATTTAGTTTTATTTATTTGCACTATTAAAAAAAAGTTAACTCTCATAGTGTTGATTTGTAGATTTTGCTGTGCAAGAACAACAGACTGATGGGCACCAAAATGGGAAAAAAACTAAACATAAATCATGAAATATTTCATGCTAACAACAGAAAACATAGAAATAAGATACTGTAAAGTTGACCAAAATGGACTGAAACTACTCAAACTACTACAGAAAGTACTGTGTGTCTCAAAATGCTAGTAACACTTTCCTTTAAGTCTTTTAAGTCCTTTAAGAGTATGGTTCCTGCAGATTATTAAAGCCAGAGTCTTTATTTTAACATGTTTAAACAAATGATCCTGTCTACCTGTGCTGTGAGATCACACAAAATCTCAGCTGCCAATCTTTTCCAAACAAGTCGAACAAATGTCATGAGGTGAGAATTCAAACCACCTGCTTTGTACAAACCTTAAAAACTTCTCTTCAGTACAACTTTCTCCTGAAGGCAGCAACACACTCAATATGAAACTGAGCCCGCACAAAATTAAAGTGCTGTTGAGCTGGTTTCAGACACAGCGCTGTGGGCAAATATGTGTATACTCACAGCAACTTGACGTCTGTTCATTTAGCGACACTCCACCACTTGATGCCAGAAGGAGGCTCGCAATCTGCAACACAGAGACAGAGCGAGACGGAAGAGGTAATGGAAGAAGTTACAAATCAGAACTTTCTTCTACTGATTTTGAACAGATAATTAATAAAGGGCAATGTCTGGTTGACATTATAAGAATTTAAAAAAGTATATTTTTATTTGATGAGTTATTAATGCCCTTTGGCTATATTCACATTGCAGGTCTTAATGCTCAATGTGATGTCACATGCAAAACACTGTGTTCAGGGAAGTAAATATGATGCAACACATGTCGGCGAGTGTATCAGTTTGAAGTTGTTGTGCAACTAGAGTTGAAAAAATTATGACAAAGCAGTAAGGAGAAGGAGAAGATAGAATAAGTGAGCAGGCATTTTAACAATGACCTTTGTGGAGCACAGTGTTAACTTGTTGTATAATTTTTTCATCAAAGTTTTTGTCAACAACCTTTTTTCCCCTGAAGAAAACTAGACAGTAACTAATAAAAACAAGTGCACATGGACAAAAACTCAAACTAAATTAACTGACATTTTCATCAACAAATAAAAACTAGACTAAAATGTTTAACAGAGACTTAATCCAATCAGACCTAATTTGGTCATGTAGAAAGGAGGGACAAGTAAGGAATATATCCAATCACAGCTACTCTGGCTGTGTGGAAAGGTTGGATGAGTTAAGAGGGACATCCAATCACAGCTGCCTTAGCTTGGTGGTGGTGAGATAAGTTAGGAAACGATCCAATCTGAGCTCCTCTCTTTATAAGTTGATATATTCATGCAGAGCAGGTTCACTGTTGTCAGTTCTGGTATTGTAACTGAGATGCTCTGCCAGTTAGCCTAAATAAAGGTGACTGCATTTCACACAAAAGTTCAATTTGTTTCTGTTCATTTATACATTCAAACTTTACTAACATTTAATAATGGGTTATTAGATGTTTCATTTTATCCAAGTGTAAAACATGACTTCAGAAATTCAAGGAAACATAAAAAATGCCTTACCCTTTACACTTTATATTTTAGTCGACTAAATTTACAGTAGATTTCATCGACTAAAATGTGAAATTTCATCAACCAAAACTCGACTAAAATCAAACAATTTAGATGACTGAATCATGACTAAAACTAGTAGATATTTTTGGCAAAAGACTAAAACTAAATTAAAAGTGCTGTCAAAATGAATACTGCCCTTGAGGCAATATTCCATTTGAAATACCAAATTCAGTCAGTTAGTAAGTCAGTAAATCAGTAAGTCTGTCCATCTGTCTGTCTATATTGTCTTTTACCGACACTTCCTGAGTGTCGCTGTAAATGGACTGGCTTCACTGAGTTATTTGTCAGGACTTCACAAAAGAAGCCCTGAGGCTGCGGTGGATCCACAGACGTAGAAGTGAATCCATATAATCCAGTTGATTATGTTCTACTTTTGAAGAATCATCAACATGTAGAGTGAGGGGGTACTCATGGTTTGACAAAAAGACTCAAGGGGTACACAAGACAAAACCAACCAACCAAACACTTGGGAACTGGGATCATTGTTAAGTCGAGGAATGTTTGGTCATGTCCCGTCTGTATTTCTTAGACCCGAGGAAATCCTCTCTCAAACAACCCCCTCCCTTAATACAGCATTTTAGACACTGTATAATTTTGAATAATTAATGAAATCATGCTGTTGACAAATGCCACTTTAAAATATGAAAATCTGATTACTTTTACAAAAGCAGCCTGAGTATTTTGCACTAAGCTGTTAAACAAATGCTGCTGTGTAAACTAATGAACCAGCGTCCTACTAACTGCTTCCACTTCATCATACATCATTTATGAAGTGAATTTTAATGTTATACTACATCAAGTACGGCACTATATCTAAACCAAGAGTTATGCTTGTTCTTACAGCGACATGAAGCAGTGAAAGTTGTTCAAGGCTTTAATTATTAACCAACGTGAAAAATGGAGGCTGAACATTAAAAAAATCATTCTTTGATGTTTCAGCCTCATTGTTAATTCACACAGAGCCCCTCTGACTCATAAAGGTGTTTTTATGGTTTAAAGAATTCGTACTCTGTGTGTGATCTTTATAATTGTCCGTATGTGTTGTTCATACACCGGGCCCCTCGTGGAGTAATGACTCGGTAAATGGTATCGATGAATAACCTCATCAAACCCCCACTGATACTCTGCGAGTCTTTGTGCTACAGGGGCTAAGTGATCCTGAAAAGAACAAATCACATGTGACACAGCAGCCAGTGAGGTCTTAAAAACAACTTAGGCTGCAGACATCTATCCTTCACTTTTTATGAGCTTCTTTAAGAGCAATCACAGAGAGAGCGGAGGTGGCCTGCTGCTACTTGTTGGAAATGTCCGCTCTACCTTGACTTCTCTTCAATTTAATGAAAGACCACAAGATTTCATTGATGTCCATTCACGTAACAGCAAAGTCCAGCTGTTTTTTATGTCCAGGATTTGCCGGTATAAAAAAAAAAAAACAGTCAAATGTCCATCTGAGCTCCAAGAAAAGGTGCACCAGAGAGGGTCTGCAGCAAGTATTGATCTTTATGTAACTGCATTCTGAAAGGAGCAGCGTAGGAGGCATCCTGCAAGGCAGCAACAAGAAAAATATATCACAGTTATAGAGGAGAGAAGCGACTGCCGGCAGGATGTGCCCGCCACCCTGCAACACCTCTGCCTGAAAACAAAATGTCTTTTCCTCAACAACAAAAAAAACTACAATCACTGCTCAAAGTGCTGGACAGTGAAAGCAACAAAGGCTGGCAGAAAAGACGGACTGAGGAGGTGTGATTAAGACGAATCCTGTTTCTTTACTGGTGTAGGTGCAGGTTTCACAGGGCGTGACAGTATTATCAGAATCAGAAATACTTTATTAATCCCCAAGGCGAAATTCAGTTGTTTCAATTGCTCTTATACACAGTATAAGAGTAGGGATGTCAAGTATATCAATGAAATGAAAAATCAAGTAGGCAGGCTGAAACATGCAGAATCTGTACGCAACATCCACTTTTTATTCTTGAGTCAGATTGGACATTTGTGCTAAGAACAAACTTAATTCCTCAAAAAATTCTTAAAAATTTTTGCTCGAAGGCAAGAAAAGGCCTTGACCTTTGACCAGCAACCTCTTAAATTCAATAATTAATCCTTGACTTTGTTTGAAGAAAACCCTGAAAGCATGACTGAGAAACTACATTCACCAAACTGACCTGATAGGACAACATAATGAAGACATAATGTCTCCCGCCCTGGGTATTTTGAGCACAGAGATAAAATAATCAACTCTTTATCCAAAGCAACAGCTATCTTTAAGTGATGAAACAATCACTGTGATGCTCTCAAATCCAAATAAAAATTTAATTTCCGCACACGCTAAAGCGGTGTTAATAATGCATTTTAAGAGCATCCTGCATACTGAAATATATAAATCATGATGTATGCATTTATACTTTCAACTGAAGGGCAATTAACAGCTTATTTGCGACTAATTTATTTAACGTGACATTTCTCCTTGCTAACTAATATGAGCTTCAAAGCTGAGCGTGTCTGCCTGCAGGGGGTCTCTACCTATAGCATCAAGCCCTGCTAATGTCAAAGATCAAATAAAATGCAAACACCGTGTGGGTGTCAAATGACTATATCAGGGTGATATGGAGCTTTTCCCACTGAGTTCCACTCTTATTAACATTAAAGGAAGCTTACATAAAAGTCAAACCTGTTATAAAAGGTGACATCAGAGAAACTTTAAAGGGATAGTTTGTTTGTTTTTTTAAGTGAGGGTGCTCGAGGCCAATGTCACCAGTAGATATGATTGCCAATAACGCAGCTGATCATGTCCCCCCCTGAGGGAAGATAGCTGAGTATGGATGCAAGCCGACACATCTGTGGAGCCACAGAAAACCTCGTAATCAACCCACTTTTAGGTTAACCCTTTAACCCCTACGCCAAGAAAACAAGCAGATTTTTTCTCTTGTTTTTGTCCTTGTGGGGCACTAACAGCATCAGTTTATGACTTTTTGTGTATTTTTACACTTTGAATATTTGAAACATGTATTGATCACTACCAAAAAGTTGACCTTGGGGTTAATACATAAAGAAATTACAAAACGGTTATGTTCAAAATAGTTCAAAATTTAAGAAAATGTCTTATTTTCAGAAATAAACAGCACTTTTCAACTTCTTGGACTTTATGTGTACGTCCCTTAAGCTGTTTTTGTTTTTATTTACCAATTATTTGAAAACAGTAAGATTTACTTTTCAGTTAAATTAATTAATTTGATTAGAGTGCATCAACATTCTGATTTTTCTGATCTTTAAAGGATAAGTTCGGTTTTTTGACACCTGGACCTTATTTTTAGGATTAAATACGCTCGTAGACTCACCCAGACAATTTTGGCGGAGCTCGGAGCCGTTTTCGAGCAATTTAGATCTATCCGACGGCATTTTTCCTCATGCTGTAGTAGCAGACAGGGCCAGAAATCGAAGCCCCTAAATTAGACATTATCTGCTGCGAAACTCGCTTATTTCAGCTACATTTTATAAGATGGCCAGTGTTATCACCGTGTCAGCTCAACTTTGTTGCTATGGTCATCTGGGGCTTTACAAGGATGGGTAACTTTTGGTGACGTCATAGACAAGAACATGAGTAGGGACGCTGTTGTTGCTAGGCTACACGGCTACACGGCTATTTTTGTGCAACATGGCAGAATATTTATCCGATGTAGAAGTGTCTGATGACGACTTTGAGTATAATGGATGCCCGTATCGTTTTGAGCCAGAATATACCGACGAGGAGCTATTTGAAAGGAGGATGCAGAGGGAAAGAGCCGAACAGCTGGCCAGAGAACAAGCAACCACTGCACGTCCACGAATGGGGGCTAACTGGTGGTGTTGTTGTGGACATTGCACGGCAAACACAACACGAGGAGGAGTGCCTTTGCTGCTCAGAGTGGGACTTGAGACCAGAGGAAACACGTATTGATGCCCCCCAAAATACGATTTCTGGCCCCGTCTGCTACTACGGCATTAGAGAAAAATGCCATCGGATAGATCTAAATTGCTCGAAAACGGCTCCGAGCTTCGCCGAAATTGTCTGGGTGAGTCTACGAGCGTATTTAATCCTAAAAATAAGGTCCAGGTTTCAAAAAACCGAACTTATCCTTTAATGCACACTTAATGCATCATAAGTTATTTACAGCATATTTTTTAATCTTACGTTTTCAGACTTGTTTTAATGTGTAAGGTACATTATTTAGTTGAGTAAATCCTGTGGTACTTCACTGAATGTCTGCTTATCTCTGAATGTTCTGTTGGACTGAGCCCACATGTTAAGATTGAGTCTCACATTTGTGGATAGAGGGAAACCGAAAAGCCTCTTAGCTTTAAAAACAGATACAATATATTTTTTTTTAGCATTACATGTGACCCAAATATAACAGAGATATCCCTAACCAGGTTTATCAGGTTGAATGCATTCTTGAAGAAGAAAGTTATTAAAAGTTTGGTCTACCAAACAGTTTATCTGGGAGTTAAAGAGTTAAAACAACACAACGTGCTATGCTGGCTCAACTGGACACTACAGTAAGTTTTTCTACAGCGTTTCTCTTTTCCTCTGCAAAGCTTTTGTATTTGGATCTATTTTGTGATGCAACATATGGACTATATGTCCCTCTGCCAGCACTGCACTGCTCACCTCTCAACAGCTGTTCAGGCCATCAGTCTCCACAAGAACCAAGAAACACTAACTTCACTAAAACTGGAGGAAAATGAGCAATTTTGGCTCAATTGCCGAGAAGCTGCATATACACAACATGATATTCAACCCAAATTTAAGTTAGCTTAAAAAGCAAAATAAGAAAATGAGCTTCAACACTTGAGGAAATACATTTGCTTCAAACATTCTAAAAGACAGAAAGCTGGTCAAAAACATGACCGAATACATTGTTAGATCATTTTCCACCGCTTCATTGATGATTCATAAACATCATTTTGGTCTCTCAGGTTTTTGTCATCACTGCAATTTGACCTGGTGGTTAAAAACACAGAATTCTGCCATAATTCAGAAGCATTTTTCAATATGTTTATATGTTTGTAGAATTTTTTCACCTTCTGTCTGACCAGAGCCTCATACCAACATGCTCCATTTTCAGCTCAGATTCCACTTCTGACCAAACTCAGCAAAGGCTTGATTATTTGGATGTCACTTTTTCACATCCCCTTGGCAGAGGATCTGCCAACCATATGGGCTCTGCACCCTTCCACCAGCCACTCGCTGCTCTGCATTCATCAGCTGTTCATGTCAGAGTGCTGCATCGGGGTCAGTTAGTGGTCATTAGGACACAAACTGAGATAAATCTAAATCTAACTGAATAATTAGAAGATGGGTCACTCCTGTATTTACCCTGTTTGTAAAACCAAGCAAAACAAATGGTCACAGTATGGATTTCTAGATTAGATTAGATAGAACTTTATTTATCCCTTTGCAGCTCTCCTGACTGACCCAGGATCTGTTGTGTCAACTATTTTACAAAAATTTGCAGGCAATATGTATTTACAGAAGTGCTGGTAAACAGGTCAACAACACAAAGCCTCTGTTTGGGAGTAGAAGTTGGAGTATCCCTTAAATAATGAAAACAGATTATTTATCATCAATATTAGATGGTGATTAATGTGTTATGTGCTTTTGATCACTGGTTTCCTTGTTTTTGTCTTTACTGTAAACATGGTGAATATTGCACTGAAGCTTGATTTGAAGAAAATCGTGAGTCGAATTGAAATCAAAATATATGACAGAAAAATCAAAATGAGATCTTTTCCTAAAATCGTTCAGTCCTAGGTCATGGTATGGATTTCTGTCACTTAACATGGACCTTTGCCAACTTTGGCTCGTTGTTTTGAATATGGACATCATGATTTTCGGTGACAGTACACTGTTTTTGCAGTGGACAATTACCCATCAGGATCAGAAAGGTCCAGGAGAGGCATTGTGACTAAATCCCACTCATGACAGCAATGGGCCGTTGAGTACGTCGGCATATAGGCTCACTGTTAAAGCATCTGCACCACGTAACTCTGTCCTGCTCCTCTGTTCTCCATCTGCAAAAGTTCTTCCACACCACAGGATAAGCAGGTAAGATAATCCTTAGGAGCTCCACATAAGCAGGCCTTTGCTGAGTTTGGTCGGGAGTGGGGATCTGAGTCAAAAATCAGGTATGATATAGTGAAGTGTATATCTCTCAAGATGTCAACACTTTAGCCAAAATAGTGAAGTTAGTGTTTCTTGTTTCTTGTGGAGACCGATGACCTGAACAGCTGTTGAGAGGAAAGCAGAGCGCTGCTGGCAGAAGGATACGTCGTCCAGATGTTGCATCACAAAATAGAAGAAGCATTGCAGAGGAAAAGTGAAATGCTGTAGAGTACAGTGTTAATTTTGACAGCACTTTTTAATTTAGTTTCAGTTATAGTATTTTGCCTAAAATATCTTCTGGTTTTAGTCATAATTTAGTCATCTAAATTGTTTTTAAATTTTGTCTAGATTGAGTTGATTAAAATCTCACATTTTAGTCGATGAAATCTATTGTAAATTTAGTCGACTAAAATATGAAGTGTAAAGGGTAAGGCATTTTTTATGTTCCCTTGAATTTCTGAAGTCATGTTTTACACTTGGATAAAATGAAACATCTAATAACCCTTTATTGAATGCTAGTAAAGTTTGAATGTATAAATGAACAGAAACAAATTGAACTTTTGTGTGAAATGCAGTCACCTTTATTTAGGCTACCTGACAGAGCATCTCAGTTACAATACCAGAACTGACAACAAACAGTGAACCTGCTCTACATGAATATATCAATTCATAAAGAGAGGAGCGTACTCAACGGCCCATTGCTGTCCCTCTGAACTCATCCAACCTTTCCACACAACCAGAGTAGCTGTGATTGGATATATTCCTAACTTGTCTCTACTTTCTACATGACCAAATTAGGTCTGATTGGATTGAGTCTCCGTC
Source organism: Cetoscarus ocellatus (assembly GCA_037902135.1). Classification (NCBI taxonomy): domain Eukaryota; kingdom Metazoa; phylum Chordata; class Actinopteri; order Labriformes; family Labridae; genus Cetoscarus; species Cetoscarus ocellatus. The sequence goes on from JBAMNC010001200.1 coordinate 355,701, forward strand.
AAACATTTTAGTCTAGTTTTTATTTGTTGATGAAAATGTCAGTTAATTAAGTTTTAGTTTTTGTCCATGTGCACTTGTTTTTATTAGTTACTGTCTAAGTTTTCGTGAGGGGAAAAAAGGGTGTTGACGAAAGCTATGACAAAAATAATTATTCAACAAAAGTAACACTGGTAGAGAATCTTACTATAGCATCCTGCCAAGCCAGCGTAGCTTTTTGTGTATTTTTAACCTAAAAGTGGGTTCACTATGAAGCTTTCTGAGGCACCATTGACTACTGCTTATCACCTAGCATCCATACCTGACCATCTTTCCTCAGGGACAGAGCTTTTAAAGCAAAAAAAGAAATGATTTTCAATATTTGAGGAAATAAATTTGCTTCAAACAAGTTAAATGACAGAAAGCTGTTTGAAATTGAATAGATTGTTAGATCATTTTCCACTGCTTCACTGATGATTCATAAACATTGTTTTGGTCACACAGAGGTTTTTGTCATCACTGAAATTTGACCTGGTGATTAAAAACACAAAATTCTGCCATAATTCAGAAGCATAATTTATATTTTTATGTGTTTGTAGTTTTTTTTCCACCTTCTGTCCGTCCAAAGCCTCGTTCCACCATGTTCCATTTTTCATATACCTACACCATCCATCTGCTGTGAGCTACATCAGCCTCCAGCCATGTTGCCATGTTACTAGTTGTCATGCCAATCACTGCAGCAGGTTAAGCAATCATCTGTCTCAGAGTTGCCTTAAGACAGTAAGGGTGTGATGTGGTTACAAGGAGCGTGAAGCAGAGATCTGACTGAAGAGATGGATGGATTTATTTGGCTTCATTTCATCATCCAAACTTAAACTTTTGTGCCTGACTTCTCCTCACAGCTATGACACCTTTGATTCTTTTATCATTTATGAGGCTATGACTTATTTTATTTATTTATTTTCAATTCCATAGTGTGTAGTGTATTCTCTCTTCCCCTGAAACGTGTTACAGCTTTGAGGGATCAGCACTGAGCTCAGGTGGCGACACGAGATTTTAAATGATTAATAAATGGATGCATCAGTTGATTTGGCTTTCATACTTCGCACTGCTCTGAATATGACAACTAGAGATGCAACAATTACAGATTTTGATGGTACAATAATAACCTCAACCAAGAAGGTTATGTTTATGCTGGCGCATGTTTGTTTGTTTGTTTGTTTGTTAGCACGATTATGCAAAAACTACTGGATGGATTTTGCAGAAATTTTCAGGAGATGTTGGTAATGGCCCAACTTAAAAAGGATTAGATTTTGGTAGTGATGCGTGTATTTGTCTGAATGCAAAACAATCCCTTAAGTTAACATTGGGCGGATTTAAAAAAAAAATCACATCTCTGCCATTTTTAAACAGATTCACTTCCAATTTTACAGGATAATATGGGGGTCATGTCTCTATCATCAGGGTAAATTTAATCTGAATCCGATCCAGATTGACGTCACAAAAAACATTTAACTTTATAATGGGAAATCCCATTGACGACATCCAATAATTAGTATAAAATCAAAATATTAAGTGATTTTCCCAAAACTTGTCGTGGTCATACAGGACATCAACCTCCATGTTTGTGCTGAGTTTGGTCCAGATCCTGATTCTATTCTGGATCTGGTGATTAAAAATTACAGGGGTTGTGGAAAAGCCACTGAGCTGTTTGGCGGAGGTCTGCGCTCACTGAGTGCTTTTTTAGTTGTCTAAGAAACTGACCCCAGAAGAAACAGGAATCAACACGGGTGTGAAATAAATATATATTTTTTTATATAATGTGCTAAATGTGATATGTTGAGATTAGACCAGCATTTTAGCCAAATAAAGAAAGCCAGGGCACTAAACTTTACTCTCATGATGGGGCATAAAGGTTTTATTTTTTTTATTTTTATTTAACCTTAATTTAACCAGATAAATCCCATTGAGACCAGGATCTCATTTACAAGGTTAGTTGCTCTCCCAAAAGAATGACAGAGACAGGTAAGCGATAACTTCACATGCATATAAAGTAAACAGCAATTTTTTTAAATGATTAATGTAAACACATTGCCTCTCAATACTGTTTTTTTTTTTTTTGTTCTTTCACTGAAGCAGCCCTTGAAAAGTCATGAGGAGATTTGATGAGGACAGTCTTAATCAAACTGCAATCTATAATTAAGACCACTTATTGGACTTTTAAGATTTTATAAGGCTTGAAATTGAAGGCCTTCTTCAGAATCTGCAGGAATCCTTTTGCTTTGCTAAAAAGAATTTCCCAAAAGACTGAAAAGCTGAATTTGTCCGATCAAGTTAACTCGAGAAATACTCCAAAGATCAAGGCTGAAAATGATACAACTCCAACAGTACATAATAAAAACTTAACAAACAGAAGAAAAAATGAGTATTAAATCAATGTGACGAGATAAAAGACATACTATTACATAATAATTTTAAGAGAATGATAAAATAGCAGATCAAAGCTTAAAAAGCCAGATTAGATTGTTTTTACCATCTGCCTAAAGACGTCCACATTACTAAATCTTCTGTTTAATCCTCTGAAGGTAAAGATTATTTCTGCCTCCACAAACAATGTTCAGCAGTAGACAAATAGACTGCATTCCTAATATTAACAATGTAAATAAGCTAATACTGTTGTGATGCTCATGTATGATTAACTTTCTTATTTTCCTGTTTATCCAGTCTGTCCCGCAGACACTGTGACTTTAAATCATCTTGTTAAGTATGTTGAGACTTAAAGTGAAGTGTTAGAAGACTCAGAACAGCTTTTTAAATACTGAGACATATGTCTGTAAATAAAAATATTACTTTTAAATTAGGTCAATACAATTTAACTGAAGATTTTTAACATGATCGAATATGAAAGACACATAAGATCCCTGAGCCGTATTGAAAGGATAAGCAATTATTAAAGAGACCCCCCATTAAGTCCCAGTGCACTGCTAATAAGTTGTATAATCTACAGTATTTATCTTAAGTGGAACCAGGCTCTGTACAGGCAAGCTCTGGGTAATGAAAACACCAATCATTTCTTTTGTCTCAACCCAAAACCTCACACAGGCCACGAATGCATTTCATACAGCAAAATGAAATGTTACAATCTTGTATGCATGCTTTTATCACAGACTTCAGTTCAGGTATTTACGTGGGAACCAGATGTGCTAAAACACTAGCTCATTCCTGCACCACTCTATTGTAAACAACTCTGCACTCACTCCATCATCTCTACCTTTCTGTGACATTTTCCAACACTGTGGACATGCATTACAGCAGGATTAAGGTAAAAATGACTCCCTATTTTTCATTTTTCTTTCTGTTTTGGATGAGGCACACGTGTGGCTCACCACAAAAAAAGTCAAGCCTCCTATTTCAAAGTTTCAGTGCAGAGACAAGTGTGATGTGCGTGGTTCGTGCTTGCTGTCTGAAAGGCACTGCTGCAGTTACGCAAGTAAAATGCTTCCAGTGAGAAGTGGCTCTTAGGACATGAACTAGAAACATTGTCGGACATGGTTGATAACAAGTAACCTGACACATCAGATGGACCGTTCAATACATTTCGCTAGTCTGTCCATGCAACAGCTGATTAAAAGTGTTTGGGAATGGCCAGGACCTGTCATGCAGTTCCGACAGGTCATTGGATGATCGTCCCATCAATCACATTAATTACAGGCCAATCAGATAAAGTTGTAGGCGGCGCTACTGTAGGGAAGAAAGCTCTTCGTAGAACAACTGTAGACAAAACATGATAGAAGTGGATTGAAAAATCCTTTACTTAGAGAAGTTTGTGTTGTTTTTATTTGTTTGAGCTGATAAAACTGCTAATGCAGTTGTTAGCATCTATGCTAATCTCTGTACGATCAGTCACTTAGGTAGGCAAGATGGATCTGTCCAGTTACAAGCAATGAATGAGGCAGATCCACCTGCTGCACAAAGGTTAGATAACAAAGGCTAACAGCCTCACTCTCCCTCCTCTGTGTGTTTATCACTGTCACTGTCAGAGGGCTGTAGTGCACAATACAAGGACACGTGGGCGTACAGAAAAGCTAGATTAAGATCAGACTAAAATTGTTGCACATATAACTACGCAACTTTAATTAGATAATTCGCCCCAAAATATATATCCAAGCAGGAAAAAGTACTGCCATGTCAGGCTGGGAAATAAATCAGTTAAACTGATTAACTCAAATTATTTTCTGCAGAAGATTTAAAAACTGAAAATCAAATTTTTTTTCTCGACTTAATCCTATTGTAAGTTGTTGCAATGTTTGAAAATAATACTGAAATACTGAAAATTTACACTTTTCATGATGGTAGGCCCTGACAGGTTCTGTACAACTTTCGTTTTATACATGAAATTAGATACTGTTTAGACAGTTTCATGTAAATTTGCTGTGAAAATAGCTCTGCTTTCAGTGTTCACATAGACAGGCCTGTCCACAAAACGATCAACATTTTATGACACACACTTTAACTGTATGAAGGTGAATTCGGTTTAGTTTTTCTTAATATATTTTGATAGCATAAAGGCAAAACATGACTCACGTTATTTTGTGTTAAGAGGGAAAAATCAATTAAAATTGTGAATCGAGTGTTGTGGAAAAAAAACTGGGATTTAATTTTTAGGTCATATCGACCAGCCCTACTGCAGTGTCATTTTTATTTTTTAACAATATCGGACAGTCCTAGTAAGATGGGCCTGCTGCAAAACTTTTAAAAACCTGATTATGTCATCCAGTAGACTTTCTTTGTGACAAACTAAGTTGGCAAAGTTGCTGCCCTGAACATTATGGGCATGATGGATCCTCGCCCACACAATGTTCTAGGTTCTGGGGTGATTGTAAATGAATCATTTTCTGCATTTTACATAAATTCATAACAGTTTTGTTTCCTGTGGATTTTCCACAAAACTGAAAGGTTACAAAACAAAACTTTAAAACTTCTGCTGTGTTTAATTTGCCCCCTCATGTTTTGTCTGGGTGCTGCGGCGGCACAGGTTGCTTAGCAGCTCTCAGCCATGCATATCCATTTATTACAGTGATTAAACAGGAGAATCCACAACATGCCGTATGGTCTGGAGTAAATACTTTTCTATGGTCACCATGGCAGCTATCAGGACACAACAACTGTTACATAAAAGACTGAGTGAGAAATATCTTTGGCAGACAAATATAATGTCACGACTTTAACAATTAGCACAAGTCAAAGCCTCCGGGCTACAAATATTAATTAACATTAGAGATTAAACTGTGTAGCTGTGCGCCCAATCAGACAGAAAGTACCCTCCATGGTCATATTCAGACTAGTTTAAATGGGGGCCTTTCTCTCTAGCAAAAAAGCAGATTATTCAGACCCTGATACAGAGGAAAATTAATTATTTAGCCAAGGGTCTGGGTCGGTAACAGACTGCCTGTGCTGGCCTTCTGCCAGCCTTCACTGAGAGCAGAGCAGGATTTTGCAGAACTCTACCAGCTTTAAAAGAAGCAGCTGACCTCAAGGACTCTTGCATTGTTGGATGTGTGATGTTCTCTTCCCCGTGGGAGGATCTGATTTTTTGATGAAGCGCTGTAGTCAAGTCTTGCGGTGTACCGATCGTCCTTCAACCTGCCTCGCCTGCTTTGGTCTGAACCCCTCAAGAGGACCGACGTGAACTTGTTTTACTCCGCTGTGGGCCTTGTATGGAGGCGGAGAACAGGAGAAAGAAAAAAGAACAATTGAAGAATTTTCTGGCTTTTCTCATGGCTGGCTTGCATCACAGTTTAACGGCTTTATTGGGAGATGAATTGGTTTCTTTTCTGCTTCAACAATGGATTCTGCCGGCATAATAATTTAATATCAGCGACACCGTGGCCCAAGAAAACGAGCACTGGATTTGTATTTTTTAAGGTCAAGTTTCACTGGAGAGTGATACAGCAAAATTCCTCCATGCATATTCATGAAATAGTGACTATTGGCAGAGTTTGCTGCTGACTATGAGAGCTGGAGAGGAAACAAGCCGAGCAAGGATCATGCTGTGTAATCCAACCACATGGCAGCTTCAATTTATTTCTCCCTCCATCATACCCTTTACTCTTGAACTGACCATTTAAGTTTATATTGCACGACTTGCTGATAGATCACCATATTAAAGAGGAAAAAGAGGCTGCATAACCTGACACACCAGATGGACTGTCTAACATATCCATTGCATAAATTTCTCTGCTCCATCTGGGCAACATCCCATTGAAACTGATTGAGAAGGGCAGAATCAGGGCAGCAATTCAGTGAATGTTTTGCTTGTCACATTTATTTCGGGCCAGCCAGAGGCCAGAGACTTGGACTATTTATTTATTTATTTATTTGCAAAATTATGAACTACACAAAAGACAAAGATAACAAATAATATGTAGTGCAGGGATAGGGAAAAAAAATCAAAGGACTTATTTGAAGACTCCACTTAAGGTATATTAAGGTTACACAATATAATATGTACATATAACATAAAAAAAGAAAAAAAAACAAGTTACTCACAAGTTATGACAAACTGGCAACAAAACACAACAACAATTACAAAACAAGACAAAAAAAGGAAAAGATTAAAAAAGAGTGTGGTGTGTATGATCGTGTGTGAGTTCTATGAGGGACTGTATTGCCAATGACTCCAGAGATAATGACAAAAAACAAAAACAATGAAATAATAAAAAAAAATACACAAAAGGCATGAAAGAAAAAACTATTTCAAAACAGTAGTTAAATGATCCTTTAAACATCTTTATTACAATTTGCTGAGGAACATTCCTTTAGCAGGTACCAAACCTCACTCATCGTTACAGCCTCTCTGTCCCAAGAGGCCGATGAAAAGTCCGAGAACAATGATTTCAGCTCGGAGCTTTGAAAGATGGATCTGCCTGATGATAGGCAGTAAATCTGGCAAATCCAGCTGCACAAGAGACCTTCCTATCTCAGGAGCCTTTTGGTAAGAGCCAACCCTTCCAGTGTTGATTTTGACAGCACTGTTTAAGTTTGTTTTTAGTTATAGTCTTTTGCCTAAAATATCTTGTAGTTTCAGTCATAATGTAGTCATCTAAATTTTGGTCCAGTTTTAGTTGATGAAATTTCACAACATTTAGTCGATGAAATATGACGTGTAAAGTGTAAGGCATTTTTTATGTTCCCTTGAATTTCTGAAGTCATGTTTTACACTTGGATAAAATGAAACATCTGATAACCCTTTATTGAATCTTAGTAAAGTTTGAATGTATAAATTAAGAGAAATTTAACTTTTGTGTGAAATGCAGTCACCTTTATTTAGGCTACCTGACAGAGCATCTCAGTTACAATACCAGAACTGACAACAAACAGTGAACCTGCTCTACATGAATATATCAATTCATAAGGAGAGGAGCTCTGATTGGATCGATCTCCAACTATCCCACCAAGTAAAGCAGCTGTGATTGGATGTCCCTCTTAACTCATCCAACCTTTCCACACAACCAGAGTAGCTGTGATTGGATATATTCCTAACTTGTCCCTACTTTCTACATGACCAAATTAGGTCTGATTGGATTAAGTCTGTGTCAAACATTTACGTCTAGTTTTTATTTGTTGATGAAAATGTCAGTTAATTTAGTTTGAGCTTTTGTCCATGTGCACTTGTTTTTATTAGTTACTGTCTTGTTTTCATCAAGGGAAAAAAAGGTTGTTGACAAAAACAATGAGGAAAATAATTAGTCAACAAACTAACACTGCAGTAGATCAGCAGTTTCTAAAATACTCAGACCTGCCTGTCTTACACCACCAACCATGTCACATTTCCTCCATTCTGACGCTCGGTTAAAACTTCAGCAGGTCTTCTTAACCATGTCTACATGAGCAATAGAACCGCTGTACCTAATTAAGACCTACTTTATGATCTCAAACACTATATTGAGGCATTATCAGTTTAATATCTTTTCTTTTGAGAGGATAAGTGCTCCAACAAAAGTCTATTGAAAGGAAATGATGTGTTTTTATCGACAAAGGCCACAGGACAGGAAATAAAGACAGCACAGTGCCATGTCTGCCTCTCACTCCTCTCCTCTTCTTCCTGCTTTGTCTCTAAACAGAATTTCATGAAGCAGACATGCCACAGACGATGTGTTAAAGGCAGACAGAGCAGTATTCTGGGACTCTCTCTGAGGGCTGAGTGAAACGTCACCCAAATGAAGAATGGCACCGATATCCAGCCAGAGGACAGCTTCCTCACTCTCCCTGTTTTCTGAGCTAGATAAATCAGCTCAAGGTTCCTCAGTGATCCTCCGTGTGGCAGTGCAGGGGGATTTATCATTCTCAGATAAAAGCTCACTCCTCGTCAACGTTCCCTTTCACCCTGCACGCTGAATTTATGAGAAGTGGTGGCATTGTGAGCGCGGCCTTCCCCGTCACACAACAGAGTGCAAAAGAGGCTGCACAGCAAGTCAATTCATTGTGTTCAAGCTATTAATTTTTATCCACAGGATGCATTAGACATCTGACAAACTGTGTTTTATGCAGTCATTTGAAAAGTGTAATGGGAACTGCAGCAGATGAACAATCAGAGTCTCGAGTTCAATCCACCTTCCTTGATTTCATGACTGATAAATTGGGACAGTTACACATTTCAATGAGCAGTGTAGTGACTGCCTAGCATGCAAAGTTCATGCGTAGTCTAAAATCCCTGTCATTGGTGCAGGAAGGCTTTACACACGTCCAAACCAATAAAATACGTACAATAACGTAACTTCTGGGTGACGTTCCCCTTTGTTAAAAGTAACTGATAGAAAATAAATTGTTACTTAACATTAAAAAGTCAAGATCACTGACTCATGTTTTGTTAAACTATTTATTCCTACCACCAGTGACACCAACTTCCTGATTACCTTTGACCCTACAAACTCCTGACTATATCAATCAATCAATCAATCAATCAATCTTTATTTGTATAGCGCCAATTCATAACAAGTGTTATCTCAAGACACTTTACAATAGAGCACAAAGCTCTTCATATTATGGATACACATATATGCATAGATACATATATACATATAAAAATACACATATACATATATATACAAATATATACATCCAACACCCAACATGAATCCATATAGCCAATCATGAATCCCTCCATCATGGCGGCAAGAAAAAACCTTCTGTTAAGCAGCAGGAAATCTTGAATGTGGACCCCAGTCTCATGATGAACAGCAAATCCACACAATGCTGTGTTGGGTGTGTGGGCAAAGGGAGGGAGGTAAGTGGAGACAAGTGGACTAAAGTAAGAACTAAAGCTAGTGACAGATCAATGGACCAATCATAGACCGTCGTCGTCAAATTTGTTTCTGCTGCAAACAAATTTATTAGAGGAGGGTCCTCATGTCTGTGTGGTTGTGGTGAAAAATTTATAGAAGTATAATCAATAAAAGTCTTACTGAAAATAAGAATTTATGGTAGTGATGAACTCATGGGTGCCCAGACCACAAGTGCATCCCTACCATATTTGTCTCCGTTAAGTATAAATGTATTAATGGTAGACCTCTTGAGATGTGACACCTCATTTTCAAGAGGGATCTCATGTCCATGTGGAGCTAGAGATAGTTACTATAGATGTATCAACCATGGATAGAAAGATCATGTTAATATCAACATTAACAGCTATAATGATTATGAACTGGAGTGAGATGGCCAAATATGTGTTATGTCTGTAATTGTAGTTATTGAGGCTTCGTGACTCCACAGCAGCAGGCAGTCTCCACCAAGGATCCCAGACCACCTACAAGACCAGAGCCAGAGACGAGTACAGGAGCAAACAGAAAGGGGCAGAGGCAGATATGGAGAGAGAGTGTGAGAGAGAGAGGGATAGAGCCCAATGTGCCAGATCCCCCCGGCAGTCTAAGCCTATTGCATCTTAACTATATGTCTAAACTATGGACTATGAGCTGGTCCCTAACTGAAAGCTTTATCAAAGAGGAATGTTTTAAGTCTAGCCTTAAAGGTAGAGAGGGTGTCTGCCTCCCGAACCGTGGTCGGTAAATGGTTCCAGAGAAGAGGAGCCTGATAACTGAAGGCTCTACCTCCCAGACTACTTCTAGAGACTGATGGAGCCACGAGCAGGCCAGCATTTTGGGAGCGTAATGTTCTAGAGGGGTTGTACGGCACTACAAGCTCTTTGAGGTAAACTGGTGCCTGTCCACTGAGAGCTTTATAGGTGAGAAGAAGAATCTTGAATTCTATTCTATATTTAATGGGAAGCCAGTGCAGAGAGGCTAATACTGGAGTAATATGGTCTCTTCTCCTAGTTCTAGTCAGCACACGTGCTGCAGCATTTTGGACCAGCTGAAGCGTCTTAAGCGACTTACTGGGACAGCCTGAAAGAAGAGAATTACAGTAGTCCAGTCTAGAGGTAACAAAAGCATGGACAAGCTTTTCAGCATCGCTCTGGGACAGGATAGGCCTAATTTTAGCGATGTTACGAAGATGAAAAAAGGCTGTTTTTGAGATTTGCTTTATGTGACAGTTAAAGGATAGATCCTGATCGAATAGAACCCCAAGATTTCTAACAGTTGTGCTTGGCGTCAGGCTTATGCCATCTAGGGCAGTTAAATCATTAGAAAAGGTTTCTCTAAGGTGTCGAGGGCCCAGCACAATGATCTCTGTCTTGTCTGAGTTAAGGAGAAGAAAATTTTGGGCCATCCATGTCCTAATGTCCTTTAGACACGCATCTAGTTTAGATAACTGATTTGTCTCACCTATATAGCCCCACTAATACGGAAATGACATCCTCTACCATAAATTCCTTAGAACTGTTAACATCATTCCTCCCCAGATTATAGTCATTATAGATATTAATGTTAATATTAGATTGATCTCTCTATCCATGGTTGTATTGATTATACATCTATAGTAACTACTTTTATGACCACACAGACATGAGAACCCTCTTGAAAAAGAGATGCCACATCTCAAGGGGCTTACCTTTAATACATTTATATTCAACAAAGACAAATATGTTGCTAAATAAATAAAGACTGACTGATTGAGTCTGTATTCAGCAGAGACAAATGTGATTTTAGTCCCTTTGTCTCTGCCTGGATGGATACATCTCTGGATGTATGTATGTGTATATATAAAAATATTTATTATAAGTATTTGTATATATGCATATACAATATGTGCATCTATAAATGAAAAGTATGTCTTCAGCCTGCTCTATTGCCTTGAGATAACACTTGTTATGAACTGTGCTGTACAAATAAAGATTGATTGATTGATTGACTAATAACCTCTCGTGACCCACTATCCCCACCTAGTTCTCAAATTAAACATTTGACTCCTACAAGCAGGTTTAGTAAGTCAGTATGTTAGGAATACTGCCATGAGAAAAGACTTGTTTAGCAGAGAAATTGACAATTGTTCAATTGCTAGGTTGCGTTTTCATTAGGGATGCATGATCACACTTGTATTGGCAGATAATTAGACTTTATCGTCATTCAGTATGCAGCAGGTGTATACAGACTGAAATTTCTTTGCATAGGCTACAGTTTACAGATTCAAGTACAATATAAATAAAAGTAGATAATAATAAGGTGCAGGTTATTATAAAAAATGTGCAAGGTGCAAGGGAAGTATGAATAAAAATCTCTACATATTAAATATTAAATATCAAATATGTACAAAAGAAAAATAAGGTTATGTCCAGAAACAGTCAGTATATAGCAGTGGGATTTAGGAGTTCAGCAGTCTGATGGTTTGGGGGACAAAGCTGTTGTAGAACCTGGTGGTCCTGCACCCAATGCTGCAGAACCTCAATTAATTGCTAAAAAAGCTAACTATCGATATTTACTGACAATATTTTAGCCTTAGCTATTGGCACTTGAGCTGGGCAATAAAATTTACTTTGATGATGATAATAGGCTTTGGGTGTATTTACTCAATAAAGCAAAGCAGAGAAATGTGTAGTTACCCTGCCCTGCCCTCCTAATCAAAAGGAAAAGGCAGAGTCTGCTTGTTGGCTTCACCCACTTAATACAGTCAGAACTGTTCGGGTTGCCAGAGAGGAAAGTAAAGTTGGAAAAGGAAAAACAAATGAGTGTTGCACAGGGGAGCGAAGATGATGGTGGAAGTGTGCACAAACTCACCCAAGGCAAAAAATATTGTCACAAAAAAATGTCACATAATGCAAATTGTGTAAAAATGGTTCAGAAAAAGCAGACGAAGCAAAATTTGATGTTAGTTGGGGCAAACTAGGACAGGAAACACAAAAAAAAATCTCTTTCACCACCTAAAAAAAGGAGCCATTCCAGTGACTGCACCAAATATGAAAACGAGGGATCAGGATGTTTCCTCGATTTCAAACACACACCCTGCAAGTTTGGGCCAAAGTAGCAGCTTGTCTGCAGCTCACAGCACTAGTCTTTGTGTAGATAAAGACATGATGCCTCTGAGTACAGCGAAGAAGGACGGCTTCAAGAACCTGATCAAGTTTTGGACTTCAGGTACAAACTCCTGAGAGAAAAACACTTTTCCTAAAGTATTTATCTTTATGGCATTGTTTTGGGACATCTTGGTTAACAGTTTATTTATTATTATTATAATATGTTGTTCTAAAGAATTATTAGATCTTTAACATCTTGGGTTAACAAAGTTAATATAAAAATATAATTTGAAAAGAATGTTGTCACAACAGACAGTTTGCATTTGTTTATTTTGATGACTTTATATGGAAGAAGTTAAAATCTTTAATTTTCATTAACTATAGAGGTCAGTATTGCTCTCTTTGACCTGTGGAGGCCATTTAATGTAAATGAGTAACAAAAACTAAAAAACTATAATATTCAATAAGATAAACTCTATTATGAAGTTCAACTGTCATTCTTTGAAATGGCATCAACAGTGAAAAAAACATATTGTTATTGATCAATATTGGAAAATATCACATTTTTTTGCAACAGTGCCCAGCCCTAATTGGCACTAAATTTAAGCATATTTATTGATTGATTGATTTTGATTAGAAAGTGTAAGCTTTAAAAAATTTGGCCCAATTTTCTGCCAGCAGACTGATAATTTAGTTTTTCTTGCTCTTAAAATGGCAGCTGAAGCTCGGTTTAATATGTCTGTAAAAAGTTAATTTTGAATATGATGGTGTGATTAAAATAGCACTTTTTTATTTTCATACATTCCTATCTATATCAGTATTAGCTAAAATGAGATTTAAAATATTGGCATATCCAGTTTTGTTAAAGTATCATCCAGTATCATGCATCCCTAATTTTCATAAAGTTTTGGCTTGTAAAAGTTCCTGTGAGGAGTTTTTACCTGGTTATGCTGAAATAACAGTGATGTCTCTGTAATACTTGTAAGAACAACTGAGACAACAACATCCTTCACTCCTTCTGTGAAGTTGTTTTAATACATGCTGTGGGTTTGGTGACAAAGGATTTGAGAACACACTACAGAAACAGCAAATATGTGAGACAAATAATCCTTAATAATGAAAAGTCAGACTCTTAAAATACAGCAGAGTTATAAATCTGATTTAGTAAGCACTACTAAAGGGCAAGTTAGCAAAGAGATTAGAGAGGAACCATTTAATCAAATGGGGGGTAAGAACTGACATAAAATTTAAGTTCCCCACAGGAGCTTCAAGTTTTCCTTCTGACTTTGGAGACTATTTCAGATTTCATGGCTCATGGTGCTTTCAAGCATATCACAGTGCTGGAGCGCAAAAACTAACCCCAATAAGTAAAGAAAGGAAGAGAAGAAGGAAAGAAGGAATGAAGGGAGAGGGAATGGGTCCAATGGTGACTAAAGTGGAGAATGGATGAAAGGATGGATCAGTGAGTGAATCAATGGATGGATGAACAAATGGATGGATGTATGTGTGATTGATAGGTGAGTAGGAGGGATGGATGGATGGTGAAAAGGATGGATAAAGTGATGATTTGGAATGATGGATGGAAAGATGGATGGATTGATAGATGGATTGAAGGATGAATGAATAGACAGATTGGAAGATATATGGATGGATGTTCATGTAGATAGATAGATAGATAGATGTGTGGATGGATGGATAGATTGATAAGTGGTGGTTCGGATGGATGGAAATATTGATAAATATTTGGATGATTGGGAATGATGAATGAATAATTGGATGGATAGATTAGTGGATGGACTGACAGATGAATTAACAAAAGGATGGATGGTTGGATGAACTGAAGGATGAATGGACATATGGATGGATGGATGGATAGATGGATAGATGTAAGGATTGAGGGCCAGATGGATGCAAAGATGGATGGTTGCATTCACTGGTGAATATAAGAGATGTGTCAGAAAAGTTCCAGGACTGGTGTCACAAAAGATTTATTTAGAATCCAAACTACAAGTTTTCCCCTTCAAAGTAATACCCTGGAGTCTAATTCACTTTCCCGTCCTTCTCTTCCACGCTTTCATGCACTTCTGGAAGGATTCTTCCGGGATCCTCCGCAGCTCCATTGTCACGGCCTTTTTGATGTCGTCCATGTCTTCACAACGGGTCCCCTTGATGACCCCCTTGAGCTTGGGGAAGAAGAAAAAAATCACACGGAGCCAGGTCGGGTGAGTAGGGATGTTGCTCCAGCACGCTGATGTTCTTCTCGGCCGGGAACTGTCGGATGCTCAGGGCATTGTGAGCAGGTGCGTTGTCATGGTGAAGCAGCCACGACTTGTCCTGCCACAACTCTCGCCTCTTCTCGCGCACTGAACGAAGCAAACGCCGCAGTATCTCTTTGTAGACATGCTGGGATTACTTTGAAGGAGAAACTCTAAGTTTGAAGTTTGGGTTTGAAATAAATCTTTTGTGACACCAGTCCTGGAACTTTTCTGACACAGCTTGTATGTATGGATGAATAGATGAGTGGATGAATTGACAGATACATTTAACAGAAGGGTGGATGGTTGGATGGACTGAAAGATAAATGGACATATGAATGGATAGATGGATGGATGAGTGGGTGAAATAAACAGATATGGATGTATAGATAGACAAATGGATGGATACATGAGTAGATCGATGGATGATTTTGTTTGTTGGATGACTAGGTGGGTGTGTAGGTGAGTGATTTGAATGGATGAATGAGTGGATGGATGGATGGATAGATGGATGGATACTGTGATAAGAAAAAATACAAAAACTACCTTCACAAACCTTCTTACTTGCAGTTTCTTAAATGAACACCTGGGGGCCTGCTCCAAAAATGAGCCCTATCCCATTAACCCCTATGACTAAACATCCATCTTATTTCTGTAGCTACAATGTCTTTGTTTACAGCCTGCTGATGAAAACAGTTTTGGGCTCTGAGGCTTATTTCCCAATTTTAACAACTTTGAGGGATCGTTGTTGTCACATGTTGGGGGTGGGCGGGGCATAATGTGCCAAGAATAGCCACTCATACACTGATTTATTTGTGGCAGCCATTACACAGAGGAGTCAGGAGAGACAAATGAGCATACGCCAGTAGGCCTTTGTCTTGTGTGAGGCAGCTAAATCCCTGAGTACTGAAACATGGCCGTCTCTTAAACAGGTGCTTTATTCCCTCTGTGCTGCAAATACAACAGCCTTTAAAACCACTGTACCTGGGCATGAGTTTACACAGAGTATCAAAAAATGATCTCTAGGTGCTGTTACAGTTTCTGTAATACACCCTCATATTTCTCTCCAAATCATTCACAGGAGAGACTCTCTTTCCATAACAAACCCCTTTGCTGCTTCAGAGCCTGTGTACATTTTGTAAACACACATATCATTAGCCAAGTAACAGAATTTAACCTCATCATTCAAGTTTCACCTTGTCCACAGGTGACAGGTTGTTGTTAAATAAATGCAGTCTGTATGAAAGTGTTGCTGTAATTAGAAACTTAACCTTTGCCGAGTCTGCTAAATCATTCATTCAAATAAAGAATGAACTCATTAGAGAAGCACAGATTCTTCAACAGAGTACATACCATGAAAAACAGCAGTCTAACTTTTGTTTTGGCTTGTTAAGAGGAATAAAAAATATTGTTTTGATGTAGAACCAAGGCCGTCTTTGGTGTGGCTCCGAATTGAATCGCAATTGAAGAAATTGATTCCTCTGCATTAACCATGCAGTTTCCTCGTTCATAAAAGAGGAACAGGGAGTGGAGCGAGCCTCTGATGCTGAAATGCAGTCAGACACTTTTTGTAGAAAACAACTGTGAACATGTTCACGTCAATATATTTCTTTGAAGTCATCTAGATGGAAATGGAAACACAATTAAGACTTCGGACTAATAAGGAAAAGCTTCATGTTTATAGTATAATAACCTGTATGTAGGCAACATTATTCCCAGTTTACTCTCCAGGTATGCAAAGTAAGGCAGTCTCAATTATCCTGAAATGGTTGAGTCAGCCTAATGAAGCTTTCTTTCTACAGGACAGTAAAGGTGGGATCACAAACTAGAAGTGCTTCAAGAGCACAAACCTTCACCAAGGCATTTCCAACATTGTTGTAAAACTGTAGGAAACTGCCCTCTCGCGCACTGTTAACACGTCCTTGAAAACATTCTGATCACCAACATAGTCTTATCACTTTTTCCTTGTGCCATGACCAACATTCCCTGAAGATGTCATTGAAACCTGTTCACAACTTCTTGGGTTATTCAATAAATTATTGGATCCACTTCCAGACTAGGGCCACCACCACAATCTAATCACTTCTTCTGTGTTTCATGACCAACATTCCCTGAAATTGTCATCGATATCCATGTTTAACTTTTTGAGTTATTCTGTCCACAAACTTAAAAACAAACTAACAAATGTCAGTAAAAAAAAAAAACAACCTCCTTGGCAGAGGTAAATATTGGATTTGCCATTGGACAATTGTCAAGCAGAGCACTATTGAAATCAATTTAATATAATAACAGAACATGTTTTTTATAAGGGTTTACTGTGATTGATCCATGTTAAAACTCAACTGTTTGAACTTCAGACGGTTGAAGAAAATACTGTGCATCACTTTATAATTTCATTTCTATTTTAAACCTGCTACTATAAAATAATGGTGCTCAATTTCAGGCAGAAAGAGAATCCACATAAGCCTGTGCAGACTGTTGCATAGACTTTAATATATACATGAGGGAAACCCAGAAATACATTTTTGCAAATTTACTTATATTTTTGTTGAACAAAAAAGCCAAAGCAAACTATGACCCAAAAACCACAGTACAAACCAAACCTAGAGCTCTGTGAACCATTACACCCAGGGTCCCAAACCAACACTGTTAGATTTTCCGTTAGGAGAGTAAATTTTGGAGGGTCAAGCACCAAAGGGCAGGAAGATGTTTGCTTCCAAACCTGCTGTGTTTTAAGCTCTGCAGGTGAACCTGCAGCTTCTTTCTCCCTCTAGACACACTAACATGCACATGCACAGAAACTACTGTATACCACTTTATTCTTTAATTGCAGTGACAAACAGCTGATCTGTGATCCATACAGGATGAGTTCAGTTTGTTTCTGTGCGATCACCGTGCAGAAAGCTGAACCAAACCTCCATCAGGTCGGTAATGAAGGCTTTCCGGTCAAACCACTGAGTCGACTCCTCTGGGTTTATTCTTAGCCTGTAAGCATTTATTGACCATCAAATAACTTTCCCGCAGTAACATTGTCTGGCAGCCTGACACTCTCTGGAAACTTCCTCACACAGACTCTATTAAACAGTGCTGCAGTATTTCCAAACAGAGGATATGAGACACGTTCTGTGCACGTCTCCCATTTCATTTCATCAAGGCACAAAACACAGGCTGCAGCCGGCAGTGACGCACACACAGGTCAGCCTGAATGACAAAATCTGTCATAAAAAGATGAATTCATTTTCTGGGGTGCTGGTTTGGGGAGTGGACGGCAACCATGAACACACCATTTATGAAGTGGCCGGCTTATATTTCAATCCAATCCGAGGCTTATTCGCCGCGTGTCTTCCCCTGCTCTCTCTACCCCTGTAGAAAAGTCTATCTGCCATCCTCTCTTAACAATCAAGTAAAGGCCATAAAATGCCAAGAATAAATACCTATTAAATACATTTAAATAAATATTTTATTCAATGATCTGACTGAATAATGGGATCTGTGGAACATATTACCATGACTCGATCAATTGCACCTAAACCAGAGGTGGGAAACTGGCATCCTGGGGGCCACATGCAGCCCTTCACCTCACTCAATGGAGCCAACCAATCCTCCCACCCCACCCCACCCCAAAAAAACAAAAAAAATGGAAATACGAAGAAAACATAACAACTACTGCTAATTATGATTCATCATGAATAACTCACATAATACACAAATTAGCATGGTGACCAAATATTTATACTAACCGTACATTGCTGGTGCGTGCTTTGTTTTTCACAAGTCAATAAAGAACTTACTTTGCTATGATTATATCTCTAAATATCTTTTATGAGGCATTAAAGTATGATATATAGTGTTATAAAAACTATACTTGGAAATAATGGTCAAGGTAATTTATTGAAAACAATTCTTCTATTGCATTAAACAGAGGCTTAAGTTATGTATCATACTCATTAAATGGGGAATTTTTTAATGTGTTTGAGGCAAAATATATCAATGTTGGTATAATCCTTTTTGAATGCTGCCCTTTTGGTAATCTAAGTTGCCCACCCCTGACTTAAAGAAATGTATGTGACACAAAAATACAATTATTCCCTCTGGCTGATAAAATTTTAGCGTTGTCGCTGGTCAAAAAGTTCACTTTAGACCCTAGTTACACTCCTACAGGTCATCCTTGAGTCATGGTGTTTTACTAAGTTTATTCCAAGCATTGCTCAGGACGTCCCAAACACAAGAACGGCCCAGATGGACAGGCAGATGGCGTTGGCTGTCAGCAGAGTGAAAGGATTGAAAAAAACGTAAGTACTTTTTGCTCTGCAGTTTCAGCACCTGCAGGTAAGTGAGCTGACTGCACTTCTTTATAAAAGATAATCAGTACAAATCGTTTATTATCTAAATCCACAAAAAAAGAATTTATCCAGCCAACAATAAGTGAGTGTTTAGAGCCTGAACATCTTATTCTTCTGTGAAGAGCTTCATTGTTATAAAATCTGTTAAAATCCCATCACACAGGCCCCGCTGCTGCACCAGGTGACATGTTCCTTCATCACGATAAACAAAGACTCTGTCGATGATCTTCAGTCCAACACTCACCGTCCTGCTGCTGTAAATACTGACAAGAGGACATGATGTGTTTCAGACTCCATCCGAAAAAAACATCCCCAAACAAACAGTCTTCGTCGTCCTTACTGAGTCAGTGTTCATCAAAACTTAAGTGCCTGGATAATCGTGGACATGACAAAACTTTTCAAAAGAACTCAGTGTAATAGTGAAGCCTTTCAGAAACCCATGAAGAAGAAACTGTCCGTCATACTTTCTGAGTACTGAGATTATCTCTGGTAAATTGATAGTTTTGTTTCACCGGTGAGACTGGCTGAAATTAAAACTCAACAGCCACTTTATTAGGTACACTACTTTAACTGCTCTTTAACTGTCTGCCATCTTCTTCCGCTTATCCGTGATCAGGTCACAGAGGCAGCAGCCTGAGCAGAGAAGCTCAGACTTCCCTCTCCCCGGGGGATCCCTCGGCATTCCCAGGCCAGCTGAGAGACAAGGTCCCTCCAGCATGTCCTGGGTCTTCCCCAAGGTCTCCTACCAGTGGGACGTGCCCTGAACACCTCACCAGGGAGGCGACCTGATTAGATGCTCGACCCACCTCATCTGGTTCCTCTCAACACGGAGGAGCAGCGGCTCTACTCCAAGTCCCTCCCAGATCTTAAAGTTTCTCACCCTGTCTCTAAGGGAGAGCCCGGACAACCTGTGGAGGAAACTCATTCAGCAGCTTGTGCCCGTGATCTTGTTCTTTCGGTCACTACCCACAGCTCATGGCCATAGGTGAGGGCAGGAATGAAGATCGAGTGTTAAATCTGGAGGTTTGCCTTTCAGCTCAGCTCCCGCTTTACCACGGCAAAGTCCGCGTCGATCTCCTTCCATTACTCGTGAACGAGACCGAGGTACTTGAACTCCTCCACTTGGGGCAGAATCTCATCCCCGACCCGAAGAGGGCACTCCACCTCCAGATTCAGGGTGCTGATTCTCATCCCAGCAGCTTCACACTCAGCTGTGAATCGATCCAGGGAAAGTTGCAGGTCATGGTCTGATGAAGCCAACAGGACCATGCCATCTGCAAAAGGCAGGACCTGATCCTGAGGTCACCAAACTGGACCCCCTCAACACCCTGGTTGCGCCTAGAAAATCTGTCCATAAAAGTTATGAACAGAGTCAGTGACACAAATCACTTATCAGCCAAGCACATGGCTGCACCTCAGTGCATTTAGGCATGTTCAAGACGACCTCCTGAAGGTCAAACCAAAGCAGCAGAATGGATATGAAAGGTGAGTTAAGTGACTTTGAATGTATTATGGTTGTTGGTGCCAGACGGGCTGGTCTGAGTATTTTAGAAATGCTGATCTGCTGGGATTTTCACAACCATCCCTACAGTTTACAGAGAATGATCAAAAAGAAGAGAAAACATCCAGAGAGAGGCAGTTCTCTGGGTAAAATACCTTGTTGATGGCAAAAGTCAGAGGAGCAAGGCCAAACTGGTTCAAGATTATAGAAAAACAACAGGAACTCAGACACTCAATAGATAAGTTTTACTTCTTCTCCCTTTTTAAATGTGTGAACCAAATAATAAACCTACATTCTGATGTTTAAAATAAATAATGAAATTATCAATGAATGAACTAAAAGGGGAAAGAAATTTGAAGCAAATGCTTGGGTCTTGGAAGGGTTTACTATGCAACTTGACTTTTGATGAAACAGAAAATCAAAAACACCCTTCGTAAAATTTTACAGCTATTGACTACTTCTATGATTTACTATTGACTCCCTCGCTGTAGCAGGGCGAACATTTAAAGGGAGAAGAAAATACTAAAAACTAAAAGAGTTCAGAGTGTACAAACCTCCACTAAGGCATTTCTGGCACAAGTTATTAGCCAAGTTATTGGTGAGTATGTGGGATTCTTTGAGCGGCAGTGGGCACAGAAAAGAGGGGGAGAAGGAGAAGATCTAATGCCGCTGAGTTTCTGTTTTGTTCACAGAGCTGCTCTATTACTAACCTGACACACCAGGTGGACGGTCCAATATATTTCACTAGTCCATCTGGGAAAGAGCCCATTGAAAGTATTTGAGGAGGGCAGAACGGATCAAAAGGATATCCAGCTGGTGATTGGACGATCGTTCTGACAATCAATATTTATTAGGGGGCAATCAGATAATGTCGTAGGTGAGAACGACTGCACTACAGAATGTAAGCCACCTTGTAAAAAAACTGGTCAAAACATGTCAGAAGTAGAGCGAACATATCAGGGAGGAAACATGTAAAACACGAAAGAAAAGCATGATAGGACCTTTAAGAAGAGATTGGGCAGTTTTCCCACATTTCTGACTATCACTCAAAAAGTTCTCAAAGGATTTTAAGGACACTTTTAGGGAAAGTTGATTATGGTAAAAGGTAGAAGTGATTTGAACATGGTGGTGATCCGAATCTAGAGGTTGACCCAGGAATTTGTTCAAGGAGTTGCTAACATTGCTGTTTTCCACATACCCGATGATAACTCACCCCTACAGTGCAGAAAATGCCTTGGTGAAGGCTTGCACTTTCAGAGCACTTCTAGTTTAAGCATTAAATTCTCCCTTTAAATGTTCCCTTGTTACAACAACGGAGTCGAGACATGGCCCAACCTTCTCAGGGTTGTTGTATCCATGAATTCATTCTTGAAAACAGAAACGTGTTGACTGTGTATCTGTTGGCTTTTATAAAAAGTTCTGACCAGCTTTCCGATTGAGGACCATATAAAGTAAAAGACAGTAAAAGGAAAAGAGTGAAATGGAAATCTTCTTGGTTATTTACTGAACTTGAACTATAATTCCAACAAGATGAGGAAACCATCTCCACCTGCAGTTTGCTTTGATAAAACTCACTGCTGGCATGTTAGTAAAACATTACTCAGACTTTGAATGCTGCTCTTAATGAAGGCTTTTCTGTTTTTAGGAGGTATTGATAGATGGGTTAAAGGAATCAAAACATATTTAAAATGTATCCCAGACTTTTGGCACGCCACCCCTCATTTACAGAACGATCAGATCTCCATTTGGTCTTTTTCTGATAATGAACCATCATTTGCCACAGACCATCAAACTGCACGCTCCTATGGCCGGCTCCGTCATATCATGAGCTCTTGAAAGACATTCCCTGCTCATTAGCTGATGTCCTGAGGCACAGCTGTCTCTACTTTCTGCTTGTGAAGCTTTTGTTGTTTGACCTCCAGGGTGCTGGACACCCCTCACTCTTTATTCTCCTCCTCCTCTTCCTTTATCCCGTCATTCGTTGCCATCGCCTCTGGGCAGACCGTGGATCTTTCTGTATCTCACATAAATGTCTTTCGAAGGTGCTATTGAACGTTTGAAGCTGCATCCTTATTAGTGAAGACAGTAATGGCAGGAGTGAGTACAGTGTTCACATTCTTTCCCAGCTGTAGCAGCATTAGCAGCTATGCCTGATGTCTTCTGCCAGCGTGAGAGGAAGCAGTAATGTCTCAAACCGCGACCAAAAGGGGAATGAAGTGAGTCTCCTCGGCGAGTTTCACTCTGGATGTGTGATCATCGCTGTCATCTCCTCTGGTTCGGTCAGCTGAAACGCTTCATTTTCAGTCCCCGTTCTTATTGTTATGACAGCGAGTCGGGGTTTTAGTTTTCCAGCTGACTCAGGTTCCTCTCTGCCTCATTGAGTCATAACTGCTGAGTCACTGTAGAGCCGCAGGACCTCGTACCCTGTCTCCTGATCAAAGGGGCTTGACCATCAGCAGAAACAGCAACTTTGGTCATCTCCGGGCGGGCTGACACGGGGTGGACAGATCCGTTTAAACTCATGCTGACATTTCACTGAGCCAGGTTACAGTAGGTGAGCTGTAGATGGAGGATCTGACCTGCTTATTTTGATTTTAGCCGAGGTTTTTGTGACCATACTCTGAACATGTGCATCAAAACCTCTGCTCTCTGAGGCTTTTGCTGTCTGAGATTTTATTGTCTTAAACTCATATTTCGACTTTTAAGAGTCTTTTTGTCGAAACAATAATAAACTAGAAAGCACTCAGAGAGCGGAAATCTCCGCCAAGGTAGCTCACATATTGCTGTTACATCTATAAGCAATAGCTCCATGATAAAGTTGCCATCATAATATGATTCATGACCCTGAAAACCCACACCCAGCACTCAGAATCATGTTGATATCATTATTCGTTAGACAGTTATTGATCAAACATCTTTTGAAAACTTCAGCAAAATCCATCCAGTAGTTTTTGCGTAATCTTGCAAAAAAACCAAACAGACACCCTGTTTTAATAGAAAGGTGTTTTTTATATGTTCCATAAGTAGGTACTCAGCTTAAGCTTCATATTTTTAAGATTTTCTGAAACAACTTCTCAGTAGCTGGACTTTTTTATTTCATGTTTGTGCATGAAATCTCTGTGGAGTCTGTTAGAAAAGGCTGAAATGACTTAAGTGTTCTGTGTGTTCTAACAGCCTCATGATCAATGACTTATTTAGTGATACTGACTTAATATTATTATTACAAGGCTGTTCAGTTAGTGATAGATTTATTGTATTGAAACCTCAAGTCCTTCCAATGCACTTTTTGGTTTTAATTAAACTGCAGCTAAGGGAACATTCCCTTCTCCAGCACCGCCACTTGTAGATCATTTTGGTTTTTCATTAAACTTTTTTTTTATGTTGGCATACTGTGATATCCTGTATTATTTCAGGTTCAAAGTGCAGCATCTTTTTATTAAATACATTTTTTAAGTTGAAAATGTCCTTGATTAAGGGGTGACGGTGGGTCCCAAAGCCAGACCAGTCGAGAACTACAGCTCTTGAAGCACTGCCAACCCTTGGTCTTGCCATCGGACATTCATCTCCACCTTTCAAACGCAGTACAGATTTCTTCCCTCATCTTATCCCTCTGGCCGTTGACTTTCATCTGTCTGTCTCCTCTTTGGTTGTTTAGCTGTGTATGCCAATGCCAGTATAGCCACTTTGCTGACTATCCCTCAGTCAAACAGCCACTTGGGTCCGGCCTCCTCATAGCAAAGCATGTGCACCTTAGGAGTGTAGCCAGTGGAGGTGCTTTCCCTAATCTGAGCCCTTATTGGTCAAATGCGTCCCTTGCTAGACTTTCTGAAGGCTGAAACCCGAGTCAAGACGGGGCAAAGATGTCTTCAAGTCTCCCAGACAGCTCAAATAACACGATCTTGACAGATTATTATGTTTTTTGGAGCCAGTGACCCAAAAAATAACTACATCCTTCAGCTTTAAGCTTTATTTATATTTATATCATATCTATAGTGTCAAAAAAGTTCAGTGCTCATATGTAGAGCTCCTTCACTGCACCTTTTGGATGTATTTTTGGGTTGTGTTATTCTTCTTTTTTTGCCTATGATTCCATTTGAAGATCATAATGTATTTTGTATATTTCTGATATATACCCAAGTCAATTTGCTATATTTTCTACCAATGTTTATACTTCTTTTATTCCTCCTGAACCTAATTTTTATTCTAAGTATATGTGGATTGATTTTGCACCAATTTACCAAGTCAAATCCCTTGTATGTGCAAATGTACTTAGTAATAAATACAATTCTGATTCTGACTTGGATCAGAGGTCAAGGTACACTATATTGCCAAAAGTATTTGCTCACCTGCCTTGACTCGCATATGAACTTAAGTGCCTCCCCATTCCTAACCCATAGGGTTCAATATGAGGTCTGGTCCACCTTTTGCAGCTATTACAGCTTCAACTCTTCTGGGAAGGGCTGTCCACAAGGTTGAGGAGTGTGTTTTATAGGAATTTTTGACCATTCTTCCAAAGTGCATTGGTGAGGTCACACACTGATGTTGGTCGAGTAGGCCTGGCTCTCAGTCTCTGCTCTAATTCATCCCAAAGGTGTTCTATCAGGTTGAGGTCAGGACTCTGTGCAGGCCAGTCAAGTTCATCCACACCAGACTCTCTCATCCATGTCTTTATGGACCTTGCTTTGTGCACTGGTGCACAGTCATGTTGGAAGAGGAAGGGCCAGCTCCAAACTGTTCCCACAAAGTTGGGAGCATGGAATTGTCCAAAATCTCTTGGTATGCTGAAGCATTCAAGTTCCTTTCACTGGAACTAAGGGCCAAGCCCAGCTCCTGAAAAAAACAACCCCACACCATAATCCCCTCCACCAAACTTTACACTTGGCACAATGCAGTCAGACAAGTACCGTTCTCCTGGCAACCGCCAAACGCAGACTCAGCCATCAGATTGCCAGATGGAGAAAAGCATGATTCGTCACTCCAGAGAACGCGTCTCCACTGCTCAAGTGTCTGTGGCTGCTGGCTTTACACCACTGCATCTGATGCTTTGCATTGCACTTGGTGATGTATGGCTTGGATGCAGCTGCTTGGCATGGAAAGCCCATTCCATGAAGCTCTTTGCAACTGTTCTTGGCTAATCTGAAGGCCACATGAAGTTTGGGAGCTCTGTAGGCAATTGACTCTGCAGAAAGTTGGCGACCTCTTCACACTATGCACCTCAGCATCCGCTGACCCCGCTCCGTCAGTTTACGTGGCCTACCACTTCGTGGCTGAGTTGCTGTCATTCCCAAACACTTCCAAGTTCTTATAATACAGCTGACAGTTGACGGTGGAATATTTAGCGAGGAAATTTCACGACTGGATTTGTTGCACAGGTGGCATCCTATCACAGCTCCACGCTGGAATTCACTGAGCTCCTGAGAGCGACCCATTCTTTCACGAATGTTTGTAAAAGCAGTCTGCATGCCTAGGTGCTTGATTTTATACACCTGTGGCCATGGAAGTAATCGGAACACCTGATTCTGATTGTCTGGATGGGTGAGCGAATACTTTTGGCAATATAGTGTATGTTAAAGGTGGGATTTGTACCCATCACACTGACACGCTGCCCTTCCCCTTGATCCACTGCTAAACTTTCTCCATTTGTATGTTGTATACTTTGAGGATGTTTTCTCCACCAGGTGGTAGCTCAAATTTCATAGGAAAAAAGATAATTACATCAAAGCCCTGATGCTGAACTTACATAAACTCATCTAAATCTGGCATAAGACTGGACAAAAATGCAGACGCATTAAACCTCCTCCACTGTTTAGCTTGTCAGGTTTAGCAGGAGGACACTGCCTGCTTAAAAGTGTTACGACAGTTTGGCCTGATCACTGATTTCCCTGATTCTCCTCAGGTAGGGATTTAAGCAATGGAAAAAAAAAACCACGCAGCTTTTACTAGTCGCAGCATATGGCCAGGAGTGCTGTGTTATATAAGCTGTAATCCAAGGAATTTAATACAAAGCAGACACAGACAGCCAGCTCAGGCAACACAGAGTGACGAGTCTTAAAATAGAAAAAATGAAAAAGGTTATGGAGAAGGAGATAGCTGCTCTTGTGCCTGTTTACTATTCCGGCTTAGGATGGGTTTAAATCTGGGTAATATGAGTGCTTTTTTTCTGGCAGGAAAGCTTGCAAAGTAATGCATCAGTCAAAATTAACTCTTTCAACCCCACAAGTCAAATTGACAGCTATTCAAAAGTTATTTTTTATTAAATGCATGGGTGTGAAGGAAACACTTCACATTGGCCACTTTATGTTACTCTTTGCGCTGATGACCACAAGCCAGCCTATCGAAGCCTATCGAAAATGTACTTATATCAAGATGGCCAGCAGAAGAGCAGACTTCGAGGTTGGAGAAACTGAAGTGTGTCCTGCTGCTTACCTTTGATGACAATGGGATGGGCTGAATGTTTCACTGCTCTGTTGACAGAATAGGACGGATCTAACAGTGTCCTTTGGAGCAGAATGAGGTGGGAAATATAATCTACCTTTCATGCTGATACAGAAGTCGCACCAGCCCTTCTTCATGATCCATCACTGCACTGTTATTCTCTGGCAGTTGTATTCCTTAATTACATAGAAACCACCAGGTTGTAGTTCTTTTGTTATATTTTTTCTTTCTTTTTTTTTGATATTTCCTTTTTCTTTTTTAAATTGATATTTTAGTCCAAAACATGACCACTTCAAGACATTTCCTAGGACATTATCACAGCATGAATACCCCTTGCCCATCTACCCCCCCATATCTCCACTGGCTAGGAAACAGAGAAAGAAAAAAAAGATAAATAAATAAATGAAAACAAATAAGTAAAAATAAGCAAAAAATTAAACATTAACATTGGAATTAACATTCCAACTAAAAATGTAATAGATAGGTACACAAGTTAATAAAAAGATAAGTAAGTAAATAAATGAATAAATACGTAAATAGTATATATAATCTATGTCCATACAGATATTGACAACAAGCATTATTGGCTGAAATTCATTTTACATGATGTATGAGATCAGTCCTTGGGCATTGTCTCCTTTTAATATAGTCCAAGGGGCTCCACGTTTTCAGAAATGAGTCCTGGTGTCCTGAGAGTCTAAATATAACTCGTTCATAGCTTACTATGTTGGTCATTACTTCGATCCAGTTTTTAAAAGATGAAGGTGAAGTTGTTTTCCACTGTCTAACAATAACTCTGCATCCTGTTAACATGGCTAGTCTGCACCACATTTTTTTTCAGATCACACATCTTAAATTTACTAGGAATAATTCCCAACATACATAATGCCAGATTTTTGGTCAGAGATACATAATACAGTTCATTTACACAAGATATTATTTCATCCCAAAAGTCCTGAACCATCTCACAGTCATACAACATATCTTTTGATATATTTTTTCAAGATTGACAAGAGTTTACAACTTTTTACAAAATTCAAAAGGTTTCCAAAGTGAAACGAGCATATTTTAATTCCTTGTTTTTTTTCCTTGAGGGCTGAGAATGAAGCCAGTGCTGAAGAGCCAAAATTGGGAATCTCCAAGTGGTCACTGGAGACCCACTACAAGGCAAGTCGGTATCCTTTGGCCAAAATTAAATATCCCAAACAAAATAACCATGTTGACAGCCAAGTATAACATATGGTAATATTAAAACTTTATATACTATGCCTGTAAAAAAGCATAAAATCAGCTCAGAATGTTGATACACTGTATGATTGTTTGTTTAACCCCATAACACTAACACTGGGTGATTTTCACCCACACAACTGTGATCATGTGATTTTCATCGTGTTGCTGTTGTCTGAGTTACCTGGGTCCTTGGGTACCTTCAGACTGCTCACTGACGTAATCAGAGGTAGGTGTGTTTCCCTGATCCCATCTCTGTTTTTTACAGTAGGCATGTGTTCACCCAACGTTAGTGAAATTGCAATTTTTGTTTATCTTTTCCACTGTTGTCAGTGATGCAGGAGACTGTGCCTTCACCAGACAAGGCTAACATTTCCCAGGAATGAGTGGACCAAAGAGCAAGTCTTTTTTATCCAGGATATTTTCTTTAATGATGCCCTACGTTTTCACTCAAGGATTATCGGTTCAATTTTCCATGTATATCAGGTTAAATATACCCAGTGTTAGTGATGGTGTTACGAAGTATAACGTTAGTGTG
Organism: Cetoscarus ocellatus; assembly: GCA_037902135.1. NCBI lineage: Eukaryota > Metazoa > Chordata > Actinopteri > Labriformes > Labridae > Cetoscarus > Cetoscarus ocellatus. The sequence continues at coordinate 384,382 of JBAMNC010001200.1, forward strand.
TAGGGTTAAGAGGGGAAAAACAAAGTAATCAAGATAACTTCAATATTTTCATCTGTGCAGGAAAAAGCATGTTTAGCTTCTGCTGTCATTGAAAGTACTGTCTCTCTATTTGACTATCCTGGGGTTCAAACCAGCAACCTTGCTGCAAACTAGTGCTGTGTTCTCACCTTCAGGTTACAGCTGCCCTCATTAGATGACCCAGTGCTATTTGCAGCTCTGCTCATTCCCGCTGTCAGCACAAGTAAATGGGAATATATTGGCCTGGGGATGATGAGGGCAAATAAACGTGGTAGTGAGGACACGGCGGGGGTGGGCGGGGGCGGGCGGGGGCAGACCTGACTCAGCTGAAAGTACCATCAGTGACACCGCCTCCTGGAAGTGGGTCAACAAAACACACCTCCACCCTGAACCACAGAGGGAGTCTGAGCCCATTAACTCACAGCTCTGAGCAGCGTGCCATACCACTCGTAAATTATCATATTATGTAGATTGAAATCAGGTAATTATGGCGGCCCATGGAGGTGCAGCATTTTCAGACAGTTTTGGTGAAGTATTGACAGCAGTTCAGAGCAGCGTGCCCCCCAGCACATAATAAAAATGATGAGAATTAATTCCCCCCACGGTGGAGCCCAGAATACTCCACCTCAGGCTATTCTAAAGTAGGTAAGAGACTCAGCTGTTAATCCTTTAAATGTGAGGAAGAGATGCTAATACATATTCATGCAAATTAATGCACGGCTGCAACCCAACCTGACAGGAGAGCTTATTAAATTCTGCTTCTTTAAAACCAGCGTGACATTCAGGAGTCTAAATCCTGTCCTAACCTTGTTAACTGCTGTAAAAAAAACAACCATATGGAGGAATCGCAACAGCGCTCTTTCAGATACAAGCAGACAAATTAGGACGTGGCGTTTTTCACCTCAAACAATGAGTCAAAACACGACTAGGAGAGGGAGCTTGCATGCAGAAAAATCAGACTCGAAACACTTAAAATAAAGCAGCTTTCTTTCTCAAAAGGGAATCTAAAACAAGCTGTAAAATTAAACGAATGATAACGACGCAAGCCAATGCACAAAATGACCCTGGTTTAAAGTGAAAATAAACCTTTTTGAATCAACACACTGATAATCTGAGAAAAGATTAAAGGAAAACATTTTTTTTTTAATTTTGATATTGATTTTTGTCATTTATTTCGAAATATAAAGTCAAAATAAAATCACTGTCAAAGACAACAAGGTACAACATGTAAGGACTGTGCATTCCTGGAATGATGTTCGGGTCATGCCCCTCAAAAATGTGCCAAAATCCCCTGCAACTTGAAGCTGGTGTTCTGGTACTCAGAGTGGCAGCATTATTTGGTGTCAGCCCTGGTACCATCTGCAAACTTTGGACCAAGTTCAGAGAGACTGGTGAAGTCAAGGATAGACCACGAAGGAAGACCAGTTCCTCACCCTGGGGGGGGAGGGGATTTTGGCTTTTTTTGGGCACCACCCACACGTTTAGCTGTGTTGCTCATTCCAGGAATGCACAGTCCTTACATGTTGTACCTCGCTGTAAAGGTGACTAATCAGGCTTTCCAACAATCTGAAATACAACACCAGTTGGTATTATCATAGGGGAGAAATAATCGACTGAATTAAGGTTTCTAAACTTTTTTCAAGGAGTATCTATCAGTATCACCAGGTGTTGAAACTACCAATCCTACCAAAGTAAAAGCTAAATAATAGTATGAGCAGTAATTAACCTAAAAACCACAAAAGTGGGTACAAGCAATCCAGGTCCTGGCCTCCAGCACAGTCCAGAAAACATAAAAGGCCCTTAACCCATAGAAACACTGAAAAATTACATCAACAGACAATTTACAATGTAGTTTATCTTCATCTTCTTACATCGGCTAATATGTTGTTCAGATAGATTTGATCCACAGATGTCTCAGAGCAAAGATCACACCACCAGTCTTGATATTATTTCTCTCCATTTCTCAGGGACAGCTTGACTCTGGACTTGATCAGACTTCACAGAGCGTCCTCTCTGTCCTGAGGCAGAGGTGATGGAGTTTCCTCGGCAATCAAAGTTTCAAGGACCAGAGTGAATCACTGATGCTCAAAGCCAATATAAAGATGTCCTCATCAGTGTGTTTCATGTACACCATGTTATCAGGCGGAGCACACAAAGTCCTCCATTCAGAACCTAATAAAGTATAATAACACGCCTTGTAATAAGAGGGAAGATTCCTGAGGGCACTTCATAAATTATGTAAATCTGCTGGAGAATGAAGTGCTGGAGCTTCATAGAGATGGTGTAAGAGGTCAGGAGGAACATCACAGTCCTCTTTTTCACAATCATATCCCAGATACCAGCGTCTTTCCCCACCTCTGAAGCAAATAATGAAAAGAAACCAGAGCTAAACTTGTACTCTCATCATTATTATAACTCTCTGCCTTTGACTCGCTGCTGTGCCGTGTGTGTTTCTTCGTATTTATGGTGTGAACTTCAGTCAGCAAGGTTGAGGGAGCGCAAAGGAAAAAGGACAGCACATGCTGAGGTGAGTCAAAAGAAGAAGAAGCTCCTTTACGCAGATAAATCTCCATGTGCTGGGCAGGAGCCAGCACTCGCAGCTAAATAATGAACACATTCACAGAGACTTCTGCCTCATTCTTCTGCTCCACAAGGTCAAAAGGCTTTCAGAGCCTGCAGGGGATCTTTAGATGCAATTGTACACTTTGAAATCTCAGCGTTCATCAGGGGCTGTGAATCCAAACACAGGCGATGAGCACTTCAGGGTCTCTCACAAGCAAAGAGTGCACGCAAGCATTTATAGTTCTCTGTTCTCTGCACAGCTAAATGGCTTTGAGGATTCAGGCTGAATCAAAATTATTTAAAAGAAATTATGTAACATGGCATCTACCAGAGCAACAGGAGAGGCTGGGGGCTGAACCCGTTAGAAGTTCATATGAGACATCTCACTGTTAGATAGGGGTGTGGATTGTTAAGAAACTGGTGCTGTGATGTGAGTGTCAATTCAAACAGGTTAATAAGATATATCGTAAAATATGGCTGTACAACAAGCATGGTGTTACATCACATTGTTTTATTAAACTGTCTATTTTCAGGACAACATTTAAGGACTCAAGAGCCATAATTACTATATTCATGAAAACATACAGTTTCTAATCAGTGTTATACACCAGTCAGGCATAACATTATGACTAAAGATGGGCACTGATATGATTTTACCGATACCAGTGCCACAGACAAACTCTTTTGTCCCTCAGGCCATCAGACTGTACAACTCCTCACTAGGGGGGAGGAGGAGTAACGGGAAGTCTGAGGATGGGAAGAAGCAATAGTCAGCCTGTAGACTTGTTTTTATTTTCATTTATATTTATTTGTACTTCTTGTTTATATATATATATATATATATATATATATATATATATATATATATATATATATATATATATATATATATATATATATATACATATATATGTTTATGTTTATATATGCGAGGGCTGATTGAGAAGTTGTGAGCCTCATATTTAGGGGTTGGACTTTTGGCAGACATATTGTATTATTTTTCAACATAATCTCCTTCAGTATTTATTCACTTTTGCTAGCGATGTTTAAGGACCTCAGTGCCACTACTAAAGAAGTCCTTTTCTTGGCCGTTCAGAAAGTCGTACACTGCATGTATGACGTCATCATCTGACTGAAAGTGGGTACCGGAAATGGCTTTTTTCCATTTTGGAAAAAAGCCATTTGCCCATCCGTTACTAAAACATCGCATCACTAAGCGACGAGAGCCGGGGAAGACCAAAATGGATCGTGAACAGGGTATCATTTACAACAGTTCCAAACACTGCGCTGTCTTCTTCCCTTGTAATACCTAGTCTCTCTGTTCTTCTTCTTCACATGCCATCCAGGTAGATTTCAGGACCGGCGGCCAGGCTTGTATTCAAAAATTGCGTTTCGCTCTTTTTGTCCCCAAAACCCACCAGTAGACAACATGGTGGATCATTATGTCAGTCTCAACAAAGGGGAGACCCGCGGTACATAAATATAAAAAGCTTTTTCTAACTTAATAAGAAGAAACTGAAAGTTTTATGGGGATGATTGTACACCTATTTCGACGGACTTTACATACAAATAGAAACATATCCTATATTCACCTTTCTGTTTGGTGAAATGCTGCCAACTTCTACACACTACACCTTTAAAAGATAAGGTGATATATCACAGTAGCAAACATGTCCCTGTCCTAGTTTTTAAGGAAAGTGTTGCAGGCATCAAATTTAAAATCAATGACTATTTTAAAAAAGCACAATAAAGTTTATCATATCAAATGAATATCAAATATCTGGTCTTTGTCGTGTATTCAGTTGAATAAAGGTCAAAAAGGATTCGCAAATCAGTCTATTCTGTTTTTATTAACATTTTAAACAATGTCCCATCTTCATTGGAATTGAGGTTTGTAATATGAGATATTTGAATCCAAGTGTACACGTTTATAAGTCTACTTTTTATCTTTTTTAAAATCCCTAACCCTACTTCAATAAAACTATTACATATTAAGGATTTATTACAGCACTTTTCTCTTATGACACCTCTTTAAGTGTTTCCTCACTCACTCTGTATTTATAACAAATGTTCCCCACTTATCCTAAATCAAGACATATTTGAAATGAAGACATTCATAAATGAAATGTGATAATTATTCCACAGGCAGCAGAATCATCACAGTTTAACGGTACATAATTCACAGCCTATAATTGCATTTAGCAGGGAGCCTTTTCTTTCATTACTCCTGCTGAAACTACATTGGACATGCCCGTGGAAAAGAGACGGATTAATACAGCTGCACAATGAAGAGGATATTAACTATCCAGTGGATTTGATGGTTATTAAGTTATAATGAGCCCGATTTTAGACGGCATATTGACAGGAGAAGTGGAGCAGCTGTCCTGGTTAGCTGAAATTCACACCAGTGGTTCTCAGGACTTTACCATATATTTATATATAATGATTTTACTTTACTGACAGCGACAGTTGCAGTTATATAAAGCCTCTCATAGAGACTTAAGACTTCCTCACAGTTTGCCTTATATAAAGATATTTTGAGGATTATGAAGACAAGAAACTTGATGTTCTTGAGTCACATTTTAACCTCCAGAGCGCCATCTTAACTGTTCAAATATGTTGGCAAATTTTGGGCAAGTCTGTGAACTTTGAATTTATTTGTGAGAATTAGGTAGGCAAGTGTTGGCTTGAAATACCTGACTTTCTTTGTTTTTAATTTTGTCAAATTAATGTCTTATCATTGTAATGAAATTGCACGGATTGTTAATGTTTGGAAAAGTGTGTTACACCAGCTATGAGGACAACATGTTGATACAAAAGGGAGAAGGCAATGTCTAAAACGCAGACATACATTGGCCAGTATTTAGACTAGTAAATAAAACTTGCTAACCTTAAACAGCAGCAGGACTCATCTGATTTAATGTCTATAATTATGCAGATCCATCTTGCCAAGCTTCAGTCTACAAAGACCACGAGCGGCCAAAAGCTGCAAGTCCCAATCAGCGTTTTCAAGAGCAGCAAGAGGTGGAGCTACAAGTGAGACGACCGCAGCAAGTGACTGCTTGTACTGAGATTAGCATTGATGCTAACAGCTTCAGTACCAGTTTTATCAGATCTGGATCATATTTCTTTATTACATACAAAAAAACATTTTTTTCTTAAGGAAAGGACATTGTCCAACATTTCTGGTATGTCTTCGTGAGAGTTTGTTTCATGAAGTGGCTCATGTTTTGCCAGTTACACTGCGGCAGTAGCACCTGACTGCTACACTATCTAATTGACCCGTGATGGATGTGATGGATGAAACAATCATCCAGTCACCTGCAGGATATGCTTTTGAAAGGTTCTGTCGTCCCCAAACACTTTCAGTGAGCTCTCTCCCAGACAGTCTGGTGAAATACAGTATATTGCACAGTCCACCTAATGTGAGATTACTGTCCAAATACTGACAACTTGTTCTTAGAATTAGGACAACGTCAGGCGTCTCGTTGCAGTTTTTATTACTGTATTGTTAATGCAACAACATTTTTAGAAATGTATGTGTTGGTAACATTTGGGAAGTGAGAGGACCTGGCAACCTTATCGGTTTAACTTACTTTTCCAAGTATTGACAACTTATTTGTGCAATTTAGACAGTGTGCAGAACAGTGCTTATATTTTGTTTTCCACAAAACAAATAAATACACATGTACATAAGAATAAATATGCATAAGTAGGTTGGAAAGATTATATCGAAGTATAACGATATTGCTGATTATCATTGATTGGAAAAAATATGATTTAATGTCTAAAAATGTAATTAAGGGCCCTATTTTGATGTTTTGACAAATTCTAAGCCCAAAGCCAGGCAGGGTGTACAAAGAGGATGGTGTAAGGGATGCTGAATCTTCACGCATGAAAGCCCTGGCCAACTCTAGGAGTCGAACCACCAACTCTCTTGCTGCGAAGCATGAACACTAACCTACTGCACCATCATGTCGCCTATTAAGATGAACTCTATATAAAGATTTTGATCACATTACCATGTCATCTTGATTTGTTTTTTCCCAAAAGGCTTCAAAAGTGACATCAGTTCATATCACTCATACTGCTGCCAGCCAGATGAGGTAATTGAGATGCTACGTCTTTCTGTGGCTAGTTTTCCATCACTAGTTTTGGTACCAATAACATACTTCAACCTCTGGTTGAATATTGGCTTATATTGACAGACAGGTATATTTCAGTAAAACAGATGTAACATAAAGATATGTCTGATAAAACTGGCTTAATTGCAGATGTTTCAGGGGTGGCATTGGTAGTTGTAGGGATTTAAGGATAAAAAGATACCTGTAAGGCCTCAACAATTCATTTCCCATCACATTTTCTGAATTTGATAATATTCTGGGGGCTGGATAGACAGCTATGGGAGCCTGATGTGGGCTGCTAGGTGATCACTGCTGTAGAGCATGAGGCCCCAAGTAACAGTCTTTCTTTCCCTAATGATAAAAGTGTCTGTTCTTATTGAGCATTGGATAAGTTGCTTACAGTGAATCTTACTAAAAGTGTCAGCATTCTAGTAGGATATTCAGCTGTTATGCCACATTTCAGCTGAAAGAAATAATCAGAGGAGTATTTATTAAAGCCCTAAACAAATAAACAGCATAAAAGATGTTGCCTCGCACACAAAAACAAGCGTTCCCACCTTCAGGGCCCATTTGAAATCAGCCTAATAGTGGCTTTACATCAGAGCTAATCTGGGAAACAGCCCGTCTCTGACAGCCGACCATGAGCAGCGACCTCTCAGCAAAAATTCATGCTGCTGAGTGTGAAAAACGCTGACTTACACTTCATTTAACTGTTATTTAGCACGGAAAGTTGACTAAGACAACAGTCTAATTTGCTGCATTATGGCCTAGAGGGAGAGACACGAATTCAAACACACTCGCACACACACAGATACACACACTCAGCTGAGAGGGGAGCAGTGTTTGGATTGCACTGTTTGCCACCAAGCTGATCTGGCACACAGCAGTGTTTTTGTGTACTTCCTTTTTTTGCAGATTTAGCAGGTTGATCTTCAAAGAAGGAGAACTGGAAGGTGAACAAGAGATTTTCTTCAGTATCTGCAGGCCAAAGACTGCTTTGGTTAGAGGATATAGAAGCAGAATGGTTGGTAAACGGCCCATCACAAACTCAGGAGAACGGATTGTATTTTGAGGAGTGGGACATCTAAGGTGCTTGTTTAAATAAAAAAAGCATAATCACTCCTGCCAGAGTCCAGACAAGGACATTTCTACATCTTACCAAAACCATCTCTTGCATAGTTTGCATAAAATATGGTTGTCAAATGAAAGATTACTAAAATCCTGATTAAAACCTGAACTTCAGTCAATGTTGGCAATCACTGCAGGGGGTGAGTACACAGGATGGCTGCTCCATGTAGCTTGTTTGGGTTGGACCGAGCCCCTCCGTGGAGGGAAGCCCAGTCACTAGACCAGGGCCCAGGAGACCCAGGAGCCACATGCAGCCCCTCTCCTCCTTCCTCTACGTGCAAAGTAATATTCTTGAAAATGTATAAAATAAGGGGCAGACTCTGGCTTGAAAACAACAACAATATTTCAAGGAAAATAGGTCCATAATTAGCCGTAACTATTTCTGTAATACAACTTTTTTATGTACAAGGAAACACTTGCAAAAACAAGAATATAATTGTGGGTAAAATGTACTTTATGAACCAGTATACTCTGTGACTGGCATTTTAAAATAGTTGCACTGAATTCTGTGAAAGTCAATAAATGCTGATATGATGAACTCAAAGCTTTTGATTTTTCCTTTACGTTAAATCATTAGTAGAAAACCATAAATCAAAAGTATCTTGCATTAATAACAAATTTCTCTCTGGCAGTGAAGACAGAGTTAATATAGCCCTCATGCTAAACAGTCAAGACAATCAAACAAATGGACTGTAGACCTCAGCCCCCTTAGGTCTGGCTCCAGGGGGGTGCCCTGGTATCTCACTTCTAGGAGGGAGTCATTGCTCAAAGGGGTATCTTGGAGTCTTGTTCTCAGGTAAAGGTGGGACGGAGCATGAGACTGACAGGCAGGTTGGTGAACCGTGTTGTCAATGTAAGGATCTTGCATTTGTGGAGCTGTTACGTTCGTGACCGACACATCACTACTTAAAGGGCCAGAATTCCCATCTCTAATATTAAGCTGATGTGTGATGCTCACCAGAGAAGAAGACGAAAGGTACTGATGTCATTCAGTTGTTTCCTATGATCAGGCCTTTATCCTGAAAACCTCTTTTTCCACGTTGTAATGATTATTCACACTCAACCTTCTCAACAATCACCACTCAGGAGACCTGTTCTTCTACATAGTTGACCAGGCACTCCATCCCTCACATAAACACAACCAGAGAAGAAACTGATATCTACAATCTATCACTGTAGTGTGAATCCAGAGAATAGTCTTAAAATTGAGAACTAAATGCCTGTTAGTCATGTGTGAAACAGGCCTGTGGATGAGGAATACTCTCCTAATGTGGATAGCATGTCTGCTCAGTGTAGTCCAACATCTTGGCTCTGAAAACCTGGGTGAAACCAGCCTCTGTGCATAGCTATCCATCATTTTTAACTTACAATGACATCAGATTCAGGCGGATACATTGGTCTCTAGTGAGTGGTTAGAGAAAATGGAATCTCTCTACCGACGTAAATCACTTAGAGCGGAGTCAATGTCAGACTGAAGATGGAAAGCAGAGCAAAGAGTTTCTGATATGAGGAAAGGATGGCCTCTCAGGGACTAAATTCAAAAGTAAAATACTCAATAATTTGACTTATGTGTGCGGATCAAGGGTGGCTAATGGTTATATGATTCTTCCTTTTCAGTGCTGTCTTATTTTTCAACAGATATTTCAAACTGTTCTCCTACCGAAGATATAAGCTAATACAAAAGTCCTTTGGTTATCTAATAAGGTCACCATAAAATCAAAACTCTTAAAGTATCTTTGTCAACCTTGTTTTTACTGTAATGATATTTAGGTAGGTATTCCTCTGTGTATGCTTATATGATGTTGATGACAGCCTGTAGGAAAAGGCATTCACTGCTTTTAATTGGAATCACATTAAAACCCAATAAAAACATTTGCAAATCTATGTCATTCTTAGCTTGGTGCAGCAGTAATGCAGGACATCCTGGACCAGTCCATCTTAGTTCTAACACTCAGCCTTCAACCACAGGAACAGAGAAGTGACAGAGAGTGAGACTGCAGATGTAAGATGTTAAAATGAGTTTTCTCAGGATCATGGCGAGGCTCCACCTCAGATATAAGGTGAAAAGACTGGAGGGAGCACGAGGAGGAGCAACTGCATTAGATACCCCATTGTGGACTGAGAACTTGCCAAAGGGGTTCTTTATCTCATTTGGGCTGATAACACCTCAGAGCTCCTTAAAGGGGCTGAAAACGTTGCTGGGGTAGAGGATGTCTGGGTTGGCTTGTTTAGTGTGCCCCTGTGACCCAAACTCAGATTAATAAAATGGCTAAAGACAAATGAATCAATTTATAAAGTAATAGATGATGACTGGATACTATTGGTTGATTGGAATGGATGCTGAATGAATTCATTGCAGGCTAGTAAATGGATGAAAGGATAGAAACATAATTAATGAATAAATGTATAGATGAACTACAAGTACTCAGAGAGCACAAACAGGGTTCCCACTCTTTAATAGAAATTATTTTCCAGGACTTTTCCAGGACGTGTCTATCACTCAACAGAGGAGACAGAGACAGGAGATAAAAACCTCTTATTTGATATAAAATACAGCAACACTCTTGAACTCAAGTCGTTAGTTTTGGGCTATCTTTGAGGAAAAGTAAGTCCTTCCTGGGGTCTGAAAAGTCACTAAATCTAGCAACAAAGTCATAGAAACACTGGTAGCAGGACTGCTCTGGAGGAACATGCAACTTTGATTGGCTGGTGGCGTCATGTAGGGCAATGTGCCGGCGAGAGGCAAAGAAACTCTGCAGCTCAATTTCAACAGCTGAGAACAGACATGTAGGCTATGCACACATTTTTTAACTCGTTTGCATTCACTAACAAGGTAGAGAGAAGCAGAGGGAGGATAAATTATTTTCCAGGACAATTCTAGCTTTTCCAGGACATTTCACTTTTTCTCTCATTTTCCATATGTTTTCCATGACTGGAAAATTGCTCAATCATTTTCCAGGTTTTCCAGGATGCGTGGGAACCCTGACAAATCTTCACCAAGGCATTTCTGACATTAATGTTATCAATGAATACTTGGAAAACTGTCCTATCTGGCAATGTTAACAATCCTTAAATATGAGTACGACCAGCATTACCCAAAATTATGGGATGTATGGAAAGAGGAATGTATGGATAAATAGATGGATGAATGAAATAAATGTTGTTGGTTTAATGAACAGATGGATGGATCAACAAATGGATTATTTAATGGCTAAAATAAAAGATGTTTATTGTCTTGATCAACGGACAGATTGATGGATGGATGGGCAGATGGATTAATAAATGGATGAATAGATGGATGACTGGCTAGATGGACGATGGAGGGATGGATGGATGAATGGATAAAGTAATGATCTGTTGTTGGTGTTAGATGGATGAATGGATCAAAAGATGAAGAAAATAAATGCTGTTGGTTGGTGTGATGGATGGCTTGATAAGTGGATGAGCAGATCGATGAATGGTTGGATGACTGGCTTAACATATAGATTAATCGATGGGCGGATGGATTTATTATCATTTGACTGATGGACTGATGGATGAATGGATTCATGGATGGATAAAGGGTTGAGTGAATGGATGGATTCATTGTAATTTGATGAATGGAAGATTAAAGGATGGATGCTTGTTTGCTATGAGTTATAATTTTTGGTAAATTTTATTAAAATATCTTCACTTGCTACAGAGAATCTCTGTTACCTTTTGTCTTGTGGTATCTAAAGTCTAATTAATATAATTTTGTGCATCTCACTCCTCTAATAACCTACCAAACAGGTGTTGACATCCCTCAGCTTCAGAAAATAGCATTCTGCTTGTCAGTGACATTTTTCATTATTGTGCAAGCTGAGGTTGAAACAAAAAATAGTCGTTCAAAAGACTGAAAGTTTTCAATATACTGCAGATGATAAGTAAGGCTGCGGCCGTCCATGTAGATCCCTGCAGAGCATCCAGGTCCTCTAATGAAAAAAGAGCTTTCACAGAGTCTCCAGGCTGAGATGGTGCTCATCCATATATTTCCTCCCTTTGTGCTTCTGTGGATAAATTGTGGAGCAAAATGATGGAGAGTCTTTGAGAATTTGGTCCTGGGGGGACAGTTACCTGCTGTACTCGGAGAATAAAAGGAAGCAGCCATTTATTTTACAAGACGATCTTCATATTCAACATTTCTGCTCCAACTTTTAGTCATCAATTTATACGGTGTAGGTCCTCTTTGTGGCTCTGCGGGGAGTTTGTTACAGGGTTTGGTTCTTAAAAGGACTGTGAAAGAGAGAAGGGAGCACTTTTTTTTCTGTTTAGCACCTAAATATCTTTCCAACACTGATTATGCCTGTGATCATTATTTTAGATATTTAAGTCATGGCAGCATAAGCTGTTGGGACATGATGACGTCTTGGGAAACCATTAGGATTCAGATTTTAAAAATCCCAAAGACAATGGCAACAAATCTGATGCAGGACTTTGGATGAAATAATGTATTGTGCATTACAAGAATATTTATTTTTGATTTTTTTTGTTTAACTTTAACCCCTAAATTTAAACAAAAACATTTTCTATTTCTATTTTTGAACAGGCCTGTTTATCAGTCTTGTCAAAAAAACTGCTGAAACACTGAGGTAGGGGGTGCTGTGCCAAAGGACAGAGATATGACCAAGGGAAGCTTTGTTTAGTTTGTATGACCGGTGAGGAATAATCCATCCATCCATCCATCCATTAGCTACACCGCTTATTCCTTTTGGGGTCTCCTATCCCAGCTGAGGGCACACCCTGATCCAGTCGCCGCTAATCACAGGGCTGCATAGAGAGACACACAAACGTTCACTCTCACATTATCATCTCAGGGCAATTAGGAGTCACCGATCAACTTGACAAGCATGTTTTTGGTCTGTGAGAGAAGCCACGCATGCACAAACAGAAAACGCAAACTCCAAACAGAAAGGCCCTGACTGACACAGAACTAAACCAGCAACCTTCTTGCTGAGAGGCACTGCGCTACCTGCTGCGCCACTGTGTTGCCCAGTGAAGAATAATGCATGTTTTTAAAAGTTAACAATAGAGGAGCCTCTATCAGTCTATAAAAAAAAAGCACACATAGTTGGTGATGAAAATTAAAGCCTGTAGTCATGGACACAATCACCTATAGCATAACTTTAACTATAGCTTAACTGCTGCTCTGACGTCATCCTAAAGAAACTTTTGCTGAACCCTCGAAACTTTTTCAGTGTTTTTGATCAAAAATGTTCATCCAGTGTTGAAGTCTGCGTTGACATTCTTGTGAGACCAACAGTATTAAAGCTAATCAGCCGAGCTAAACAAGCTACATGTTGCTACACAACATTTCACAGTGCTTTGTGATGTGTTTGAGGTCCAGTTGGTAACATTATGATGTGTTTATGTTGGCTCAGTAAAATGAGGATTTGAAGAAGGTAAACGGAATTTCAGATGTTAGCTAAACCTTACAGAAATAATGCTGAGTGGAGATAAATTTGTTTGTTTACTTAGCAATACGAAATAATTTCATTTATTATAGGAAGTAATTGAGTTTATTTTCCATTAACGTAGATTAGATTAAATTAGATTAGATTAGATTAGACAGAACTTTCTTAATCCCTTTGGAAACTCCCTCAGGATTCCAGTAGCAGTTGGAAAACTGGACTGGACTGTTGGATAAAATTAATAGTTTTTATCAGGCTGACGATAATTTTGTTATTTCACATAAATAAAGGGAATGAGGCATTACATTGTGTAATCTAGTCGTCCTTACTGAAGGACACTTGTTGCATTGCTCCTTGAGATCTTTTTGTACTGCTTTGTTCAGCAAACACTAAACCAGTTCTAACAAAACATGAAACATGATCAGTATTGCCATTGGTAACAGACTCTCACCGATATGTGATCAGTGATCAGTATCGGCCACAAAAAGCCTCATCAGCACCTCCCTAATTAAAGCGAAAACCTTCAAAGACCTACAAAGACTGAGAAAATGAAAACTGTTTGGCAGCATTCATTGTCAGTGCTTTTTGAATTCTGCCTTAAATCCACATCACGTCTGCACAGCGCTCCAGCCACACCGTTATTTCTGCCCCAAATGACAGTGCATTTCCGAACTCACTGGATCCATTTCCAGGTAATAGTCATGCAACCCTGTAATCTTCCCTTGCTTTTAATGCAATCTCAGGAACACAATATCTCAAGAAAACTTTGGAGGGTTTCTGTCAGACTTTGGATATTTGTCCTCTCAGTCTGAAAAGACAAAGTGTATGTGAGTGTCTTTGGAAGTTCTTGGACGGGTTGTAACTGTAACTCTGTACTTGTGACATGTGCAATGACAATAAAGTCTGATTGATTGATTGATTGATTGAAGTGATCATATTTCAGAGGTCATGGGTCAAGGTAATCAGGCATCATGTTCACATTCTGTTTGTGTCATCTCAAAAATGCTTTGGAGGATTTAGACTGCACACAGATCCACTTTCATGTAAGAATGAACTATTTTGATCCCAGGACTCAAATTTCAAGGCCTCATGTTCATCCCTCTTCTGTCAATCACACAATCACCAAAACCATCCAGGCCCTTGGCTCATCACTCTGTTTTCACTGTAAATCTTGCAGAGACAATAAACAATCTAGCAGCAGCTCAAGTCACCTTTAAGACAAAACTTGATTAAAACTGCATTTTCAGACATCTTGTCTGTTTTTTTGTAAGAAGGTCTATGACATTAATGCTAACTAGACGGAGCAGATCTGATAAAATGTTACAACACGTCTTAGTAAAAGTGCCATATAAATGTAAGATCTTTTACAAGTAAAAGTCTGATTTTAAAGGCATTTTATGGACTAAGAATTTAATAATCTTATTTCAGACTTGATCTGCTAGAACTGCAGAAACCCAGCTGCTGCTGAATCTGGACATTTACTTGAAATTTACTCTAAAAGTCGCCTTGTATCCATGCAGATGGATTTATTGTTACCTCCACCTGGGAGTTTGTTTTTGGCCCTGTATGTATGTTTGTTTGTCAGTTTGTTAGAAGATTACTCAAAAACTACAGGAAAATCTTGCTGAAATTTTAAGGACATGTTGGTAATGGCCCAACTTAAAAATGATTAGATTTTGGTGGTGATCCAGATAACCATGATGTAGTGTGTGGCAACATTCTCTTGCGTCATACTGTCCCTATACAAATAAACATTTAATAAATAAATCCTTGTAAAAGTCCCTTATAATAACTTTAATAATGACTGGTGGAGAAGGCAATGTTAACATGACTTTACTTACTAACTAATAATGATATCAACATGATTCTGAGTGCTAGGTGTGGGTTTTCAGTGTCAGGGAATCATATTATGATGGAAACTTTATCATGAACTATTGCTTATAGATGTAACAGCAATATGTGAGCTACCTTGGCGGAGGTTTGCGATTGCAAGTGCTTTCTGTTTCTTGTAATTAGAGTTGATTAGCTCAGGCTATAAAATGCTGTGGTGTGTAGCAACATTCTCTTGCTTTATACTGTCCTTATACTGTGCTTTATACATATAATAAATAAATCCAAGTAAAAGTCCCTAATAATACTTTTAATAATGATTGGTGGAGAATGCAATGTTAACATGACTACTTGATTTTTGTTGTTAGTATTGTGACGACTCTTGCCCTCACATATCGTCTTAGTTTGTCTTACTTGCTGCAGGTTATGTTTTTGCTGGTGTATGTTTGTTTGTTTGTCTGTTTGTTAGCAAGATTATACAAAAACTACAGGACTGATTTTGCTGAAATTTTCAGGAGATGTTGGTAATGGCCCATCTTAAAAATGAATAGATTTTGGTGGTGATCCAGATAACCGCTATAGTGAACAATCATTTTTGCTTCATAACTGTCAAACTGATATCAACATGATGATTCTGAGTGCTAGGTGTGGGTTCTTGGTGGAGGTTTTCACTCTCTTAAAGCTTTTCAGTGTTCCCAAGAGTCTGAACTAAGCATTTCACACGGTCATCAGCTCCTTCCTGTTCAGCTAAGCCAGGAGCAGAAAGCATAAAGGCCTCCTGATTGAGAGCAGTAGGGTTTGCTCTTCTTTGTGTGTAAAATAAAATGACTTTAAATGTTTGATTTGTCTCTCCTTGTCCAGGCAGCAGCACTATGTAAAACTCCAATAAAAGGTTAAAGTGCCCCTCTGACAGAGAAATATTTCTTGAATCTTTTTTGCATGAACCTGTTAAATGTTTGAGAATACTGATGTCGGAGTCAGTACCCCCTGGTTTGTTACTGACACTCAACTCTATCCACTCTCAGAAGAAGAATTTCTGTGTAACACCACTTCTTGTGCATCAGAGACGAAGATTCATAAGAAGTGTTGTGCTTGCTAACTACAAAGCCCGACTGTTCCCGGATACATTAGACACCTCATTAGGCACAAACAGCTGTGGGTCGCCTCACACTCACAATACTGCTGAGCCAAATTCATACATTTATAACAGTAAACAAGGAGCTTTCAGTGCACCCATTGTTTGAGGAAAAACACTATTATTGAATAAGACTTGTTGGTGCTTCATCACAGCAGCAACCAGGCGAGCAGTCAGCACGTTTCACTGGTTTATGCTGAATATTTTCACACTAGAACTTCTAATAAACTGCATTCGGGCTTAAAACTTTATCAGACAGGCCTTATATGGTAAAACACACATATGGGAGAGGTTACAGGGGTAATCTCACTTAATGATATATTTATGGATAGTAAGACCTTTGATCACTTTGAATGAGTATTTGCAACCATACATCTTCTACAGGTGTGACACAAATGAAGTGCAAGAAAGACCTGGAAGACCAATGCAAGTCTTGTTTGTTTGTTTGTTTGTTTGTTAGCAAGATTTCACAAAAACTGATGGACTGAAATTTTCAGGAGATGTTGTTAATGGCCTAACTTCAAAACGATTAGATTTTGGTGGTGATACGTATATTTTTCTGGATGCAAAAAATTCCCAAATTCAAAAGAAAATCCCATAAGTTAACATTGGGTGGAATTTTATAAAAAATCATCTCTCTGCCATGCTTTAACGGATTTGCTGCCAATTTCACAGGAAAATAAAGTGTCCATTTCTCTATCATTAAGGTAAATTTCATCTGGATCCAAGCTAGATTGACATTACAAAAAACATCTAAATTTATAAAGGGAAAATCCATTCATGACATTGAATAATTCATATAGAATCAAAATATTAAGTGATGTTCCCAAAACTTGCTGTGTTTATACAGGATAACAACCTCCATGTATGTGCTGAGTTTGTTCCAGATCCTGGCTCTATTCTGGATTTGATGATCCAGAATTGTTTCTTTTACAGGGGTTGTGGAAAAGCCACTGCTGGGACTGAGCTGCTTGGCGGATGTCTGCGCTTTCTGAGTGCTTTTCTAGGCAGTGGACTCTGCATCTGCTTGAACTAGCTGACCTTGCAGGGAAAACACTGCCAAATCTATTACAACACCATGTGTGATCACAATTTATTTCAGTAGCATTTTTTCCTGAATGCACAACACATCAAACCTTAGACTACACCAGGTGCCACTCCTGTCAGCAAAGAACAGGAAACTGAGGCGAAATTTGCATGGACTCACCATATTTTTCTGCTGTTGTACATGTGTAATAGGTAATATTTGACATAAAGATATATTCAGATTCCTCTTGCAGTTTTTGCACATTTTTTGCTATCATTTGGACTTATTATATCTTTCTTATATTTGCACAAAACTTGAATCTATAAACTAGAGTCTATGCAAACGAAATCTTGTTCTGCATACACCTGCTGCATACTGAATGACAATAAAGTCTGTCCAAGTCTAAGTCTAAGTCAATACTGGACAATAGGAGGTTGTAAAAATATTGCCTGATCTGTTAAGTGTTTATGTCCTTTAACATTTATATGGGTCAGAATTTGGTGTAGACAACATAAAAGCATGGATCCTTCCAGCCTTATTTCAACAATTTAGGCCAGATGCTCAATATTTATATAAAGGACAACATCAGCCAGTACTGATATTGAATTAATACCATTATGTACTGTTAACTATCATGATTTCAGGCAGACCCTTAGTCTGATTTTTCACATAGTCCACACTGCTGCTTTGCTACCACCAACAAAGCGTATCACCACAATCAGAAAGCGAATTCAAAGCCACGCACAGTGTAGCACAGCCATGGAAGCTTGAACCACAGGATCTGAAGATCAACAGAGAACCGCACCTTCACTTGGTTATCGGGAATTTATGAGATAACAGGAAGAGCAACAAGTAAACAGCAGGTTATACTTCCTGCCTGACACTGATTCGCTGTAGGCATTGATATTATTTCCACTGTTTCCACTGTATTTGACCTGGAAACTCTGTGTTTGTTTTCTTGTGTTGAGTAATTTTGCTTGGTGGAGAATGAGACAGAGTTGAAGTGGTTCAGGCTGAAAATAGACTTGGGACGTATTTCCATCAAATCAGCAGTGAGCTGTCTTGTTGGCACGCTCTAATTGAAGAGACTGGGGTGATTTGCTGAGGAGAGGGCGACGTATTCGAAACACTACACAGGCAAACCTTGTGGAAATTTATGATGTTTGTGTACAAATCAATATGGAACTACTCTTAAGCACAACTCTAATTTTCTGTACTTAGTTAAATTGTAAAAGAAAATGTCAAGATTAAGAGCAAATATTCTCTTTTCCATTCAAATGTTGGTTTAAGCTTCAGATGCAGACACAATCATGGCCTTAAAATTGGTGCTTTCATCCGTACGGGACGATTTGTCCCTTAAAACATGTAGTTAACCGCTGAGCTTTTCTGTAAAAATGTTCCTTTTGGCTGAAAACAGCAAGAGGTGAGTGCTGAACAAAACACAGTGAAGCCACTCGAGTACTTTTGATTTTCTTTTTTGGTACATTTTGTTCAGAAAGCGACATGATAGCACCTCTCAGGATTTCTGTTTTTAGGACACAATTCAAAAGATTTGCTCTCCCTCTCTCTGTGCGGCCATGAGTCGACAAACACTGCGTCATTACCCAGCCACGTGTGGGTTTGTGTGTGTGTGGCGTGAACTCGTTCTGCTTCCTCTCAGATATCCACAGACAAACGATCACTTTCAGCCGAACACCAGAGCAGCAGACAGTGATGGGGTTTACTCGGAGCTCCTGAAGGACCCACCATCATTTAGCAGAAGTGCTGCGACCTGGAGTGCTCTCAGATTTGGGTTCTTTTTCAGGCTGTAAATCCACATAATGATGTTTCCCCCTCCTCACAAAGAGCTGCTCTGTTTACATAGAGCACATCATGCATCTTTAATACTCCACTCTGTCTGGGCATCTGGGAAGGCATCAGAAAATAAAAACAACATATCCCGCTCAAGTCATTCTCCTTCTTTGCTCGCTCTGTTTATGCAGAGGTGAAGAGCTAAGTGAGGGCTGCAGTGATCCAAGAGAGGAACTTCAGCATCCTAAACTGCAGTCACCATGTCCTTCAAGAGAGGAAACTGACTCAAAGTTCAATGTCAATGTCAGGGTTAGCTTTATTTATATGGAACATTTAAAAGAGTCAGTGGCCTACCAAAGTGCTTAACAGTAAAATAGGCAGAAACCAAACATGTTTAGAATAACCTAGAAGTCTCTTTTCATCCTAAACTCTTCTTAATATATACAATATACAGTATATATACATATGTATATTTTGTCCTTTCATCATCTTTTTTTAATATGTCTGTGCTTTGATGAATGAACTACAACACTATATTGGTGTATTATTTATGTTCATAGAGAGATATTATTGTTTAAGGGTATGTATTTAGTGTAGTGCAGTTGTTCTCTTATAGACAATGTCATTTGTGAGATGTGAATGTTGCCGATTGGATCTAAGGATGGCAAGGTGTCCACTTTTACCTGTTTATTTTTTTAATTGTATTTTTTTTTTTTACTATAACTCCTGTTTTGCATTTTTTTCTGCTTCTTCGCCTATGGTTTCACATAATGATGGCAAATTGTGTAGTTTGTTTCTTAATCTTGTAAATGTTCAATAAAATCTCTTTAAAAAAATGCAGAAACAACATAAACAATAAAACCAATAAAAACAAAACAATACAGAGAAACATAAATACTGTAACTTCCCGATTATAACACGCACTTATTTGCTCTTAATTAAGCTCTAATCTTTCGGGTGCATATTATACACGACTACAAGCATAATACTTTAAATACTTCGTCTCACCAACATCTGATACATCTCACATCTAATACAAAGAGCCCAAATATCCTCTCTCTCTGTGAAACATTCCAGCCAAACTAGTGTAATTCTTATTAAACTGACTGTTAAACTGTTTTAATCAAATATTTTGTGTCTTAATTAGTTTAACTTTTTGTAATCATCGTTTAATTCTCAAGTGTTACCTCTCACTGGCAAGCACAGGGCGTTGCTATCTTGTGAGTAAGGGAAGGCAAAATAGCTGTGCTGTGATTGGTCAAAGACATCGGCATGTTGATAGCTCCTCTCTGATTGGTTGGTACACCACGACTGAGCATGCTCAGGCAGAAATTGAGTAATCGCGCATGTGTGAAGCAAAAAGTGTTTCTGCATCCGCTTCAGAGAGAGAATTGTGTATTTGTTGTGAAGATACTGAAATTTCATTGATTAAAACTTCAAATTAAGGTCATTTTGAGTTGTCTGAGAGAGTAAGGTTCTGGCAGTTTTGGGTGCATGTTATATTCGAGTACAGTGTTTTTCAGGCAAAAATCATGAAAATATGGGGTGCGTGTTATAATTAGGTGTGTGTTATAATCGAGAAATTACGGTAGAAACCCAATAAAAGTGACTATACTTCACCAAAGGCCAAAGTGAACATGTGCATCTTAAGCAGTGTTTTCAAAGTGGATTCACAGTCCGCACAGAGTGAACACACTGGGAGCTGCAACTGCAAAGTCTCGATCTCCTCTAGTTTTGAAAAAGGATTGAGGATCATCCAAGACCATTGGATTTCCTGACCTTAGGGCTCTGGAGGGCTGATGTGACCTAATAAAGTCAGACAGCTAATCCAGGGCCAGCCCATTCAGAGACTTAAAAACAAATAAAAGAATAAATCTCAGAATTAATCCTGGACCTAACCAGAAGCCAGTGCGGTGAAGAAAGCACCGGAGTTATGTGCTCACGTAAAAGAACAAAACTCTGGCATCACTGAACAATAAAATGCTTAAAGGCATCAAAAGTGGACATTGTGATGGAGGTGTGGTTGAAGAGGGGCCTGATGTGATGCCCTTTATCAGGGCCCGGAGGGTGATTACAGCATCAAAATTGTGCGGTCTGGTAGTGATGTTTAACTTGGTTGTGATCACGGTCATTATAAAGGGAGCCATAAGTCCACAAAATCAATAGGATTCATCCTCTGGGGAAATTTAATCCAATTGGAAATGTGACCATTCCATCTCAGTGAGCTGATAGTGGTGCTTTGGTTCAGTGGTTTCTAACCCCTGAACTAGTGGCCAGAACCAGGCCACATGAAGTTTGCCACAGGGTCAGGAGAAAAGACAGATGTAACTTTTAAAATGAGAACAAAACCATTTACTCATCAGTGTTGGCGTGAGGATGGATTGATCCGAATTGGTTATGCAGTCATGACGTCAAAGATTTAGTGCACTGGTGCCTGGAGCCATGCATCTGTAAAATTGTGGGTAACAACAGTAGCTCACATATTGCTGTTACATCTATAAGTAATAGCTCCATGATAAAGTTACTAGAACTGGGTTTAAAAAATCGATTTGAATCGGTTTTCCATTGAATGGCCATTATCGATTCATAAAATCCTTAAATCGATCTTTTTATATGTCTTCTCAGTGTGTAATGCAGCCTGTAGTTTAATGCGGAGTAGTCTCGCATGACCAGCCATTCATTTCCCATAATGCCATGTGACTTCTTGCGTGATCAGACCAGAGATCTTGCCACTCGGCGAGGAGCGTCATGGCGGGAGCACTGAAGGCACCGCCAACAACCTTTAAGGCAGATGTCTGGATGTATTTTGGATTTAAAAAACACAATGGCACTAATGAACTGAACAAGAGTAAAACTATATGCAAGATATGCAGCACGCAGGTGACATATTGTGGAAACACAAGAATCTCCGAAACCTACCAGAAATGCAGTCTGCAAAGACGTCGGACCCGAAGCAAACGCAGCTTGTGAAGGCATTTGATGCAAGTTACCAGCAAACTCTCCACGAGCCAAGAAAATAACCAATGCTGTCGCAGCATTCATGTGCATACGACCATACAGTGTTGTTTGCAGCCACCTTATTTACACTGCCTCCCCTGTGGTTTGATTTGATTTAAATTATTACATTTTTGTTTTGGTCAGGTTATGTTTAATAAAAGTACATGATTACTGAAACTGCTTTGGACTCAATTCTTAATGTAAACATTAATATTTTTAATAATGCACAAAGTTAGAGTTAGTTTCTACTATTTACAGCATTAGTTCTCTGAGAATCTCTTCCATATTCAAGTAAAATTGGTTCTCTGGCACAACCCTGCTGTTGGTGTATCTGACTCTTCCAGAAAAGCCAGTGAAACATAAGCATTAAGGTCAATAATAAATATTTCAAACTAAAATTCTGCCTCACTCTGCTAACAGTCAAAGATCGGGGGCCTCGTGGTGCTGAAACACTTCGGAAAGTTCAGTTCAAGTGAGTTTATTTTTCACAGCATCTGACAGTTTGACTGATGTCTCCTGATTTTACGCGACGCAGTGAACCGCGCCCACCTGGGACCAGCAGAGTACTGGAAATGCTCAAAATTATTTGTCACAACCTCTGTTTCATGCTCAGATGTGCTTCTCGGAATCTGTCTTTTTTTTTTCCTTCAGCTCCAATAAACTCCCAGACGCAGACCCCTGCTGGGTCACCGTCTCTTAGAGTTTGTGAAAAGATAGTCGTTCATCGGGAAACAGCTCCTTCGAAATCAACAAGCTCCTAAAAATAGCTTTGATTTCCAGCAAACATTCACTCACCATATGTGTGAATAATCTGTGGGGCTGCTCGGGGTGATAGTTGGAGATATAGAGGCAATTACGCAGTAATAGATTCAATCTCAGGCCAAGGGAAACATAATTGGAGAGGGAGCGCTCGCCTACAGGCCAAAATATTGTATATTGTAGCTGTGATTATAGACACTTGGCTCAGCATGGTGCTGTTAGCAATTTAAAATCAGCACATGAATGGCTCACATTAAATAGAGCGCCTTAGATCATGACTTCGATTGCGCCTTAATGTTTGTCTGTGTCAATTTCAAAACAGACGATTTGTTTTCTTGCTCGGCTGGCTGACTGTGATCAGAAGGAAATCGCAGTGGTGCTGCTCTCCGTGGACTCCATGCAAATGTGTGAGACGAAGCAGATACCCGAAAGAAAATAAGGTATTTAAATGAAACAGGGACGGCTTCGGCACCTTGAAAATATGGGTTTAATGTCCACTGGTGCGTAAATAATAATATATTATGAACAAGAACAAGTGTACAGCAGTCATGTTCATCTGGGAGGTGTACAATTACAGACAGTGGAAGCACAGTGGTGGGCCCAGAAGGAGGGGATGGGTGTTTTTGTGGTTTATGCTTGAGTAAGAGGGGCACCGGTGTAAAGTTAGAGGTCTTATGTCTTTGAGTTTGACTGTTTAGATCTTGTCTTCTTGTCTATTAAGCAAGGATTTGATTTAATTTAAGTAAATAATGACAAAAGTTGACTCTGTAGAGGGTCAGATACAGCTCTTTTTCCCTCTCCTTGGAAAACGTTCAGATCTGAGTGGGCAGGGAGGCTACAGGAGGCTACGATAATGAACTCTGTGAAGATTGGCTGTCTAAACAATGGCTACATTTACATGCAGTCATTAACCCCTTCATAACCGGAATATTAGCAATAACCCGGTTGCGCACAGCCATGCAAACACTAATAACCCTTTTGAAAAAACGGAATATGCTCATATTCCATTTTTTTTATAGCCCCATTGAAAGGAACATTAATTTGTGTTCTGCGCATGTTCTTTTCGCAAGGAATCTTGGTCTTTTGAGTACAGGAAGTACTTGTCGTAAAATGGCACAGCTCTGGCTCCATTTCCTATTTCTTCACGTTCTCGCCTTCCATTAATGAAGTAATTGACAAAGAATAGTGTCAAGTCGATGAAATCTACTGTAAATTTAGTCAACTAAGATTTGAAGTGTAAAGGGTAAGGCATTTTTTATGTTGCCTTGAATTTCTGAAGTCATGTTTTACACTTGGATAAAATGAAACATCTAACAACACTTTATTGAATGCTACTAAAGTTTGAACGCATAAATTAACAGAAAAAAATTAAACCTTGTGTTATAACTTTTATTTAGGCTACCTGGCAGAGCATCTCAGTTACAATACCAGAATTGACGACAAACAGCGAACCTGCTCTACATGAATATATCAATTCATAAAGAGAGTAGCTCTGATTGGATTGCTCCACAACTTATCCTGCCACCACAAAGCTAAGGCAGCTGTGATTGGATGTCCTTCTTAAGTCATCCAACCTTTCCACACAACCAAAGTAGCTGTGATTGGATATATTCCTAACTTGTCCCTACTGTCTACATGATAAAATTAGGTCAGATTGGATAAAGTCTCTGTCAAACATTTTAGTCTAGTTAGTTTAATTTTTTGTCCACGTACCCAGCGAACACAAGCAATGCCTATCTAACTTAGTTCTTTGTGGCCTGTCTTTGCTCGACACGGCTCTATGTTTCACTCTTCATTTGTAAAAGTTGGCTAAAACATCAGTGTGTGATGTAGCTGAAGGTAACCTGTTCAAAACGACACAGATGGACTTAGAGATGGATGGGCTCAGGGGTGGATGAATGCACTTCTGTTGAGTCCTGCTGTAAAATTGCTGATACAAAGAACATGCAGTGAAGGAAAGGGGAACTAAAAGATCAGAGAGGTCTCCATACAGTGTCCACTTCGCTGGAGAGATTTTGTACAAGTAAATGTGAGCAACCAGGAGCAAGAGGAGCAGGTTTGTTCAGTGAAAGGGAGGAGAACAAGACGTGTAGTGACTAACACAACAGATCAGGAGGGCAGGTCAGGAGGGTAGGAGGTCAGGGCACACTGGAGTAATGAGCATGAAGCCGCAGGGAGAGGAGGACAAAAGTGCTGCAGTTCTGAAGACACAAGTCAAGACTCCCACGCTTGTTATTTTCTTTGTGGATCCTGACACCAGCTGTCCTTGGGTTTGTACCTCTGGGTGGATTCAGACCTTCATGTTTTGTTGTGGCTTTTGTTTGGACAAAGTGCTGCGGATTGTTTTGAAGGTTTATGATGAAGCTTTTCAAGATCCTTTATCCTTTAAGCACAGTATGCACACAAGCTGAAAAATAGCTGGAGGGCTCAAAATCAATTTACAGCCGCAATCAGGCATATTAAAAGAAGGCAACAAAATACAGAGCTGCTTGATTTGAGGTGTTTTTGTCCTTTTATACAGTGAAGTGCCACAATTGATACAAGACTAATAAGCTGTATACTCGTGCACCATATGGCAAACATGTCAGACCAGGATGTGGGTCAAAACAAAATCTGAGCAATAATGATTTCACAGACCTCAATCTGAAGAGGTGCATGTTAACCAAAGTCAGTAGAACCAAACACAAATGAATCCTTGGTAGTGTCTTTTGTACTGTCCCCAACAGAACTTTATTTTACTACACTTTTGATGGTGTTGTAGTATTCGTTAATGTAAATATTAGATTATTACTCTCCTGAAAACAAGATGTTGCTTCTCAAGGGGCTAACCTCTCATAAATTTATATTCAGCAGAGACAAATTTGATGGAGACAGGTCTGTGATTGGCCCATGGATCTGTCACTTTCACCCAACACAGCACAGTATGGATGGATGTTCATCATGAGACTGAGATCCACATTCAAGATTTCCTGCTGCTAAACAGAGGTTTTTTTCTTGCCGCCATGATGGATTCATGTTGGGTTTTGGATATGTGTACATGCATATATATGTATATGTGTATTTTATATATGTATATACGTATCTATGCATATATGTGTATCCATGAAATGAAGAGTTTGCCTTCAGCCTGCGCTATTGTAAAGTCTCTTGAAATAACATTTGTTATGAATTGGCACTATACAAATAAAGATTGACTGATTGATTGATACACTGTGAGGATGGAAGACACCAAAAATGACACATGACACATAATTAAAAAACACACAATTTACTATTAAAGATGTGTTCAACTGGGCGGATTTTTTTGTAATGTTTGTGCTAAATAATTATTCCCTCAAACTGATGATAACTGCATTTTAAGGTCACAGATATCATAATCATCTTCTGCCTTGTTAAGCCAGAGACATACCTGCAGCTTGTCCTTGCTTTTGCATTTGTGTTGGTTGGCGTCATAAGCATTTTTGTTGATGTATTTGCCTGTAAAAATGTCCTGCTCCATGTGCACAACCATGTATCATCTGTTTTTTTTCCACAGCCAGCCAAGCATACACTCATGATGCTGCAGTTTTTTGGCACTTCTACAATGGTTTTATTTTTCTGCACTGAAGGTTACTGCTTCCTGATAGGTTTGGCAACAATTGTGCTTTACTTCTGTAGTTTGACCCTGGTATTAAGTTAACTTTCCATGAAAATTTTGGGCACCTGAAAAATGAAAACTACAAAAATTGTGCCATGCCTGTTATTGTGTAAACTGGTTATTTGCAGATTTTTCACATTCTTGATCATTTAAAAAAGGTTCAAGTGTTGGGACATTATGCCAAACACTGTCACTACGAGGGTGCGCTCCATTTATCAAGTCCAAAGTCCCTTCAGCATACAAGCTTGGCAGACTTGGTTTGGTCCAGGGATGAAGTTGTAACATTGGTCTAATTATCACTTGATTTGGTTTTCTTTCACACTTCTCCTTGTCAGCAGGACTAAAGCCTGTCTTATGTTGTATAATATAGCCACTTGCCACTAGTTGGAGCTGTAGCTGTGGTCGTTGTTCCTGCCATGCAGCCCATTGTTGCACTAAGACCCAGAGATACATCACTGAGGCAAAACACTGTTTGGCAGTACTTTGGACAATGAAAAGACAAAGTTTTTTTTAGGTAACCAGACATACCAGATGGACCATTCAATATGTTTCACTAGTCCATCTGGAAAAGAGCCCATAGAAAGTGTTTGGGAACGGGCAGAACCTTTCAAAGTATATCCAACAGGTGATTGGATGATTATTCCATCAATCACATTAACTACAGGCTAATTAGAAAATTAAGTAAGCAAACACTACTGACGCGGTGTTAAGTACAAAACGTAAGTTAGCCATTACATAGAACAAAGTATTGCCAAAACAAGTCAGAAGTGGAGCAAAAATATCATTTCTGTCAAGAAGCGCTTACACTGTTGTTGTTTGTTCTTCATTTGACAAAGAAATGTGATCTGCTAAAACTGTTACTGAAGCTGTTAGCATCTATGCTAATCTCTGTGAAAGCTGTCTTTTCCTGCTGTTGTCTTGCTCGTAGTTCCCACCTATTCCTGCTCTAAAGGACTCTGATTGGGCCGTCCTGTTTTGAGCCAGTTATAATTGTAGATTGGAGCTTGGCAAGATGGATCTTGCTGAAAACAGACATTAAATCTAGCAGATACATCTGCACTGTAAGGTTAACATTGACTTGCTTACTGTTGTGATATTCACCCAAATTCAAGCCACAATGCACAGGTTTCAGGTTTGCGTTCTTTGTTTAGACCTTGTTTGGTTCTGATGGTTTTCACACCCACCGCAAACCAAACTCTGGTTCAGAATCATAATTACGTTATTGATCCCCAAGGGGAAATTCAGTTTGTTTCAGTTGCTCTTATACACACTATAGCAGTAGGGATATCAAATAAAGACATTAAAAATCAATGAGACATTAAAATAGGTAAGAGCATTAAAAATAAGTAAAAAATGAAGAAAGGAGGTTGCAACATGCAGAATCTTTAAGCTATATCAACTTCCTTATGAAGGAAAAAAATAAACAAAAAAGAAGCCGAGACTTAAAAACGAGCCAATAACTCCTGCTTTCAGGCAAGAGTTTGGTTCTTTGCCTGATCTTTCACACCACCCCAAATACATCAAACTTTCCAAAAAATGTAAACCAGAGGTACTTCGTTCTGCATCAGAGTTATCAGTTAATTTTGACTACCAAGAATTGTCCTTAAAATTGCAAATGGATCAGTTGCCTGTCACTTTGTAATGAATACAGAGGTGTGAAATACCAAGAAGATTCTTCAAAAAGTCTGCTTCACTGGCAGGGAAACAGCAGAGATCCAGCGTTCACATTTCAAAGCAACACTTTTGAAAGAGGGCTTCCACATATTTACAGCAGCTCCTTGTCGGATCAAGTTGTGCTGTGTTTTCCTGCCCTATTTAAATGAACGATGGGTTTGTTTGTTTGTTTTCTGTCAGAAAGAATGTGGCTTCGGGCTCATATTGTAAAGCAGTATCTATAAATCTCAATTACAAGGTTTGTGTATAATAATAGACAACAAATCCACCTGCAAGAAGAAAACAAGAGTTCCATCCGTCTACACACGCACTGAGATAACAAGGAGCATCACAGCTCAAGTTAAACTCCGTCTTTTCTCCTCGAACAAAGGGAAGAAGTAAGCCGCACACTTTCATGCTCTGATTTCTGTGCAGAGAAAAGAGCCGGCGGGCCGCCACACAGCGTGCAGCATGGGGGTATTGTGAGAGAGCGGCGGTGTGACAATCAGTGAGGCAGCGCTGCCACAGGACCTGCACACACACAGCTGCAGGACGCTTGTTTCCCAGAGTTCACGGCGGTAAAGCGGTGCAGAGGGGCAGACATGACAGACTGCAGAGAAAGAACAGATGGATGAGAAATGTCCTTGTGTTTGAGGATGCCTTTGCTCGCGGCGATGCAGATTTTCACTACATGTATAGTACACACACCCCTACCCACACACATACAAATCAAGGGCATGAATGGGCATCGTTAACCTGAATAAGAATGGTTTGTGGTGTTTTCAGGAGTGATTGGCCAGCAGCAGGACAGCTGGTCAGCATCAGCATGACCCGCTGAGAATCTCAATGTAACTCTGATAGTAAACACGTGTTTAGGTGAAAGGGCAGCTTGATTAACCAAGAGTCGTGTGAAAACTTCACATTAAAGCAGCTTAATGCGATTAGGAAGTAGGTACAGCCTTTTTGGTTTAATTTCACAGCCCTCTTAAAAGTGGTTTAAAGTGGTGGTCCGCAACTGGTATGAGAGACCTAATGATGAGAATGAGTATTTGTGCTCCCAGGTGCTCTTGTACTCAATGACATCTCCAGTGGAGTTATCTTTTAGGACTCATGCACGGCACACATGTTGGTTTAAGTCACAGTATTTCATCTTATGTTTAGCTGCCAACATTTCTGGATGAACTTTAAAGAGGAAAAAAACAAGTACAGAGATACTGTGCTTCTCTAACCACAGCTTCAGCATAATTTTGCTAATAAATCACATTACAGCAAAAAATAAAAAACTTTATAGTAGGGTCCTGCTGATGCTTATGTATGACATCCATCAGGACAGTTGGACCACAGAGGAAAACATCTTTTATCTGTTATTTTGTTACTTTTAATCTCAGAAATATTGCCATGTTTGCAGGTGACTTCTAACACAACATGTAGTTTCATACAGCCCAGGATCTTTTGTGCCCTTGAGTGGTGTCCTCCAGTAACACATACAGGCAGTATACGAACAAAAACGTCCGTGACGTCAACGCCGACGCAAAGACAAAATGCAAGTATACCTCTGGCTTTAGCTACAGCAGTGCAAACCCACAGCTGCAACTGGCATGATCATGCTTTGACGTAAGGTATATTCAGTCTGAGCACTGGCACATAGCAGGACAAGGGACTGCCGACAGAAGGAAAAAAACTCACTGAAAATCCATGTTGCATATTTGAGCATCTGCCGAGTGTCATGATTGTGTTACTGTGGCTGAAGCAGCGTTGTCTGCTGCCTGAATGTTAGTATGAATTTTTTTAAGTCATGATAATATTCTTTCAACTTATATTCCTTTTGGTTTTTCATGCATCATTTCGGTCTCGGACGTATCCTTTTAATTCCCTATCTAGACTTTTTAAGTTTCTTACCTATTTATTTAAGTTATTCATGTATCAGTTCTTACATATGCCACCTATGTTTACCACACAAGAAAATCCATGACATAGAGAAAGCTGAGTTGGCTCAGAGTCGGAAACAAGAGCGTCAAAAAACTGGTCACTGCATGCTCTTGTCTAAAGATAGCTGTATCCATACAAGGACACTACATGGACATACATGAAA
The DNA here is from genome assembly GCA_037902135.1 of Cetoscarus ocellatus. Classification (NCBI taxonomy): domain Eukaryota; kingdom Metazoa; phylum Chordata; class Actinopteri; order Labriformes; family Labridae; genus Cetoscarus; species Cetoscarus ocellatus. The sequence goes on from JBAMNC010001200.1 coordinate 414,564, forward strand.
CTTGTAAACATGCATAAGCCTATGTAACTGAGGAAAGAACCTTTGTCTCTGTCAGTTTTCCCACTGAATCAGCCTAAATAAACTGCTAAGATAATCTCCCAGTCTTGTATTAAGAATCATTCTTTAACTACATCTCATACTATCCCTAAACATACAAACAGGGGACACACAGACTCTGTATGCACACTGTTCAGTTCTCTGATTACTGAGACTGAGTGCTGTCTGAAACATCTAATAAAACACAGAAAGTGGCACTGCATTGGAACAAAGAAAGACAGAAAGACTGAAAGTAGTCTGGAGAACTTCACTGATGTGCATTTTTTTAAGTTGAAATTCATTATGGATACTCCCATCCTTAATGCTGATGTGACCCAGTGGAAAACATGGCAGCATTGAGCCCTGATCACACATTTACCTTTTTAATTAAAAAAAAAAAAAAAAAAAATCACCTTTCAAATAGGGAGGCAGAAACCAGAATGAATTCTTGGCCTTGTATTCCTGACCTGGTGCTCACACTCAGAGCTCTTTCAGCAGATACTCTTGTTCTGGAAACAAGATAAATGCTACTTCCTCAATTAGCTGTGTTAACAATTTGCACATTTTATCCCAACCAGAAGAGACAATACAACTCAGTGGCATATTAAACCGCTTTTTAAAGATGAACGTGTTTGCAGTGAAGTTATTTCCACACAGGCTGCTGCCTGGAGGGGTCCTCTGCCTGTCTAGATGGAGATAAATGGCCGGTGTTGTAGAGAGAGAGGCGGGCTGCTCGCTGATAAAGGCTGTGTTTGGGATGAAGCTCAGCTGTTAGTGTTTACTTTAATTGTCCTGTAATCACCAGGTTTCCGGGGAAAGGGAACGTCTCCTGCAGAGCTGCACCTGGACCCTGTTCCACATCGATTACAGTGGTGGTGGAGGAGATTCCCCACCCCAGATAATTCTGGTCAAAAAACCCCAGGGAGTCCGGGGAGACAAAGGACACCAACAGAGGGGTGAAAGTGTCCTATGAGGCAAACATCTGATGATTTTGGATTGCGCTCGATATCTGTTGGGTGGCACAGTAAAGGAAGCTGCCAGGCTTGACGCTCAGAAGAAAGATTGTTTATACTAAGTACACATAAAATTCTAAATTTGAGTGGAAAATATTTATTTTACTTGCCTTCTTTTACTTAGCAGCAACTTGAATGAATAGAAATCAGATGATATTGATACATGTTTGGCCATTACTGATTTTGCCTGATGATCAGTTCTTTATCAGTTCCTTCATCGACTCCTGTGGAGTTTCTGTACTTAAAAAAAAGCTGACCAACAAAGGTTTTCAAGGTCAAAAACCTCAAACACATGGCATTCCTGATATTTAGTGGTCCTGCATTGACAAATGCTTCAGCAGGTTTCTGGCATTTACACTCTTGCTTGAAATCACACAAACACTGACACTGGATATTGTACTTTTTTGTTGTCGTTTGTGCTGACTGCCTCTGATAAGAACATGACCTTCTTGAATTGCAAGGCATCCAGAACCAATGAGGAAGGATTTGATAAGGGAATTGTTAAGAAAAAAGCAAAATGATACTTGATTCTCAACTGGAATTGTGTTCCGATTCAGAGGCCACGATGCGCGTCACCGTGTGGACCACCTCGCGGAACAGATGTCATCTGTTCCTGTCTCATAAAGAGGAGTACAAAATTAAGTGACAATTAAATTTAAACGCAGCAGCAGGCTAATCCATTCATCATGCTTGTGATCCACCTGCATTCCTGGTCTGTCATCGGCAAATAGCAGAACCTTTGTTGAAATATTACCCCCGATATCTCCTCCTCATCCTCCTTGCAATAATGTACTCCATCTTTTTAGTTCACGTTAAGAATAAAGATTAAAACAGAGAAATATGGGCAGTCACAGGTAAATCCTTAAGACACCGAGTGACTTACATTTATTCAGCGAGCGTCTCTCTCTTTTTTCTTTTCTTTTGAATTTCATGAGATGAGAGAAGCCGGATACTCTGTATTGGATAATGTGGTTGGCTGAGAGATGTGAAATCGTTAGTTTGCGTCATTCTTCCAGATGTCGTCAGGTTGAGTTTCTATTATGACAAACGTCTCTGATCTGACGGAACAATTAATATAGATACAAATGTATGTGCTGGTTCAGACGGTTACGTTAAATAGTGGTTGCTGTGATTGTTTATTGCATTGAAATGTGCCTGACACTGTGGATACCTCCCTGTGAGGTTTTGGTGACGTGTGCGCACTGTGCGCCTGTCAGCCAAATTATCACTGCCCCGGGTGTGCCTCGCCTGTGTTGAGAATAGACCAGGTTGGAGCTGGCGAGCTTTCAGCACACCTTCCACGCGTTTTTTTGGCACGAAATTGTCACTGCGCCAAGCTGAATCTGTCGACACCTCCCCCTGGTGCACCGTCACACCCATCTCGGCGCAGTCGGTCTACCAAATTGCCAAATTGGCTGTGCACGGTGGTGCACCGGACAAAATTACCACTGCGCGGGGTGCGCCAGGCAGCGCCACCCTGAGTTGCGCCAGGAAATTAGAGCCCATACTCTCTTTCTGAGACACTCTGCAGGAGCTCTTTAAGGCCCCATCCCCAATTTGTCTCAGTCTTTGCTGTTTGGTTGACCAGTCTATTATGTACTAATCTGACAGTCCCATTTTGTCAACAACTCTGCATTCATTCTACAGTCTATGATCTGCACTGGGGTTACCATCCAAAGCAAATGAGCTGACAGGGTGCAACACTGGTAGGCCTGTTGGGGGAGCCGAGGGAACGAGCCATTATACGCTGCTGCTCGAGAAGTCCTGATGCCACAGACATTTTATCTTGTACATAGAAGTGATCCATTATGAGGAGACGAGGAAGAGACATGTAACACACACTTCAGAGCATGAAGAACTCAAAAAACATAATATGGGCTCCTAGGGATGCACAAAATTGGAACAGAGGTAAAACAAGAAAAACAGCAACTCTTGCAAAAATTAAACCCTTGATTCTTAAATGTCCTAATGCAGTGATGAGAGGGTGCATCAATATTATACATTTGTGTAATTTGCCGATATTTCATATATATGTGGCCAATATATCGGCTGTAAATATCAGCAAAAATTTCATTATCAGCCGATACGATACTTAACTTTTTAGGCTGATGTCGGCCGACACTGATAGCAAACTGATAATATTGTGCATTCCTATGGGCTCCTTAAGTTTAAAGAACTTTGACAGCCTCAATATACAGATATATTTCCAGTTTTTTTTTTGTTGTTGTTATGAAGAGTGTGTAGACTTTATCTCAAATTTTCAATCAAACGAACAAAATGTCAAACACAGGGTGTCTTGGATTTTTGTTGTTCTAGTAATAAACAGTTGCCACAATCATTTGGTTTTTACTTGATTCAGATAAATGTTTAGAATTCTGGTACTGTGTCAACAGTTGTTATTTCTTCTACAAGAGATGGAGGGATATATATTGTGTATTTCTATCTGGATAAGAAACTGATCTAGCTCTTGGTCCATATCGCCCAGACCTCATATAGTCTGTTTGTAAGAGAGAGAAGTAAGTCAGTGAGCTGACTCCAGGAATAAAAGAAAAAGTATGAGAGTGTTTCTGTATGCAGGAGAACACCACCACAGACACGATGTCATGAAATATAAATTGACTGCATAATTGGAGCTGCTACATGCTGCAATTTAACATCAATAAATCATTACAAGAATAATTTGAGGTGTCATTATAATTATATAAGACAAACAGGTCTATCATTATGGAGAATTAGAAGCATGTAACAGCCTCAGGTTTGAGCAGCAGGGTTAGATTCAAAGAGATAGTCTGGATGTTGAGGAGCATAAACAAAAAATAAATCATTGTGTGATGCTGCTTTCAAAACAGGCACATTACTGTTTAATTACTTTTGGAAGAAAAATCCTCTTAGAAAATGCTGATGGTACTTATTGAAACAATCTTTTTTTAAACGAGCAGTCCAAAAGAGACTGGCAGACAGATATTTTCTTCAAGACATGAAGACTACAAACACATCAACACAGTCCACTTTCCAACACTTTCCTGTTCACTGGCTGCAGGGCTTGAAACGATCAAATCATGTTTTTTCTTCTTTGATTGATCACCACTCCGGTCGAGAATGAAACTACAGAGTCCACTGCTTTGAAATTGTGATGAGCCATCCACGCTGCCAAGAGGATAGTCTACCCCCTACCAAGGTCAACAATTGCTTCAGGTGGCTTTCATACCTAACAGTTTTGGTCCAGACCAAGCAAACGATTTGAAAAACTCTTGGAAGCTCCTTGAAACAAACTCTGGTGACCACAGAACTGAACTTTGGCCTGCCTGAAAACAGGAGTTCCTCTTTAAAGCAAACCAGAGTTTGGGCTGTCTGTGTGAAATAAGCAGGGACCAAACAAGGTAAGTAAACCAAAAAGTAGAGCATTGAGGCTTGCATTTGGCCAAATATCACAACAGAATGAAAGCTAATGCAGTGTTTAAAAACAATATCAAGCAGCAGAAACACAAGGCAAGGACTAAGATTTATCCACTCCAGGACCAGGTGCGTTTTCGGGTATCCTAAAGTTGTTATCTGTGTGGACAAAACGCCTAGGCAATTAAAAACTTGTGCAAACCTGAATTTTGAATTTTGTGGATGGCACCTAAAGGTGCATTAACACCAAATGTGACTTGGGCAACCTGGGAGATCACTCTCCTTGCAGAGTCAATGTACAGCCCCGATGGTTTTTTTTTACTTTCTAGGCGATGTCACATGTGGCTGTACCACGACAGCCAATCAGTGTTATGTGGGTGCGTGTGCCTATTTTGCAGTGGATGTATGCCAGAAAAGATGGAAGGGTTTGCAGATGTATATATGAGGGAGAAAAGAAGGAGGGGGGAAGAAGTGGGTCAGCGGGAGGGCCAGTGAAGAAGTTGTTTCATCTGTACCTTGCTTAACGTTGTACTGGAGACACAGACAACACCCGTGACGGTTAACAACAACTGTTTTTATTCCAGCTCACATTAGAGTGATAATCCATGTCCGTGTGGAAATAATTAGTCAGTGAGTACATTAGTTCTAGGGCTGGGTATTTCCAGCAACCTCACAATATAATACGTATCCCGACACTGAGGACACGATACAATATGTATCCTGATTCACGTAAATTGTGAACATTAACTAAGGTATTAACAGAATTCCCAACAAGTTTTGTTTTTTATTACAAGAAGAAGAAGAACAAGGATGAGTTTTATATGATTATACAACTTAAGAAACTTAAATTCAGGCCCTCAAAGATGGCAGACCTATGTTTAAATTTGGAGCATATGCTTCATCATGTAGCTTGACTTCTACTTTAAGTGTGCGATTGTTAACATTACCCAAAGTGTCCTGACAACAACTGTCAAACATTGAGGCTGTATCGATTCTGTAGAATCCATATCGGTATACGTATCCTCAATGAGTGCGTGACGATATTTTGCCGTACTGATATTTTGAGCACAGCCCTAATTAGTTCCGCCTTATTCAACAGAAGTGGCCGCTACTATAAATACAAATATACGACATATGATTTGACATGGTCGCGCTAAAACTCGAGCAGGTTTGACGTCACTTAGCAATGTGACGGTGACAAAATGAGCTATTAATGGACACGCAACGCAACTTGGGTGAGTGACATAATCTTGGTCGCCAAGTTGCGTTCGGTGTGAACGCACCTTAAGGCATCGCACCTTTGGCTCAGTTTGTTTGGGCAAATCTAAACACAGCAATCAAACCCTGTATCAGTATGAGACAACCGACTTTGCTTAACAGAGTGGGTCACGGTTTCAATCAGCCCCTGTTTGATCTCTGAGCTACTGAACTTCCTCTTATCTCCTGCTTCCAAACATGACCACCAAAACACTCAAAAAATGACGGCCCTCGAGCTATGAGGCTTTTGCTGGCACACCTTAGCAAATGATAAAGGTGCTACAGGAAAAGTCACTGAATATCTAATGGCTGCACACCTCATCAAAACATGTTCTTAAATATCATCAGATTCAGCCTGTGCAGAGTTATCAGACCTGTACTCAGTCACCATTCTCCCTGTGGCAGTGCCAGCTGTGTGGCTAAAATACTAATGTGAATCAGTTAATTCATTTGTTGCACAGGATGAAGTGCTCTGTTAATTCACTCCCTCATGGAGAGGAAAATGGACATTTGTATGAAAATGTCACAGATTATTAGTTTAACAAATTAACTGAGAAAGCAGGTGTACTCTTATTATGTAGAGAAAGAGAGGAGAGAAGAGAGGGTGGTGTTACACGGCCTATAATAAAGGAGGACAGGGAGGGTGGAGAAAAGTGGAAAACACACAAAGAGCAGGTGTTTAAAGAAGAAAATGAAGGAGGCTGTGGAAGAGATGGGCAGAGCAAATAGGCTAAGTAAACAGCATATAGGATGTATGTGGATGGGTGTGAGACAAGGATGGAGCTGGGAAAGATCTGATTGAGGTCTTAATGTCATGAAATATTTTCACTAAAATACACAGATTTAAAAGGTCTGCAGAGTCAGCAATTACATATGAGGAAGAAGTGTGGTCTGTGACTGGATAAGAATGAGTCCTGTCACTGGGCAATCGGTCTTCATTTACAGAGCTTTAGGAAGTTGTGACTTTTCTCCAAAGTTAGAGGAGATCTTTGGTTTCATATTACAAAACCCTGCTCAACAATCAACTTAAGCCTTTGGACTAACCACTTTGTGGCATTAATTCAACGAAGAGCTGAAAACATTCCTCAGAGATTTTGGTCCATATCCTCTCACAATTGCGGCAGATTTCTCAGCTGTATATTTATGATCTCCCGATCCACCACATACCAAAGGTGGTCTGAGATCTGGTGACTGTGAAGGCCGCTGGAGTACAGTGAACTCACTGTCATGTTCAAGAAACCTGAGATGATGTGAGCTTTGTAGCACGGAGCATGATCCTACTGGAAGTAGCCATCAGAAGATGTGTACAATGTCAGGCTGTCACTTGGTATTTTAATTTTTCGTTATTCATAAAAAATTGTATTTGAACTGTAAATATACATTTATATTGGAAATACACAGTGCAGCAACATATTAGGTAACTGTCCAATCCAACAGAGGACACTCCTGGCACAACCCAACCGATCATTGCTCTCTTGACCTTTACATACAAGAGATGCACTTCGAGAAAATCAACAGGCAAAGTCCTCAAGTGGATTTGGAAACACTCTGAGCTCCACACTGCCAATGGCAAAATAAAGTAGAAATCACTCGGAGAACGCAAACCTCCGCCAAGGTGGCTCACATATTGCTGTTACATTTATAAGTAATACTTCCATGATAAAGTTACCATCATAATATGATTCCTTTACCCTGAAAACCAACACCTAGCACTCAGAATCATGTCATATCATTATTAGTTAGACAGTTATTGAGCAAAAACGATCATTCACTCATGGCAGTTACCAACAGCTCCCGGAAATTTCAGCAAAATCCGTCCAGTAGTTTTTGCGTAATCTTGCCAACAAACAAACAAACATACGCTGACAAAAACATAACCTCCTTGTATGAAGGCATAGACATGGTCAGCACCAATACTCAGGTAGGCTTAGGCGTTAAAACAATGCTCAATTAACACTAAGGGGTCTGAAGTGATTTATGAAAATATCTCCCAGCCTTGATCATTGATACAAGGCAGGATGAATCAGTGATTTCATGTTGTTTACGCCAAATTCTGACTCTACCATCTGAATGGCACAGCAGCAGTTGAGATTCATCCATCTGTAGGTAACATTTTCCAGTCAATTTTGGTGAGCCTGTGCAGTTTGTAGCCTCAGTGTCATGTTCTCAGCTGACAGCGGTGGCAACAGGTGTGGTCCTCTGCTGCTGTAGTCCATCTGCCTCACAAATCTACAAGTTGTAGCTATCTGAGCTACTTGGTGCCTTCTATCCTCTAGAACCACTGTGGCCATTCTCCTCTGACCTCTGGGATCAACGAGGCATTTTTGTCCAGAGAACAAAGATCAGATCAGCAGTATCTGAAATACTCTGACATCTTGTCTGGCACCATCAACCATTAAATCACCTTTTTTCCCTTCTGATGATCAGTTTGAACTTCAGCAGATCTTCTTGAACATGTATACATGGATTGAGTTGCTGCCACTTGATTGGCTAACTAGTCAGTTGCATTGATGAGCAGTTGGATGGGTGCACATAATAAAGTGGCCAATGGGTCAATCAATTTTTGTTTGTATGGCGCCAGGTCATAGTAAGTGTTATCTCAAGGCACTTTACAATAGAGTAGGCTGAAGCCATACTCTTCATTTTACAGATACACATATATGCATATATATATATATATATATATATATATATATATATATATATTTGTATAGGGCTGGACGATTTTAGGAAAAGATCTAATTGCAACTTTTCTGGCAGATTTTGTGATTTCAATTCGATTCAAGATTTTCTTCAAATCAAGCTTCAGTGCTATATTCACTATGTTTACAGTATAGACAACAGTGAGGAAATCAATGATCAAAAGCACATAACACATTATTCATCATCTAATATTGATGATAAAACGGTAAAATGATGATTTCGATCAAAAACAAAAGAGATGTATCCATCTAGGTAGAGACAAAGGGACTCAAAATAAGAATTTATGATAGCGACGCCCAGATCATAAATCTGTCCTCATCACATTTGTCTCTGCTGAATATAGATTCAATTAATCAATCTTTCTTTGTATAAAACCATATTGAATATAAGTTTATCAAAGGTTACCCCCTTGGGATGTGGTATCTCATTTTCAAGAGGGACCTCATGTCTATGTGGTCATAAAGATATCATTCATAAATGTATCAATACATCCAAACCACTGGATATATGTCCCAACCCTAGCTTGGTCCTTCTGTGATTGACAGGCATGAACACTGTCCATCTCTCTCTAATCATTCCAGATGCAAAAATCTAAATTAAAACCTAACGTGTCTACATTGTCCCCAGTTTGTCAGTTTTCAAATGAGAAAAGATGAGATGCAAAAAAGTGTTAGCTGTGTTTGTGCAGCCTCAGATTCATTCATAAACATCTCCGCAGAATGAAAGATTGTTACCAAACCTGCAGGCTTCTCTCCAAATTACATCAGAAGTGATGGATGAGGTTGTCAATACTAAACTTTATGGCAGGAAATGTAAGTGTCAGGGAAGTGTGTGTGCGCTGAGGGAGTGGCCGTTTATCCACAACACTTCATCTCTGACAGGTTACATTTTTCCCCTCAGTCCTCCGCTTCATTGCCACTTTCACACAATCGCACGATCCCCTGTGCTGCTGTTACGCCGCGCCCTCGAGGAAACAACACGGAAATCTGAAGCTAATTACCTCTGATGGCTCCTCTCTGACAGCACCTGTCCTCCCAAAACTGAATAAGCAGTGTGATCTATGACATCCTCAGAGCCTGAGAAAAGTTCACGTAATTGTGCTCCGACTCAGCAGGGCTCCCAGGAGACGCTCTCCACGGGATCCTCTGGAGGGGGCCGAGGGGAGAAGTAGGGCTGCTGAAGGAGGAGGAACGAGGGAGACGGGGTATTGATGATAAGAGGCAAGGGCTTTAGGAAAGAGCTGGCACAGGAGGTAATTGCCGCAGTCTAAAAAAAGGAATAAAAGATGTGAGAAAAGAGCCTGAAAATCAAAGAGAAGCTGCGTGGAGAGCATTGACCAATAAAAATTTCACTTCAGGGAAGTGTTTATTACACCGGCCCTGTGCACAGTATGGGCTCCTGCTGCATTTGTTCATGTCACTGAGGATATCTAATTGGGCTCTACTCCATATTTTGAGAGCGTGAACTGAATGGCTCCCAGTATGGAGAGAGGAGCGGAGGAGCACAGCAGGAGGTTCTGTAAAGATGTGGAGGGAAGGGCATTTCTATAAGGATGAAGTGAGGTGAGAACTTGGGATGTTCCCAACCACTTTTTTCTGGGTCAATTCTGAATATTGAAAGTCAGTCTGGTACAGTGGTTCCACATCTTATTTCTTTCTTACCCTTCTTTTAAGAAAAAAAGAATAGTGGGAAAAAAAGTAGGGATGGACAAAATATTGATTAACTAAATTAATTCAATTTATTTTCTGCAAAATATTTAAAAACTGAAAATTCAGTTTGGGGGACGGCTCGGCTCTGCGCAGCTCGGCGGAGTGCGGCTCGGCGGAGCGCGTCTTGGCGGGGGTGCGGGGGACTCTGACGGGAAACCCTCCTGCGCGGAGACGGCTCGGCTCGGCTCGGCACAGTTCGGCGGAGCGCGTCTTGGCGGTGTGTGTGTGTGGGGGGGTCTGACTCTGACGGGAAACCCTCCTGCGCGGGGACGGCTCGGTTTGGCTCGGTTCGGTTTGGCTCGGCGGAGAGCGGCTTGGCGGGGGGGGTAGAGGACAATGCTCAAAATAAAAATAAATACTCAGCAGACAACCAGACGTTGACTAGGCTAACATAGACACACTTCAATCCTTCTGTCTCCAGATGGTGGGCGAATCCAAAGTGGTGAAACCCAGGAGGTGTTCTGAGACAGGCAAGTTACCTGTGAAACCGGGGTGGTCTGAAAACACCCCCATTAGCACTTGGTATGTTCCTCCTGATGACTGTAAATCGCCTCGGGAAAAAATAAATTGAAGCGAAAAAAAAAAAACACGATTGGTCAACCAATCAGAGTTCTGGTCGCCCCAGCACTTATCGACCAATGAGTCAACCAGTCGACTATCACATTACAGCCCTAGTAGAATCAAGAATTCTTTAATGTCATTATGTAGGGACATAACGAAGTAACTAAATAAACATCGTCCCAACTCTTTTGAACAGGGCTTTGTATTTTGATGTTTCTCCTCAGGTCCCTATAATTGGGCTCAACTCAATACATGCAAGTGTGACCTGTATACATGGATTCCTACAACCTCTGGAAAGGGCCCAGAGGTGTTCAGATGAAACTGGTCGATTAGGGGGGAAATCTACAAGAGGGGGAGGTCTTCTTTAGCTCTGGTAGAAAGAAAAATAAAGCAAAAGAAAAACATCCAGACATCGTGTAACACAAACATCACGCTGCTGCACATGAACAGAGACCAAATATTGACATCTAGGTGACATATTGAGCGCAGGTCCACGCTCTTCTTAGCTCGGTTTCTGAGGTCAGACTGCATTTGTTGACAGCACTACTGTCATCTAATTGTGCTCTCTGGCTCTTGCAGCGCTGCACCCATGAGATCAACCCCCTCAGGGTGCTTCTGCAGGAACCAGGAGGTTCTGAGCGAGGCACGGAGTGGAACTGCTTCTGAGGATGGAAAAGAAAGACTAGAAAGAGAGGGGGTGGGCGTAGAGGGCTTGTGCTGGGAGGAAGGAGCTTTAGTGGAGAGCTGCAAAGCATATAATTGCCTTGGCTGGACAGAAAGATGAAGAAGAAGAGGAGGAAAGGGGTCATTCTGTACATTTGACACATAAAGCTGTTGACTGATTTAGCGTGTTTAGACTGATGTAATTGATGTGTTTTTCCGTGTCCTTTTGAACCACAGTTGAGGCCCGGCTTCATTTGTTGGTGTCAGAAGATTCATCTAATTATGCTCCATACTATCCATCCTGTATGTGACCAACACCAGCGGGTCCTCAGGAGTAGGCCAACAGGGATGTCTGGAGTAAGGGGATCCTTGCCCCTGAAAAGAAATAGGCTTTTAGTCAGAAGCCAGGAAGCATATAATTGCTTCAACCAGACAGAAAGAGGGAGAATAAAAGACAGAAAATTGACAAAATGAAGAGTAAAGGCTGGGAGAAGCAAAAGAGAGAGATAAAGTGATGACCAAGAGTAGGTAGAGAAAGATACTCGAGGATAAAGGATTCTCAGGACCACAGCAGCCCCCTGACATTACCAAATCAGGCTCAGGACTAAAGCACCCATCCCCAAATGGACCAAACCAACTACAAGAAAAATATACGAAATATTGGAAAGAAACAACCCAAAAACGAAGCAAGTTAAAATATTGTTTGGCCCTAAACAGAGAATGCAAATTGGTTAATAGTTAATTGTTGTGTACACAGTGTGTCCATCTCGTTTGTTAAAACTGTGTGTTTTCTGTTTACTTTCTTGTGAAATGTGCTGTTATTTTAATCTGCTTTTTCCTGTCTGTGTAATTACCTGCCTTAGAACAATGGATAAAATTTAGCTATTTAGCTATTGTGCTAATTCTGGCATATTTACATTGACGTGTATGCTGATTGATGTGCACTGTCCTAATCAAATAAATAAAAATATTTTCAATGTTTTTTAGTTTTTTTCCTTTTTCGTTTTTTTTAAGAATTCGGTCTTTAGTACTTTAACGCAAATTTATCACTGAGACATGGTATAAAGTAATGAAATATAATCACTCACTCTTCAGGTGATCCTCACACGTGTCTTTATGAGTCCAGTCAACAGTATGTTGACAAAATTTGCAGAACATTTGAGCGCCTGACACATAATAATCGTTGGGAAACTTCTCTGTCCTGTACTTTGGAGTTAGCCGGGAGTTTCGTAGCTTCTTTGGCGGCCGCCTCGACATGTTTGCATTGTTAATGAGGGGATGATGAGGGGGAGGGGAAGTGAAGCGTGCACTGACCCCAGCCTTAGTGACCCCCTCGGAGCACTCTCCCAAGAGATACCTTCCTTTTTATGACGAAAAAAAAACTTTTACATAAAATGTCGGCCATTTCCGTGATATTCCGTGTTTACATTGAATTCCGCTTTAATGTCCAAGTCGTGATTCCGTCCGTGATTCCATGATTGCGGATTTTATAGAGCCCTAGATTACCTGAGCAGTGTAAAAGACCCATATTTACTGGGAGAAATGCAAAACTGAAATTTGCAGCCAAATGTTTCAACATGTGTGAGGAACTGAGGAAGGGTTATCTTTATATGCTTTGGCAATGCTGCTCACAAATTTCTGCCGATAAAGCTTTTAATGAAACTGAATTAAAACATCTAAAATAGCACAAAAATTTAAGCAACATTTATGCAATCTAGATAGCAATTAAAATCTCCAGCGCCAAAAACAATCTCTAAACTGAACCCTTGCTTAACAAAAGAGCGTGCATCAAAAATGGATTGTCACGTGGAAACACTTTGGGCTCCATACAGCTATTGGCAGAATTAACCTTTATTTAATCAGATAAAAAACAATTGAGATCAAGATCTTTTTCACAAGGGTGGCCTGGCCAGGAGGTCAGCAGCACATGTCATAAAGAAACATAATTGAAAGGTGGCAATATACAGTAAGTTAAAATTCACATTTTTTGGGAGCGCAAGGTGTCTTGCAATAAAGTGCAGAGGCTCTGAGAGTTTCAGTTTAGTCTGCAGAAAGTTCCAAAAACAAACACTGGGCTGTGTATCAATAATGTGCGAAGCAGCTGGCCCATTCCTCATCCACAACAAATCCACAGGCACATTTGTCAGCCTTCAGCCCAAGTGCAGCAGCGGAGGACTAGTCATTCCTGTGTGACCACTTCTTCCTTGGTATTACCGCCACGACAGAAAAGGAAAAAGGCTACCACAGACTCATATGCAAGAACAAGTGGCCCACTGGTGTGACCTGGTGAAAGGTAAATAGTAGAATGATCTCATTGAAATGTCTTGTGTCTGTGTTGTAGCTGGACTAGCAGGGGGTTGAATATCTTTAAATGTTAGGGTTACTTGGAAACTGTTCAAATTTTACAGCCCTAGTCGGCTATTCATATTTATTAATTTTCTTTGTTGTTGATCATTCTGACTCCTTCTGACGAGAAAGTCATGTCCTTAATTTACAAGGCATCCAGGTTTTTGGGGGAAGGCATTTATGAGGGAATTGTTGAGCAAAAATACAAATTAAATCAATTAATTTAGCTATTTGTTATTGATTCTTAACTGGAACTGGTTTTTGATTCCCATCCTTATTAGTGGCTTCAAAAACTAATCCACTTCTAAAAGCCTTTTATTCATGATAAGAAGTATTTAAGGACCAGAAGCTTTAAAATACACTCATTAATGTAGTTACTTTAGCTGCACAAAATTTTTGTGGTAGTTAAAACAAATCTTATTCACTTCTGAGAGCATATTTGTCTCTTTTATTGACTCGCAGTATCGGCAAGTGCTGAAACTTTTTCAAAGTAATGAATGATATTTAAAACAAAAAGGACCCTCAGTGTTGTCCATTATTAGCAGCTTTAATTTGCCTGCAATTCAAGTAATTAATAACAAAACTTTAACACCAGGTGCATATTTGCTTACTTCTTGAATGGATGGATTAATGGGTGAATAGATGAATGGATGGATGGATGGGTTTGCTATTAGTCCCAAAGGAAAATCAAGATTTTATGAGAATAGCATTGAAAAGACACAAATGCACGAAAAAGACAAATGACCTGTAGCCAAATTTCTAAACAAAAGCTGCTCTAATCCCTGCAGATGTATTCATGTGATCAAGACGGTCATGAGAAGATGCTTGCGTGTTTTGGTAATTAAAAAAAGAATATTACTTGACCAGGACTCCATCTTTTTGTTGCTGTGATAAAACACAATGCATTGATACGATTTGTTTTTTTTTAAGTCAAAATTCCAGTATTGTCACAGCCTCTCAACAGCGAACACAGCGATAAATATGGGAGTAGAGGGTAAAAAGAAATCAGAGACAGGGACACAAACAGGCAAAGACCACAGAAGCCAGACCAAAGCCAGCGAGCCACTTCCATTACCCGCTCTTCTGTGATGCGAGGGGCGACCGGGCTGGAACAAATGGACTGTAATTGCACCCAATCTGTCTTCAGAGCTCAATCACTTTACCTTGCGGGGACCATTGGTGAAACACTTCTCTCACGCTAATCTAATAACCTTCTCCGTCACCTTGCTCCCCACGGAGACGTTACCTTTCACCTTCAGCGTGGACGTTTTCCCCAAGGAGAGCTGAGGTATTACTGCGAACACCGCTCGTCATTAAGGGGCCACAAAATGATCCTCTCATATATTTGCCTTTGATGTCAATTACAGCAGGTTGTGGCTGAAACATGGAGCTGCCTGCTGACTCTAAATAACTCTCCTTTATGCCTCCACCATGACAGTCGGGCTGAAGGCATTGTGGTTTGGGGTTGTTGGTCTAGGCTTTTCCTGTGTAAGGTACAGCTTGAGGATTTTCTTACTTGCCCATTCTGATTCAAAGAGAAAGTGATTTTACTTTGAAGGTCAAAGGTCAACGTTATTAGGCCCCGTGTTCATCACTTGCTTGTGAGATTTGCAAACATTTGCATAAAGGTTAACCAACACTCAAGGATGATCTAAAGGGATTTTGAAGGTCAACGTTCAAGATTTCTGGGTCTTGTGTTCATCTCTTGCAAGTCAATAAGAAGTCTAAATAAAACATTGAGGGTTTTCTTCAAACTTTAACATGTCCACTGTGACTGGATGATTAAGTGATGACATTATAGAGGCCAAAGGTAAAGGGTTAAGGTTGCTGAATCTCATATTCATTACATGCTGGTAAATGGGATATATCAAGAACAGTTTAGAGGACTTCTTTTTAATTGAGCATTAACATTAAAGGGATACGCCAACATTAATTTTTTTGTTTATGTGTCTTGCCTCACTCCCGAGTCTATGATAAGCAGACAGACACCATTCTTTCGACTGTGCGTGCAATAACAAGTAAGAGACAGGCAGAGCTCGCCCGCTGCGAATTAGCTTAGCTCAAACACTGGGAGTCAAGGGGTAGTGTTAGCCTACCTCTGCTTACAGTCATCAGATAAACTCTTCTGCAACTCTAAACTGTCCTGTGAGCAATAGAGCAACACTAGCTCTTATTTTTTCTTTCGTAAATGACATTAAGTGCTAATCTTAGTCAAAAAATACATAAGTTATTGTATTTTTTAGGTCATTCATCAGAAGTCAAAATCATAGACCTTTTTTCTTCCTGCCTTCGGGCACCTTATTTTGGAAATGTGTTCAGAGACTCAAAATAACCTTTCCACAAATGTTCACTCTAATAAAACGATAAAATGATCAAAAACCTGAGACCTAAATGTTTTAGTACAGGAGGGTCTTTGGGCCTCATGTTCAGCCCTAAATCGTGAAAGCTCAGGAATACTTTAAGAGCTTTTCTTAAGACTTCACAAAACTGTCGACTCTTAGTAGAGGATGTAATGATTGGATTTTTGAGGTCACAGGTCAAGGTAATTGGGCCTAACATTCATTCTTTGATTGTAAAAGCTGTAGCTCATGAATATTCTGTGTGTTAATGCTCAGAATTATGGGTCTCATGTTCATCTCTTACTGTTTTTTGGTATCCAAAAGTTGCACAAATGCTCACTTAAATATGAGGATGACATGATTCAAGGTTAAAGGTCCTTCGGCCTCATGTTCTTCCCTCACCCGTGAACCCAATATCTTGTAAATGTTTGGAGGATTGGTTCTTGAACTTTGCACCAATTTCTTGTCAACTCAAAAAAAAACACTATGATAATTTTCAATCGTCACCTTGAATTTTTATGACTTTTGTTTGAAATCAAGCATCAACACAATTAAAGCAATAAGATTTAAAAAAAATCTGCTCTACCTTCACTGCCAAACAAGCATATACCTCACAGAGGCACATAGCAGCTAGGTAGTACTTCTGTTTAAGATAATATTTCGAGATGGACAGTTACAGTAATGGCTTATTGTGTTTGTTATTAACTTCGTCATGTTGTTCTGCGTTTTTTGGATGCCTTAATCAATCAAATCTACTTCTAATTTCACCAGGTTGTTGTTTTCAGAATCTTAAAATCACCTTTTATTGCATATATTCCCACACAAACACCCATCTAATATCTATTCCTGCTTTCCTTTGCTTGTTTGTGTTCTTTTTCATTAAATGTCTTATTGCTTTTTTTCATGTATTAGTTCTTTATTGTCTGTGAGGCACTTTATGACTCTTTAAGTTTAACGTCACTTCTATTATCATTATTATTACTGTCTAGACGCGGATATGAAATATGACTCGAGAGTGAAATAACACCTTGTTCTAAGATAATGACACTCCTACAGCAATTTCTTATGTGAAATGGAAACTCATTATGGACAAAAACAATTTCACGTTACAGTGTTTTCCAGACTTTTCTCCCCCAAATGATGCCATCTCAGTGCAGCAATATATTCAAATCCTCTGGGCTGGTGCATTTTAAGCAAGCAGACTAAAAGTGTGAAAGAGTTTCAAAGGGTCTCGCTTGGATTTAAAACAATAATGAAATAATAAATGTAAAGTATCCACCTGAACTTCATTATTCCCTCTTTAATAGAAGTTTTCCTCCTCAAAAGTGGAAGCAGGAGCTGTTTTTAGCAAATGAATTCACAGCATCTCATTTTAGGAGGAGGTCTTTATAAATTCATGAAGACTTAGAGTTCATTTTCTTTGAAAGTCTTAATGTAGGATTTTGGTGACTCATAAAATGTCTAAGTGATATGCAGTCCACAAATTAACTGAAAAGTTAACTAAATAATAACTAAATAGCAAGAATCCATATTAAAATCTGAGGAAAGCTTACTGATGGAAGAGGAAATGACTAGTGCCAGTTTTTGTTGTTGTTTCCAACAAAGTTGTGCATTCAGGACACTTTTTGTTCCCTCTGATGACCCTGAAAAGCAGCCGGATTTATCAGCTTCCATGTCAATCATCAGAAAGATCAATCTTTCAAAACTACATGCTGAAATGGTTATTCTTTGTCAAAATTGATCAGGCTAATCAGTGTCCTTTTAAAGACAAAAGGGCAGTAGCCATGAGTGGGGTTAGTTCTGCTGAAAGCCTCTGATTGGCCCATCAGACAAATCATCCACAAACCAGTTTTTCTTTAAATGAATTTCTATTAAATGTTGCCTAGATAGACTTGAAATATATCCATTGCTGCATAAAACATTTCATCTGGTGTGTCAGGTTACCTCTACTTGATAGCTTTCACATTGCATCACACACTGAGACTGCCACGAGGTTTTACTTCGACAAAGTCCCATCTTAGAAAGAAACTCACAACAGAAAACAGCGGTCAGATGCTCCCATTTGATGCTCTGTCTTTGTGGTAGGTTACAACACATAGGGTATGGACTGAAAGAGATCACGGGTTGAAAATTGTAATTTATTGCAATGCTAGGTATCGCAATACTTAGCATATCGTAAAATTATAAGAATCACCTTAAATTTGAATCTGGGCTCAAGTATTGCAGTAATACCGCATTGTGTGGCCACTGGCGATTCCCATCCGTTTTTTTTTTATTACCTCCGCCAAGGAGGTTATGTATTTGCCAGCGTTTGTCCGTCTGTTTGTTTGTCTGTTTGTCTGTGTTCAAAATAACTTGAAAAGTTATGAACGGATTAGATGAAATTTTCAGGAATTGTCAGATATGGGATATGGAAGAACTGATTAAATTTTGGGGGTGATCCGGATCACCGTCTGGATCCAGGAATTTTTTAAAGGATTCTTTAACATTGCCAGATAGGACCATTTTCGCCAAAGTGGACTGAAGCTGCTTGGCGGAGGTCTGCGCTCTCTGAGTGCTTTCCTAGTTTTATTTGTGAAATAGTAACATTAACAGTGATACAAGAGAGACCACAGAGAGAGAAAAATAAAAAAAAAAGAGTAAATTATAGTTACAGACAAAATATAGACATGTACAAACAGGAAAGTTTTAATAGTTTGTGATTGATGTAAAGCACAACTGGGGAGGGAGATCTTCTTATCAGATATCAAGTAAGCAAGAGCAGAAGAAAAAGGGAAAAAAAAACCAAAACAAAACAAAATAAATAAATAAATAAATAATAATAATAAATAAATGATTTTTTTAAAATTTTTGGAAATTGTCATAGTAAATTCTTTTGACGAGATAGTTGATAATGGTGGTGAGGATATATACACATATATACACACCTATATATGTACATATGCATACACACGCATATATATGTGTATATCTACATACATATATATACATAAATACACAAACACACACATACATATGCGCAAACATATATACATACATATGATTCCCACTCTTACTAGAAACAAATAAATCTCCCTAATTCATTATTCTCCTTCGTGTCCCAACTACAACTCCCTGTAGTTTAGTTTAATTCCTTAGGTTTAAAATAACCAACATTGACTGCAAATTTTTGACCAGTAAATCTATCTTTGTCTTGAAATCATAGTGATGGGCAGTGGCGTTTTTGCATGAAAACCCTTTGGCATGAACTCCAAAGTCTCAGACATATGTTAAGAGTCTAAACATATATAGATAAAAAATTCATATAGGAATGTAAACATGTCAGTGTGATGGGATAGACCTTGCCCACCTGCTGTGCATCATGGTGGCGAGTGTTCACTGTGAAACATGTGTGTGTGTCCTTCCCTGACTGTCTGAAAGCATGGACGCGAACATGATCTGCATTTGCCTGTCTGAGCCCATCTCAGCCTTCGTGTGCGTTTTAAGGTTGTCGTTGGTATGATGCATGTTCCCTCTTATGCCATCTTGTGTGTATTTCTGGTTCGGTGTGTGTATGAGCGTCAGACGGGCTCATCCACAGTCTGTTTGTCTGTTTTTCATTCCTTTCATTTCTCCTCATCTATCAGGGGAAAGGTCTGAGGAGCGTCTCCGCGTGCTCGATGAGTCCAGGTAGTGTGGATATTAGGCGCAGTGAACCAGGGAGGGCCGTTCATGCGTGCCGACTACAGAGACAAACATACATCGCGCTCCAATAACAATGATCGTCTGTCCAGTCCAGTGAAAGTCCCCTGATGTCGTCCTTTTTTTTCTTTGAGATGCTGAGCAGGGCTGTCTCTTTGGTTAAAGACGACACCGCTCTCTCGCTCTACATCTTTCTCCGTCAAATATGCAGAGTGTCAGGAGGTTTTGTTCAAGCTGGGGGAAGGTGGGGTTGTATTTGGTGAAGAAAATATGAATTTTTTTCTTTATTTACTTTGCTGTGTACTTCTGAACTCTGGATATAAAATGACATCCTTACTTTTGGATTGAAGGACTGAGTCTTAGATTTATTTTCTATGCTCACTGGAGACAACAAAGATTTTTTTAACCCCTGAGAATGCTTTGGAAGTGTGGTCTTTGTTGAATATGGTATGGGATGTGTGCTGAATGCAATAGCAAATACAAAAGGAATATATTTCATTTTATTACAACTACTAGTCTGAAGTTCAAGATCACAGGACAGTAAGAAGTGTTGATTTTGTCAATGAAAAATATGAGGAAAAGTGTTTCAGTATGGATCTTGGTCGGGGCCTCTCGATATAGAGCAGGGATGGGACGACTTTGTTTAACAAGAGGGCCACATTAATTTTGTCCCTAGAAGACGGCCAAATCGTCTGGAGGTTATGTTTCAGACAGGGTTTGTTAGTTTCTTTGTTTGTGAACAGGATAACTCAAAAACTAATCCCAAACTTGCCCAGTAACCTTGACCACAAACTAAATAATTTATATATTACCTCCACCAAGAAGGTTATGTTTTTGGCAGTCTAGTTAAAAAAAGTATGTGGATCTAGCAACTTGATTTCTTGACAAGGCAAGATAAGGCAGTTTTCTATATTTCACCAATAACCCAAAAGGTCTTAATTGATTTTGATGGATATTTTTTTAAGAGAATGTCGGTCGTGGCACAAAAGAAAAGAGATAGATTTTAGTGCTAATCCAGATCTGGATCCGGATCCAAGAATTATTCTAAGGATTTCTTAACAGTACAACATAGAGCTTGATTATGACACAGGGGACAACTTAATTGGTTTTGGTGGTGATTCAAATCCGCATGTGGAGCCAGGAATTGGAACAAGTGGAAAAATCTTGGCAGAGGCCTCTAGTTAGTTTCTTTGTTTGATTGTTCGTAGATTTGTGAACAGGATAGTTCAAAAACTAATGAATGGTTTGAATGAAATGTTCAGAAAATATTTGTCTTGGCACCAAGAAGAAGTGATAAGATTTTGGTGGTGATCCAAATTTGGATGTTTATCAGAATATTTTTTCCAAGAATTCCTAAAAACTAACTGTTCAGCTTCTCTCTGTGCACGCTCAGCTTCCAAAACACGTAGTTCCTCCTCTGTATATTCTGGTTCAAAAAGGTTCAGTTGTGGATCCCCATCAGTCCCAGAGAAATCATCCTCGTCCTTTCTTACAACGTTAGCCATAATCCTTAGAACCAATCTTCTTCTACCCGTTAGCAGAGGCTTTGTTTTGTTGACCTACTTTACAAAAATTTAAAAATTACATAAAGTGCTAATCGTAGACTAAAAATAGATAACGTAACATAACGCAGTCAAAAAAACAAGTCACAACAAGCACACAGGACTGATTTGAGTTGCTGAAGAGTTTATCTGATGACTGTAGACAGAGCCAGGCTAACACTATCCACTGACTCCCAGTGTTTGAGCTAAGCTAAATAGCAGTGGGCAAAGTCTGCCCATCTCCATAACTACATGGACTCAGGAGTGAGGCAAGGCATGAAAAAAAAAAAAATGTTGGCGTATCCCTTAAAAAAACCCAAACTATCACTATCACCAAATGCTGATTTTATATGATTTTCACCAAAAATTCTTTGAACTACTCTTGGCCCCTACAGCAGCAATGCATTGTATATTCTCGCTTTAATGCCAGTTCTCTCCTTCAAATGGCTGATTAGGAATGTATGAAAATATCAAAACAAATAGAGCCGTTTAACTTTTGGACCATGGCAGATCCGTGATAAGACCTGCCCACCCTCATGGTTGTACTCAGATCCTCTGTGTGGCTACTTTAATAAGGGTAAAGGTTGAAGCCCGCTGAATGTGTTCCTGTGAGGAAACCAAACTGATGGGGACACCCTGCAGTTGCATGAATGGGTGAGTTTATGGTGGAATTTAGGCACACTTCCAGAAATGTGGGAGAACTCTCAGGGGCTGGAAATTTGCTGGTGATTGGCTGCGGCTCAATAGGCTTTTAGCTGGAAGGGGCAAATTGAAGCAGTTGTGTCTGTACAACAGTAACAGGAAGGCTGCTTGGTGATGGTAAAAATCATAAACACAGTTGCTTTAACAGCTATTGTAGTCATTATTTTTAAGCTCATGTCATGGTTTTCTGTGTCAAATCACTCTGCTTTTTTACCATATTTTAACCCATCATTATGGGTTGCAGTAGCTGGTGTTAGTTTCCCACCCTGACACCCCTAATTACTTTTTTAACCTTTATTTAATCAGATAAAAACCCATGGAGGTCAAGATCCCTTTTGCAAGGGTGACCTGGCCAAGAGGTCAGCAGCACATGTCATGAAAAAACATATTGAATGGTGGCAATATACAATAAGTTATAATACACACATTTTTTTGTGAGTGCAAGGTGTTTGCAATAAAATGCAGTACTTTCACATGAATCCTAATGCAACACCACTTCAAAAATACAGAACTGGTCCTTCAACAAACCGAAACATTTCAAATATTTGTGTAAAGTCCTTAATAGTCTTTTTTTGTCGGTTCCCCCTGGCGGCCTGTACTCCTTCAGCTCAGCAAATTAGCCCTCGTTCTGGTTTTCCGCATCATAAAAGTATGATCAAGTTGTATTTCATTCCTTTTCTTGGCACTTTAAATGTATGTAGCCTTCTCAGAAGCAATAAAAACAGTAGATTAATATCATATTCAGTGAGTAAACAATGGCTGAGAATCCACTGGGTTGAGCATTACGTGCTGCTGCTCCACTTTCATCATTTTCATCATTTTAGGGACGGAGCTGCAGCAGAGCTGAGCCTCACAACAGTGTATGTAAATATCTCGGCTCTTATTAATGTTTTACTGTTTACCACTGCACTATAGATTCCTTTTGCAGCAATATTCATGAAGATAACACCCCCTCCTCCCAAGCTGCAGCACAATCACAAACACCCAAGCAACATCTTAGAAAGACAATTGAGACGCTTGTTGCATGTGTGAATCTGCTCTCATTATTGGAGGAGATGATTCCTTTCCCGTCCGAGTTTTTTCACATCGATTTGAGACTTTCTGTTCTTTTGTCTCCTCCCTAAAGGTGGGTGTGCGGATGAATCACGGTGGCCGCTCACGTCTCAGATTGAATGCTGATTAGAAACACTAATCTGCAATAAGGAATATTCATGCATGCGTGTGTAAAGTGATCGGGGGAGCGGAGCGGAGCTGCTGTTGTAGGTACAAATGAACAGCGAGGCAGCCATTGTTTCTGCTGTTACTGGTAGAAAATGTTCTCATTAGGATTCAGAGAGTCGACGAGTACAGATGCCTGGGCACGAAGTGTGGAGATTGAAGACTCCTGACTGTTGAATTAAGTCCTGCTAAATACTGCTGGGTTATTGCTTTGCAGGCAAACAAGGAATTTGGGGCAGTTGCGTTTTACTTCACATTATGGAAGACTTAATTTGGTTTGATAAAAGCTCACTTTGACTAAATCTTATGCTATTGTGGTGTAGATTGTTTCATGTTGACTTAATAAATTTAAAGGATTCTTGTGCTGGAGGAGAAAATGAGTCACATGATCGCTCTAAAGTCAACATTTAAGATTCACAGCCTTTAATTTCATTTAAAAAGTTGGTTGTGTGCAATAAAACATCCATGATCTATTCTGCTTATTCCCAGTAGGACAGCAAAGCTGGAGCCTATCCCAGCTGTCAGAGAGTAAAAGGCAGAAACACCCTAAACTAGCTACCAGTCAATCACAGGACTAGCATATAGAGACAGACAACAAGGCACCTACAGGGAGGTTCCTGTAGGTGCCTTGGTGATCTGGGTCAGTGCAATGTGATACAGTAAAGGAATACACCAAGCCTTAACAAAGGCTTTGTTCCGTTGACCTATTTACAAGCACGTTGATGGTGGTTTACGCTAGAGATGTGATGTCTGTGAACGAGTTGAGTCTATTGAAGGCTCTTCTAAGTGAACAATGAGAACCAATTCGCAGTTGTCAGTGAGATGCAATTTGCATTTAATAACAGCTCGCAAATGAACAGCTCACCCACAACTGCAAATCAGTTCTGATCCTTCACTTAAAAGAGCCGTTCAAAAGACCGAGACGATCACGATTTTCATGCCTTGTTTCAATACATGTTTTATACCTGGGTACAAAATTACACGCGTATCGAGTCATTCTTTAAGATATTAAATGTCAAACATGGCTAGTGATGCAAAGGCGTGCTTTTCATCTAAAGTTGAGCACCGTGCTGTAATTCGGTACTTGTATTTAAAAGGTAAAACAGGCGAGGAAATACACGGCGAGTTAGCCGACGTTTATGGGTCCTCTGCACCATCTTATGCTCAGGTTAAATTCAGGGTGGGGGAATTCAAACGCTGTAGAACGTCTTTAGAAGATGAAGCCAGGTCTGGACGCCCATTGGATGCCACCGACGAAGAAATGTGTAACAAAGTTCGGGATCTGGTATACTCTGATAGGCGAATTCAGGTGGAAGAAATAGCGCAGGCATTGGGCATTTCACATGGTAGCGTTTCAACAATCTTACATGACCGTTTAGGTACGTGCAAGCTAACAGCCCGTTGGGTTCCCAAATCACTTAGCACTTGTTGAAGCGTTTTAGGTCAAAAGATGATTTTCTTTTGCGTCTGGTGACTGTAGATGAGACTTGGGTTCATTATTATGAGCCAGAGAATAAGCTCAGAGTCGTCAGTGGGTAGGGCCGGGGTCCCCGAGGCCAAAGAAGTTCAAGACGCAACCATCTGCTGGCAAGGTGATGGCCACAGTATTTTGGGACGCAGAAGGCGTTATTATGTTGGACTTTTTACCCAAGAGAAGTACAATAACTGGAGTGTACTATGCAAACTTGCTAGACCAGCTGAGAACCGCCATCCGTGAAAAACGCCAAGGTAAACTCTCTAATGGTGTTTTGCTGCAACAAGACAACACGAGAGTCCACACTTGCAAAGTTGCAATGGATGCTGTAGAGCGAAATGGGTATGAACTTATACCACAACCTGCCTATTCGCCTGACCTAGCTCCTAGCAACTTCTTCCTATTCCCAAACTTGAAAAAGGATATCCGTGGACGTCATTTCCGGTCTGACGAAGAAGTCATGTCGACAGTTGAGGAGTGGGTCAATGGAAAGGACCCTGACTTTTTCAGTTCTGGGCTGATGGCACTTGAACACCATTGGTCTAAGTGCATCACACTAGAGGGCAATTACATCGAAAAAGAAGAGGTGGATCTCAACCGGAAATAATTTAGGCTGGTTACTTATTGACTCACCCTCGTAGTAAGATAATTGTAGAAGATAACGGAACATAGCGCGGTAAAAAAAAAAAGTCACAACAGGCACACAGGACCGTTTACAGCTGCTGAAGTGTTTATCTGGTGACTGTAGGCAGAGGGAGGCTATCACTTCCCATTTACTCCCAGTGTTTGAGCTAAGCTAATTAGCGGTGGGAGAGCTCTGCCCGTCTCTTCCTTGTTACTGCACGTACAGTTAAAGAAAGGTGTCTACCTGCTTGTCATGGACTCAGGAGAGAGGCAAGACATGAAAACAAAATGCTGGTGTATCTATTTAAATCCCGATTTTCCCTGTCAATTCCTACCTGGTAGTCCACAGTATGTCTGGCTCCACCCTCAGAAAGGAGCAGCAGTGTGGTGCTCGGTGAGGTGCCATTTCATGTTGTGAGTCCTGCTGGGTGATTCCTTGAGAGCAGCAGTCCTCCAAAGAGGTCCATGTATTTCCAAGCAGGTTTGATGAACATCTTGAAGAAATAAGAGACATGCAGTGCCTTAGGAGTGGGGAAAAAACTGATTCAGCATAGTATCGCAATATTTTACATGATATTATATCGGTTCAAGACAGCAAAAGATCGATATTATATTGGCCTATATCGCAAATATGAAATGTAGTCTATGGTACTTGTGAATAAAACTAAATCCATTCCTCTATCCGTCGACTGGATGGTGCTGCTGCACAGGAGCAGACACATGGTTCTGGCTTTTCCAGGTAATGAGCAACATCCCAGTGAGTTATTGACAAAGTGAGGTAATCAAACACGGTTTTAATGGTATTTAAAATATTAAAAATATAAAATTTTACCACGGCTTATCATTTTACCAGTAACCCTTACATTCCTAATGGTAACTGTAGCCTGGGGAAGTTCAAACTCCACATGGGACCTTCACATCTACACAGAATCTGATATAATGGATATCATAAAGTTGAAAAACACTTGGTTGAACATTTTTTTCCATGTGGGAGACCCTATAAGAGGAGATGTGTTTTATAAAGTAGTGACACTTACACTGCAGATAATATAAGGCTCTTTATGGCAACACTACTTTGGCACACAACATGTTGTGTTTCTGCTGGCAGCACGCGTATCAGCTGTACCATCTGCTCCAGTTTCTTTTCAGTCACAGTTGTCGGCAGGATTGTATTTTTCATATGATACACCTAATCAGAAGATCAAGCTGTATTGTGTTCGTCCTACCTGTTGTATGCAATGGAAGTATCTCCTATTAAACTTCTCTGAAAGTTTCTGTCCTCTGATCTCTCAAGGTGATTGTAACCAACATGCCAGCACTCATCATTAAATAAACAAATGTATCCTGTCGCTCAAAGCAACACAAGAAAACTGTCTAATCAATTATTCACTCACATTAACATATCACAGGCTGTGCTTTTAGGGGCAATTTAGAGTTTGGTTTCTTGCCCAAAGACACTCAACAAAGAAGCAGCCAAGGATCAAACTGCCAACCTTCCAATTAAAAGCAGCCCACTGCTCAGAGCCACAGGTGCCCGGTGTACATTATCGCTTCATACTTTGTTAGCAGTGCAGAAACAAGCAGGTACAGCACAGCTGAGTGAGCCAGACTAAGAGGCAGAGACCTACAATTTAGATGAGAAAAGATGTCAGGAGCAGGGATAGGACATGATGTTCAAATATAAGAATAATCATTAATTTATAAGATTTAAAAGAATTCCTGACTCATTATGTATGAGGTTTAGAGATGTGTAGATTCAAGTATAACACTGGGGTTAATACTTATTTGTTCAAGAGGGAATAGCTGAATGCTAGTCACTGTTTTATGTTACTTTATTTTAAAATGATCTAATCTGCAGAACACAAGCAGAAAACATCTTATTGATATTTTTAGTTTATGTAAATATTGCCACAACAGCATGTATTTCTTCAGATCACAGTCTGATATATAAAGTTAAGTGATTGCAAATGATTGCAGCCTTTCATTCCACAAAGTGCTTTCTAGATACAATAGTGTTGTCGGACTTCGCTTCTCACCCAATGAGACAGGGTTTTTTTATTTTGTCTTTTTTATATTTTAAATTTGACATTATCTGACACCACTGTCAGGAATTTAAATACATATTTTTCTTTCCTGAAAACAAATTTGCAAGAAATGCATTTCTCTGAAATCACCCCTGCATCTAAAGTTCTCGATGGTGACTTATCATCTGAAAGAGAAAATAATAAATAACTTGCTAGTGACCTTACAAGTTATGATAATAGAAAGTGCAAACAGTCTTCTTTGTTGTTGTTTGGTTTTTTTTTTAAATAAAGTTTAGCAGAGATAAAGAATCGAACAATGTTGCATCAGGGTTGGAAACTATCCACTATAAACAGGGATTTTTGTTTCAAGTGATTTTATTTTTTGAAGGGAAATGTTTATTGAAAATGTTGATTAAAGTAATTTTACCATATCATTTTACGAATGGTTGGAGCCTCCAGTACAGAAGTGAAATAATTTGATTAAACCGAAACTAACGTGTAATTATAATATGAAATGTCAAGGACTCGGAGTATCGCTTTAATAATTTTATTTCCCCAACAAACAAACCTGTTGTGTAGCTGAAGTACGTCTGCTAGTTAAACTAATGGTCTAACTCTGCAAATAGTTGATATATGGATTATGGTGATGCATAGGAACTGGAATTAACTTGGAAAATCTTTAGAGAGACGGAGCTAAAACCCGTCCTGAGTCTGAGTTTTAGTGTGTTTGATACCAGGGTTAACTCTAAGCATGCAGCTAAGCTAATCAGCTGAAAGGAAAGAAAAGGAAAGGACCAAAAAAAAGGACTGAGTGAAGCTGCACAATGAAGTCCAGAGATGAACATGAAGAGGTAAAGGGCAGATGATGTTGCCCACAGGCAGTCAGAGTCCCAGAGTTCACTGCTGCTCCTCTTCTCTCCCAGCTCGCTCTCTCGTGTTGCATCTGCGGCTCTCTTCCACTCATGTAGTGCACACAGGCTGAGCGAGCTTAACAAACCTTTTCCATTACTGTAATGACCTTCATGACTGAACACCTCAGGAGCACAAGTCTGAACAGGACTGCTTCCACAGCACCACCATTAACTCCATCCCCACGGGTAGGCAAAGATCACAACACAGAGAGAGGAGGCTACAGCAGGGATGTAGCTCGTCATCGATCACAGCGCCAACACTAAAACTAAAAAAACAAGTCGGGAGGATGCAAGTCAACCCAAACTTGGTGCTCCAATGGTGTAAAACCATCTGTTTAAATTTTGATGCAGTAGCAGCTTTAAAACAATAAAAATAAATGTAAAAAAATGTAAACACCATCTCTACAAAGGATTATTCTTATAAAGTGATGCAGAGCAAAATAAGAGAGGTTTTATAACAAAATGGTCAGGCGAGAATTTTGAAATAGACTGCATATTGAGCCAAAGGTCAAAAATATATGTATTTTGTCAAATAAAAGCAAAATTTAATTGTATCTAACATGCGTATGCAGCACTTTCTTCACGTAACAACCTTTTTTGGGGCGTTGTTGTGACATTTTTGACTCAAAAATGCCTATAAATAAGCCTAAAAACTGTAATATTTGATGGTCTGACATCTCCATTGAGGCCTCATGCTGTAACATATAAGGGCTATATCTCGCCCGTTGATTGGCTGATTTGGATGATTTACACCTATCGACTCGTCTGAGCCAACAGAATTGAGTTGAAGTGCTCAAATCCCTCCCCGATGTATTATTGGCCAACCAGAACGGCCAAAATCAGCTGGATTCGGCCCTCCTTGGCTTCGCTCGGCTTGTATATAAAGAGATCCAGGATCCGGTAATTACGTAAAAATTCAGTTCTTTTGTTCCCCTAAAAAACATGGAGGCTATAAACAGATTGATGGAAAGATGGATGGATGGATGGCTTGTTTACCTAACAGTTGGATGGATGGATGGATGGATGAATGGATGAACAGACAAACACTCTTTAAGTTGAGTTAAACTGACACCTTTGTCAGGTAGAAAATAGGAAAGAAGGAAGGTATCTTGAGTAGTTACGTGTTAACTGAGGTCATGAGAAACATCAGTGAGATAATTAATGTTTTTGTGGTGTTGGTAGCTTCGGTTGTGGACTCCGTTCTCTGAGCCTTAAGCTGTTGAGACTATTTGACAAAAGTTTTAATAATTTAACTTAGAATACTAAAAAACTTTACACTCCAAATATCTGCTCTTCTGGTGTCTAAAACTGAAACTCATGAGTTCCATTTGCAGGCAGTACTCACCGGCTGTATGAATATTTCAGGAGTTATTGGTCGCTCATTTCTCCTCCTAATACTGCCTGTGAAGTGAATCTTGATTTCTGCTGTAAAAGATAGAGACAAAAATCTATAATCCTTACCCCCTAATATAAATGAATTCTTAAGTTTGCTCAAACTGTTGTGAGGTTTCAGCACTTTTTTCTCAGTATTTCAGACCCTCGTTTGCTGCGATGTGTGTCGTGCAATGCAAGTAGATACACAGAGTCCACTGGGAGGCAGGGAGACAGCCAGCCAACCAATGTGCTGCATTAGACTGGCAAGGTAGCTATTAATAATAGATGAAATAAAGTAGAAACTTCTGGAAAAGAGCTTCTTAAAATCCCTGATGATTTCAGGGGGGGGCACCGCAGGGTGGAAGCCTAATGACCATGATGTGGATAAAAATCTACAACCTCTGTGACTCCTGAAATGAACCACTGTTGTGCCATGGCTGTTGCACTTCGTCTGGCTGAGCTGGATAAACAATTCATGGACATCTGTGCAGTATTATAAGTTAGAGGTAGTGTTTAAAATGATATCATCATGATAGAGGGATTTGGCTTTAGCTGATCCAGCACTCTAAACAAACTGGCTCATTTAGAGAACTCATAGTGTAACACAGCACTGCAGAGAGTTTTTCGCCAGTTTAAGGCAACAAAGTTGTGTATTTATGCTGCCAGTGGCCATGTTATACTATCTGATGGTCCGATGGTATTATGGTAAACAATTCCATTTTTGTTTTTACAATATTCCACCAAATCAACCCTGTTTTAAAGCGCTATAACAACAAAGCTTTTGTCTAAGGCTGGGTTTGTGTGTTCGATTTGGCAGCGACAGCCCAAATCTGGGAGGAGGGTTTTTCTACAGCACATCTAGAGAAAAGGGTTCATTCTGCCTGCCGTTAACTTTTCAGTCTACGGCACAAAGTAAGATTAGGCCTGAATAAATCTGTATCAAACTTTGGACAAGCACATGGTATGTTCATGACAACTAAACTCTCCACAGCGTCCCAGTGATCAGACCATGTATGAATCAGAACATGTTTGTCACATGTTGTGTAACTCACCACAGAACATGCTTTGTGATTATTTGATGAGCAGCTGTTATCAGTGTCCCACTGAATGAAGACTGTATTGACACAAAATGGTGTATTACCAAACCATCTCTGCAGTGTTTTCTGCTCAGACATGCATGCAAAATGTGTGAATCCTTAGCAGAGCTGGTCAGTAAGTTATTTTAAGATAAACTGATATGGTTTCAAATGAGATATTTGCCAAGGCAATATGGTGAAAGTAATATATACTCCTTCAAAAACAAGTCTGGAAATACTATTTCAGTCGATTATTTCCCCCTTTAATATAACCAACTGGTGTTGTACTTTACATCGTTGGAAAGCCTGATTAGTCTCCTTTACAATGAGGGACCATCTTGTAAGTATCATGCATTTGCTGAATGAGCAGCACAGAATAATTTGCCAAAATCTCCTGCATAGTAGTATTAAAGTTTGTTTTCTCACCTTAACTTTATTGACTCCTTAACATGGTGCCTACTACCAAGTCGCCTGATTTGAGTTGTTTAGCAGACTAGCCACACATCTCTCATTTAGTTGGCCCGTCAAGCTCTCATCCCCACATGTCAGTGCCCCCCACAGGATACCTCCATGTATTTCACACTCTTTCTGGGAACTGGGACAACCAAAGCAGCATCCTACATAAAACCTTGATGTCAGAGCGTGTAGCCTCTGTCTCCAGAGCTTCTCTGAGCCCCAGCCTGCTGGCCAAATACAACTGCTGGCTTGACTTAGGATGTTGTCAAATGTTGGTCTTTGTAGGAGGCAACTACAGCCAAGAAGCTTTTCTCTGAAGTCCCCCGTGGAGCCTGATGTGCTGTTGGTCTGAGCCGACACCGAGATGCTCTCTGAGATGTTTTCTCTGCTGCTTTCTCACGTACCATGTCTCCCGACCCCTACTCCCTCTCCTCCTCCATCTCCATCTCCTTCTCCATCTTGCTCCCCCTCCCCTCCTTGATCTTTCCCCCCCTCTCTCTCCATCACTCTCACCCTCTTGTCTCCCCTCTCTTTCTTCCAGCCTCCCCCTCATTCCTCCGGCTCTACAGAACACTTACATTGCAGTACACTCACCGTCTCAGACACTCCAAAGGGAGGTGTTCAACTGGTACATTATGTCTCTTGAGTATTTCTCAGACTAATGGAAAACACTCAAAATGCCCGAGCATTCCATCATTCCTCGGGTAAAAGAGAAACTCTTCGTCCACATATTGCCTCCGTAAGGGAAAGTTTTTTACCAACAAGCTGCAGCAGACGCTAGTTTTTCAATCTGACTGTGAGCACTTTTCAAGTTTATTCTCTCTCTGCGTCTTGTTCCTCCACATGCTGTGCTCTGAAGATTAGCATGAGAAGTCATTTTCACATAGCTTTAAAACATTTGTATATTCACTGTAAACAACTTAGAGGATGTACTTAGGAATGCTTGATGGCACGCTCGGGACTGTTTGGCATTACATGAAGGAGTGGTAACACTGAATGCAAAATTAATTTAATTCAAGGACTTTAGCTGTTTGAAACATGTTTGCAGGTTGAAAAACAAACAGACAGTGGAGTGAATAACAATCAATGGAGCTGGAGCTGTGAGCCAGTGAGCAGCAGAAACACTCTGTGATGTCTGTGTGAGTGTTAAAACAATACTTTAAAGCAGGTAGACACATAAGGATTTCCTAAATCTGAAGAGATTTTTTATCTTCACACATGATAAAACTGAACAGTTTTGATCATACTGTTTGTGGTGTGCTCTGATAATCTCATCACAGCACACCACACACAAAACCATTCTGTCCCACCACAGATCTAGAATCTAGTCCTCCAAGACAGAAATCTGACGTGATCAAACATGATCTAACAGAAACAAAGAAGAAATACACAACCAGAAAACACAACACGCAACATGGAAGAGGACATATGAGAAGAGGGAATGATGGTGGTCTTGGGGCTATTTTTGGCAGAAAAATCCAGAACTAAAAAAAAAAAAGAAAGTGAAAGAATCCTGGAGACAGCGTGAAAACGTGAGCTGGTCCTTCATATCTGAGGTCCACAGAACTTTATGTTTCAGGTCGGCCATGTTTGTTTTTATTTACGCGTAATTCCTAGTTCCTCAGTCCGCTCGCTTCTTGATTGGCTGAAGATTTTTGGTTGTAAATATTGAACAAGTTTAATTTTTATGATTGTCGGTCTCAACCAGATGCAGAAGTGACTATCAGGACAAATTCACTCTTAAGACACCTCAGACCACAGGATAATTTTATAGGTTAATCTTGTAAGACACAAAATAATCTGGTATTTGCCGTCCTTGGTCAGGAATGGGGAAAGTCGGGACAAAAACAGCCCGATAATCTTTATGTGTGTACTCTGCTTTACTTCCATTTCACATCCCTCTGAGTTTTTTACTGTCCCTTCCTGCTGGTTTATCAAGAACTGGAGGCCTTTTGTCTTTGGTTTGTCCAACCATCTGCCTGAACCATTCATTGAACGTAATATCTAAAAGGGTTATTTTTTTTTTCATTATTATCGTTATTATCTTCAGAAATAAGAATATAAATCAAAGTTGTTCTTTATAAAAAAAAAAAACAATGCCAAACTCAGACACTCTTCTGCACTGAACATAGTTTTACACTCACTGCTCTCTATATTTATTATTTTTTTAATCTTTACATGAAATATGATCGCTGATATAATGCTTTCTACAATTTTTTTTTTGTAATTTAGTTTTTATTGCTTTTTAGAACATTAACAACAAAGCAATCATTATAAATAACAAGAGAAAACAAAACTAAACAGTATACTAAAATAAAGAGTAGAGAAATAAACCAGACATTTAACCAAAACATACCAAAAAAAAAAAGAATAAAAATAGTACATCAATAATAACATTCACAGGGTAAGCATTAGGGGCGTCCGTCACATCTCAATCATTCATATATCTGTATTGTCTTTCATATTTATTTTCATCATAAATGTTATTTCTTAATTTTTTTATACCTGTTTTGAAAATTTACATAGTACTAGAACATATCATCTAAGGGTTTCTGTTTTTCTTTAAACAGTGTTTTGTCTACATAAAAATGCACTTTCACAGATAAAACTATGTTTATCTTGATATTAAGATATATTTTTATGTATCTCTGTGCAGACAAATCAGCATTGCAAGCATGTTGAAATGTTTTGGTATTTTGTTCCAGTTGGTCAAAATGGGGACAAGGACTAGAGCTAAAAGATTTATCATTTTCGGATTGAAAGCGCAATTTCAGACGTGATCATGTGATCCCTAAAGCTGCAATTTTTTGCAGTACTCACGACTGACCCAGGATCTGTTGTGTCAACTATTTTACAAATACTATTTTACAAATTTGCAGGCAATTTGCATTTAAGAATGGCTTGCAAATGAATGGTTTACTCACAACTACGAATCGGTTCTCATTGTTCACTTAAAAGAGCCGTTCAAAAGAGTCGACTCGTTCGCGAACGTCACATCTCCACTGCAGAAGTGCTGGTAAGCAGGTCAACAACACAAAGCCTCTGTTTAGGAGTAGAAGTTGGAGTATCCCTTAAATAATGAAAACAGATTATTTATCATCAATATTAGATGATGAATAATGTGTTATGTGCTTTTGGTCATTGATTTCCTTACTGCTGTCTATACTGTAAACATAATGAATATTGCACTGAAGCTTGATTTGAAGAAAATCATGAATCAGGACATTTTAGCCTTTCTTGGATATTTGTGGGGACACAGGACACATGGCCTGAAAAACGGGATATCCCGTCAATATGTGTTATGATGTTAACACTGTAATCTCTGTTGGTTGTACAGTAACTGCTGCTCCCTCCACATGGCACCTTGTCATGTTGTTATCTGACATGATGCATACATGCTTTTCACATCACTGCATATGAACGCCAGGGACAGCAGGAGTGGCTGCAGGATGGTGCGATCAGGATACTCAGAAATGTTTGAGTCAGTGATTGAGGATGTAAGTGCCCTATTAACCCCCTACAATGCTGAATCCCCTGTGCTGTAATTTCTCAATGTAATTATGCTGTAATGCCACAAAAGAGCAACTGTATATAGGACAACAGTTACTGCCTCCCTGTGGAGATTGTTAGAGGTAATGTATACATGAAGCCTTGTTTTGATGTGGCTAAGATTTTAATATGAAGGAAAGGCCACAATAAGGATTCATTTCTTTGGCTCAAACATGTAAGAAAAAGGAGCTTCCTTGATATTTCAGATATTTTCACAACTATTTCTATACTCTGGATCTTTCTTCTCATTTTGGGATGTGTTTATTTGAAGAATACTCTGCAATAGAATAATTAAAAACAGCCTCTAAAGATAAATATTAAGGTAGATGACCTGTGACAAAGACCCGTTCCAAATCCAGACTAAGACACGGGGGATACCCGGCGTGTACGGCAGCCCGAGGTCGCCTCAGTGCTTCCCTTTGAAGATTACATTTGGCTGGGAGAGCGTTTCTGGAGGGGAAACGGAGACTGTTTATCAGGCAGATAAAAGCTGTGCAGTGGCTGAGGCTTTCTTTGATAAGTGAAATACGAATGTCAAAGTGTTGTGGAGATTAGAGCGATCACAGAGGAGATTTCTGTATTTATGTAGGTGATGAGACAGAAAATTAGTTTTTATTTGCGCTTGGATAAGCTGAAGGTGAGGGTGGGTTTTTGACAGGAGTATTTACATAACTGCTCTGATGTTACTGATGTAAGGGCTGGCAGATATGGATCAAAATTTATATGATTATATTTTCAGCTGAATGGTGATTGACAATTTAAATCTCACTGTCTTTTGTTCAGTTTTGTTTTGTTCTCTGTGGACAAATTCACACTGTGGTTTCAAGGTGATATTTCGCCTCCTCTGTGAACATCCTGGAGACAGAATGGGGGGAACGAGTTGACCCCCTCTCTGCTCCGTCTCCAGAGGTAGGAGTGATAATGAAGAGGTGGGAGACAGGAGTGCTGCGAGTGAGCATCCCTGCCTTTGTTTGTATGTGGGCACACGTGTTTCGAGGTGTAAATACAACAAAGACTCATTGCAGTGATTTTGTGTAATGGCTCTGTGAATTGGGCTTGTAAACAAATAAACAGTTGTCACAATAGCAGAATTGTTAATTTAAACATAACTGTTAGGAGTGGGTAGAAAAGCTGATATACTACAATTTTGCGATATTTGTAGGGCTCTATAAAATCTTATTTATTTTCCTCTCAAATTCAACTTTCATTTTTTTCCATATTCCATTTTTGCTGTTTACATTTTTTGAGAATATGTTTCTTAGTATTTTAAACAAATTTCACAGACTCTGTATAAAGTAATGAAATACAGACACTCACTCTCACATAATAATTGATGGGAAACTGCTCTGCCCTGTACTTTGGAGTTAGCCGGGAGTTTCATAGCTTCTTTGTCAACTTAGCCGGTGTCTCAGGCGGCCGCTTCGACATGTTTGCATTGTTAAAAAGAAAAGCTTTTACGTTAAATGATGGCCATTTCCATGATATTCTGCATTTATATTAAATTCTACTTTTAATGTCCAATTCCGTGATTCCGTCGGTGAGTGTGTGATCGCGGATTTTATCTGGCCCTATATTTGGTGTGGTGATATTTTATCAGTTTTAGACTGCCAAGTATAGATATTTTTCAATGTATTAATCTCAAACATTTAATAAAGCTTTTGGTTCTACAGAAATAAAATCAGTTACTCGTAAGTCCACTCAACGGTGCTGTTTAGGCATTTTGCAGGTAAGGTCAGAAGTGAGTTGGTAAACAAACATGGCTGCACAGGAGAGACAAAAAAGGAATTCCTAATCAGCCTTTAAGTCCATTGTGTGGACTTAGTTTGGACTTTGAAAGTGTAAGAAGAGATGGACTGACACATGGAGTTTGTGGGGAGTGATGCATGAGAACAAAACGCTGCAGAAATACAGCTCACCTGACATGGCACCACTGGAAGCTGGTGTGGTTGTAGGCAGAACTAAAATTTTAATTTAAGTTTTGTAGAGAGCTTTATTTTCGATAACATTCTATGGGCCAACATTGACCAAATTTGTATAAAGTGTTCTAAATGTGCTTATCAAATAAGACAGCATGCAAAGGAAAACACTTGGCTAATCAAATGCTGTTTCAATGTTTGGTCAATTTTGGCACTAAACAGAGTTCTCAATTGCCATCAATGAAACCAAATAAGAGGGTTTATCTTCAACAATCCTGTCCAACCCCCTGAGGAGAAGAGAGACTTAAACATCGATGCCAAAGCTCATTGAAGCTTTTCTGGGCAAGCATTTCAAAGCACTTCCTGTTTACTTCAAATTGTCTCCAATCTTCGGATGGTAAAAATGATGCTTTCATGAGCCAAGTGCTTACCTGAATACTTGATTTTACCCAAATGGCAAATTACTACTCCAACAATGTGCTTTTTTGTGAAAAGCACATTGTGAAATTTTTTGTGAAATTTCAGCTTAAACTGTAGAGATACTTAACTTGCTATGAATGGAAATTGAGATAATTTATTGAATTTCCAATCTTTTCAAGTTCAAGTTGATATGCTGTTTTTTAATGTTCCTCCAAACCAGAGTTTTAAATGAAGAAAAGCATCTGCAAATTTGCTAAAGTGGACATTGTGCAGAATGGAGATCCTGTATGAAAGTTGCTGTCAGAGTAAAATGCTTTATTTCCATTCTAACTAAAAATAGGGACACAAAACAAAACTTTCACAGTCTTGGCAGATTTTGAAAAGACTAGGAGCTAACTGTTAGCTAGCATGCTAACAGACTGGTTTCAGCAGATTTTCGACTGAAAGTCTGGTAATCACACACTTAACGGCACCTGATGAGGGATCACAGATTACACGGTCTGTCATTTGCTAAAGAATTCAGTCTTTTTTTTCCTTTTGGATGTAAATGCACTCTCCATTTCATAATCATTCTAGCAGGTCATGTTAATTTTGGAACAAACACTCTATCCATGATTATACCACCATAATACCTCTGAAACCCTACAGATACGAGGACCCTCTTGAAAACAAAATGCCACATCTCAAGTGGCAAACCTTATTAAATTTATATTCAGCAGAGACAAATGTGATGAGGACAGATTTATGGTGGGCCGATGGATCTGTCCCTACCTTCAGTTCATACTTTAGTCCCTTTGTCTCTGCCCACCTTCCTTCCTTCACCCACACCCCCAACACAGCTTCAGTGCACGGCTGTTCAACATGAGACTGGCTCCACTCCAAGACCTCCAACTGCTAAACAGAGGTTTTTATTCTGACCACTGTTACTGTGAGCCTCCTACAGATGCACTGTAGACTGGTTAAATGCTCTGATCATGGTAGATTCATGTTGGGTTTGGATGTATCTATCTATATATATTTATAGGTCCCACGTGCATGGCATACAGTTTGTGTAATTAAAGGCTATCTCAGTTCAGTTTTTATTGGTGATTAATACATTTATGATTGAACTGCGTTTAAAAAGGTCTTACATGATTATAATTTAATTTATATTTGCATCATTATGATTGACACGGTCATAGTATTTTTGTTAGTTCATGTTAATGATAAGTGGTAACGATAAAAAAGGATAAAAAAAGACCCCATAGCTTGATATAACATTTGCTATGAATTGGCACAATACAAATAAAGATTGTTCGAGACTGATTAAAATGCTGACAATAAAGAGTTAAAGATTGCTAAATATCATGATTTTAAGTATCCCCATACTTACTTCTTGTAAAATATTAAGAACTGCGATTAAATCAAATCAACACTCAAGTGTGGCGATGATATCATACCGTGGGATCACTGGCAATTCCCACCCCTACCCAATACAGTAAGCAGTATATACCGCAGTATAGGGTGTACTAGGGCTGAACGATTTCAGGAAAAGATCTAATTGCGATTTTTCTTGCAGATATAGCGATTTCAATTCGAATCACGATTTTCTTCAAATCAACCTTCAGTGCAATATTCACTATGTACAGTATAGACAATAGTAAGGAAATCAATGATCAAAAACTCAGCATTTGAGTAGTGTGGTCTCTGTTTTCATATGCATTTTATTCTCTTAAATTTGCTTTAATTTTACCAAATTGTCCTCTGTTTTCGGTGTTTGTTATTCTTTATATTTGAACGATTATACTGTGTTTTTATCTTGTGTTTTTTATTCTATTTTATTCCTACTTAGTAACCACTATGCAGCACTTTGGTCAAGTTTATTGTTTTTGATAATGTGCTATATAAATAAAATGGATTGGGTTGAATTTGGATCACCCATTTCCACTAACAGCCATGAGAGGCAGGAGATTGAGCCCTTCCAAAATACGAGTACAAAGAGACTTTACCGCAATGCTCTTCTATGGAGAAAAACATTAAAATTCTTCTTTATACGTTTCATGTTTTGACCAAAACGTTTTGTATGCAAATTTGTCTCCTCTCTCTGTCCAGATAATGAGGCCCAGCTTACAGCACGTGAACGCTGTGATGGAGAATGTGCTTACACAAGCCTTCGCTTCACCAGGTGACTCCATTTCTTTATTCATACAGAAATGCAGAAACACACATGCATCACACACAGAAACACTCACGTACGGGAAACATCCAGAAAAGCACAGGAGCCCAGAGAAGATAAAGTGAACACGCACAAATGTCATATAAATACTCATATGTGCAGAGAGACAGCACAAACAGTTGATTAAAGTGGACCATATGCCTGTATCACCATCACAGCATTACCGTTTCCTCTGTAGCAGCGGTAGCCCTGTGGAGTCTATTTCTTTCTCAGGGTGTTAATGAGGGAGGGACAGGCTCCATGATTCAAACCCTACAGAGCTGCCTCCTTTTAATAAAGAGAAAGCTCGACTGTGGCCCCGCTCATTTATAATGTCGACATGTCAACCAACGTTTTCACAGCAGAGGAGCTACAATGAGAGAGGAGGCCATGAAAAGTGTGTATTAAAAACAGGGTCAGACAGAGTTTTACAGCCAGGCAACAAAAATCTGCTCAGGCACTATTATGTACACCATTAGACCAGGGCAGGCACCTCCATCATACTCATATGGCACCTACATCGATTCCAAAAATCAACAAACTGTAAACATGAAGAAAATGTGACAGAGTCTGCCAAACCTCTTTCAGCTTGAGAAAGAAAAATAACGCAATACACTAATAAAGATATGTCATAGGAATAGTTCTACCTAGCCTTAGACTGAAGTTCTAATATACACTTGGGTGCAACTTAGACACATCATCAGTGATGTATCCTGGGTTCAATTGGTGTTTCGGGTCTCACAACATCAGACACCCTCGCCCAGGTGACCCAGCCGGGGTTGATCAGTCCCCAGCTTGTGTCTAAGTAGCTGCTACGGTCCACGGATCTCCCCTCTTGATCCACAGCCATCTGGACGCCTTCTCTGCTGTGTCTGTGATGTTTTTGATGGCTCTTCTGTTTTGCAGTCCCTTCACTCCCAGCATCTTGAGTGCCCTGACGAGAGACTGGCCCACGAATCCTCTGCACCCGACCTCGATGGGGTTGCATCAGTCCTCCATCCCCTGCTCCGGCACTCGCCTGCCAGCTCCTCGTACTTAGCCCTCTTCCTCTCAAAGGCCTCCTCCATCCGGTCCTCCCAGGGAACAGTCAACTCCAACAGGACCACTAGCCTTGTTGTTTCTGACACCAGGACTGTGTCTGGCCTGAGTGTGGTCACTGCGATGTTCTCTGGGAATCTGAGCTGTTTCCCTAGGTCGACTTTCAGCTGCCAGTCCCGAGCTGATGCCAGCAGCCCTCCTGCTTGGCTCTGGCTCTTCTATGGCTTCTCTCCAGCTCTAACAAAGGCGATGGACTGCCTTGATGGTTGCTGGTGCTTGCTGGTGGAGATCCCTGTGCTGATGACCTCTGCGATAACCCGCAGCACTTGGTCATGGCGCCAGCGGTAGCGCCCTTCTCCTAGTGCCCTTGGGCAGCAGCTCAAGATGTGCTCCAGCGATCCACTTCTCTGGCAGAGAGGGCACAGTGGATTCTCGGCCAAGCCCCAGCGGAAGAGGTTGGACGGGCTTGGGAGGACATCGTACACCGACTCGATCAGAAACTTGATCCGGTGTGGCTCAGATCGCCATAGCTCTGTCCACGTTATCTTCCGGTCAGCTGCCTCCTCCCATCGGGTCCACGCCCCCTGTTGCCGCATCCCTACTGTCCTACTACAGCGGGCTTCCTCCACCCCGGCTCGGATCTCCTGCTGGATCAGCTGACGCCTCTCCTTTCCCTGGGCCTTGATGTAGTGAGGTCTTGGGTTGCTCCCTGAAGCCTGCACGGCCGGAAGCCACTGATCCCATCAGCTTCCTGTGTCGCAGGCGGGACTCAGCCTGGTCCACTGCCTCGTGAGCCTTCCACTTCCTGCCGGTTCTTACTTCTATGCCAGCCGAGGAGACTTTGATGTCACTGGAGTCCCTATACAGCAGCACCTCTCTTGCTCGGGTAACCATAAACTCCTCCGTCACACTACTGAAGGGCAGTTTCAGTTTGTTGTTTCTCCCGTACAAAGCGATGCTGCTGAGACTTCGCGGTAAGCCCAACCACTTCCGCAGGAAACAACTTACCTTCCTCTCGAAGCCCTCAACGGTGGTCATTGGCACATTGTAGACCAGCAGAGGCCAGAGGAGTCGTGGCACGATGCCATGTTGGTAAATCCAGGCTTTGAACTTACCTGGTAGCCCTGACTTATCCACAGCTGTCAGCCAGGTTCCCAACTCCTCTGATGTTGCTTGGAGTGCTGCAGTGTCCTTCAAGGTGCAGTCAAAGATCTTGCCCAGGCTCTTGACTGGACTCTCTCCCACAGATGGAATCTGGGTGCCTCCAAGTGAGAAGCGAAACAAGTCTGTAACCTTCCCCCTCTTCACCACCAGGGACCTCAACTTTGCTGGCTTGAAGGTCATCCGGGCCCAGTCAATGAGATGCTCGAGGCCTTGAAGGATCCATCGACATCCCGGGACTGATGTTGTAGTCACTATCAGATCATCCATAAATGCTCTGATGGGGGGCTGCCGCGTACCTGAGTTGGTGAGCGGGCCTCTGCACTCCACCTCTGCTGACTTCACCAGCATATTCATGGCCAAGGCGAACAATATCACAGAAACGGTGCATCCAGTGATAATGCCTTTCTCGAGCCGATGAAATGCAGATGTTACCGTTCCAGAAGTGACTCTCACGCTGAAACAGCTGTAGTAGTCCAGTATGAGGTTCTTGATCTTACCTGGAACGTGGTGTCGGTCAAGCGAAGTTTCCACCAGCTTGTGTGGAATGGACCCGTAGGCATTGGCGAGGTCTAGCCAAAGGACTGCCAGGTCTCCTTTGCCTTCCCGTGCCTCCCGGATCAGCTGGGTGACAACTCCTGTATGCTCGATGCACCCTGGGACCTTCGGAACTCCCCCCTTCTGCACAGAGGTGTCGATGTAGCTGTTTCTAAGGAGGAACTCCGTCATGCGCCGGGCAGTGATACTGAAGAATATCTTGCCCTCGGCACTGAGGAGTGAGATGATCCTGAACAGCTCGATGGTGCTTGAGTTCTCCTCCTTTGGAATCCAGACACCCTCTGCATGTCCCCACTGCTGTGCTACCTTCCCCCTTCTCCAGATGACTTTGAGGATCTTCCATAGTCGCTTCAAGAGTCTGGGGCATCTCTTGAAGACAACATACGGCACTCCGCTTGGGCCTGGTGCTGAGCTCGATCTAGCTGCTCTGACAACCTGCTCGACTTCTTTCAAAGTTGGCTCCTTGGTGTCAAATGCCATGGTGGGTTCTGGCGGAGTTATCAAGGTCTTGCATGGCCCAAGATCTTCTTCTCGAGCGCTGTCACTGTAGGTGGCTCTGAGGTACTCGTTGACCTCATCTTCAGTACACACGAGGTGGCCGTTTCTTTTCTGCCCGAGGATCTTCTTGGTGAAACCAAAAGGGTTCGAGATGAAGGCTGCATGTTTCCTGGCTCTCTCCCTGCCCCTTTTCCTGTGCCACTCGGCACGACGGAGGGTGGTGAGTTTTTTCCTCACGATGTTGCGGAGTTCTGCCAGCCCAGCCTTTTCCTCCTCCCTTGCCTGCTTAAACTGCCTCCCAAGCAGTCTGAGCTCCTGCCGAAGCTGGCTGATCTTCACCTCCCGTCTGTTTGGCTCCCCTAGACCTCTGGTTAGCTGTTGTTCCTTTATGCCAAACCTTTCAGCACCGATGCTGATGATCATTGCAGACATCGTCCGCAACTTCTGGTCTGCATCTCCCCTTGCGGCAGCTTCAAGGACTTGATCCAGATCTTTGTCAAACTGGAGCCATTCGCCTTCCTTGGTGGCACCAGGCCACAAGACCCTGTGATGTTCGGAATGTCTGGTACAGGGAGGGGCTTGTGGAGCATGGAGGGTCTAGGCACTGTGGGTTGTCTCCTGGCCGGGCTCCTCCTGTGTCTCACCAGGTACTGGACCTGTGCGTTGCACCACCTGCTTCCCTGTCAAACATTTCTTTCTGGCCTGATGGATCTTCAGGCC
Organism: Cetoscarus ocellatus; assembly: GCA_037902135.1. Classification (NCBI taxonomy): domain Eukaryota; kingdom Metazoa; phylum Chordata; class Actinopteri; order Labriformes; family Labridae; genus Cetoscarus; species Cetoscarus ocellatus. Next base: position 457,719 of record JBAMNC010001200.1, read on the forward strand.
ATGCTGGTTCTTGCAGACTTTGCCACATGAACAAACTGCACTCGTTGTCTTTTTTCCGTTAGCATGGGTAATTGCCTGGTGGTCCGTCCTGTTGGGGTGCTCATCCTCCCCCCCTCTCGGGCACCCCTGGGGGTATAATTCAGAAGAGTTTTCCGTAGCCTCCTTGTGGGTGCTCCCTCATGGGAGCTGCAGTTTGGGTTGCTAGCCCTCTCTGCCCCGGTTACTGTCTTTCCAGTTGTCGGCTGTCTCTCCAGCAATCACCATACTTTCATGGTCGTCATCCGTCCTGTTCCCGGAGGTCACTGGTTTGGCCAGATCAACTAGTTCTATTATACACTTGGGTGCAACTTAGACACATCATCAGTGATGTATCCTGGGTTCATTGAAGTAATTTATTCTGCTCGTTGCTATTACTTACAGACCATACTTTTCTTTAATTGTTTCTCTGAATCTCTTGTAATGGAGCATTTGCACAGAGAGAGGGCTTTTACACTGGCATGGTTCTGGTTCTGGGACCAGGTCCACTTTCTAGCGAACCAGCCCGCGTTCATACTAGTTTAAGCAGAACAAAAGTGGGAAGGCGTTATTCCGTGTTACTCGGGTGGAAGTAAACAACACACTGGCAAAAATAGCGGATCGCACGCATCCATATTCAGAAAGTGTCTGTTGCTTTACTTGAGGTTGTTTTCATCCAGCAGTCAAGCACAACTGTTTATGATGAGGAGACATAGATAACGTATGTAGAAGGCATCTGATATGGAAAAAGTGTGTGTTTGTTCATCTACGTTCTCGACGTCCTGCTCATTTTATCAACATAGAATACGATATGCCCACCGATGAAAATGAAACCGGTACAGAGCCATGCTAATGTGAAAGCCCTGAGCATGAGCTAATGGTAAATAATATATCTGGGGAAAACCAGTAAACGTAAAATATGTTTACTTCAAAAACTGATAAACACTTATTGTTTTATTGCATTCAAAAATAAGTTTTGATTGGCTTTAATTCTGTATCACAGTTATTAAATCATATGTAACCAGAAGTGCTCATTGAGCATAAACCTCTGCCACGGCATTTCCAACATTGTCGGGCGAGTTGTTGTCAAATGTAGAAAACTGCCCTATTTTGCACGATTAAGAAACCATTTAAAATTTCCTGGTTCAGATCATTGCCAAAATCCTATCACTTCTTTTTTTGTGCCATGAACAACATTCCTTGAAAATGTCATGAAAATGCATTGAAAAGTTGTCGAGCTTTGTAGTAGAAATGCTGAAAACTGTTTAAAGACTCACGCTCTAACAATTAACACCCGTTTAAGATTGATACAATTTAACTGGGTAATGAGAACATATATTTCCACTGTACAACTGAATAAATTTGATCCCAATATGTCTGACCTATGTTACAAAAGTAATAATTATCAAGGTTCATTATATCACTGTTTATGGAACTGTGATAAAATCCAAAAATTCTGGAGGTCTGTGTTAAAATATATCTCTCAGATAACATCAAGTCTGGTACCATTATGTCCCAAGCTATGTATTTGAGGCATTTATCCTGATGACTGTTCTTTGTCTTGCAATGAGAGAAAAATGGTTGACCTTTGCTCACTTCAGGCCAAACGCCCTATTGCTCTGTGTTGGAAGAATGTTGGCTGCCCCTCTCTCGATTACTGGTTAACTAATTTATCCTCAAGTTTGGCTCTTGAGAAACTGACTTATGTTGTTAGAAAGAAAGCCACTGAATTTTATAACATTTGGAAGATGTTTTTAGAACTGATAAAGAATGGTGAAACTGAAGGGGATATTGAGAGAATGGGTTAATTACAAACATTTCATTTACTGTGGGATTGCACGCTGTAATGTACAGGACTTGTTTGTTACTTCTCTGCCAAGTGTTGATATGTTTAATGTTTGATGTTTATGTTTAAATGAAAAAAATTAATAAATATATGCTTTAAAAAAAAAAAAAAAAAAAAAGAAATGCTGAAAACTGCCCTCTTGCAATGTTAACAAATCCTTTAAAAAAAAATCCTGGATCCGCACCTGTATTTGGATCACCACCAAAATCAAACCATTACCTTCCCGTGCCATGACCAACATTCCCCAGAGTGTTGTGAAACTTTTTTAATAACTTTTAGAGTCATCCTGTTCACAATCTAATAAACTTAGAAACTAACAAACGCTGGAAAAAAAAACATAACTTTCTTGGCTGAGGTAATTGTTTGTGTTTGAGCCAAAACACATACATTGTTTATTTTATTTATATTTCATTTGCAATTTTAAACGGTGTGGAAAAAAGTTTTATGTGATCTTCTTGGTAATCGTGGTTGGCCTTTCCTAATATAGACCTACAGTAGCTAAATCTTTGTAAAGTTGAGGCTCCTGGTGACAAATATGAAGAAATTTCTGAATCTCAAACAAACTGAAGGACTTAGCTGCATCTAGCGGCTGCAAAAGGTGAAAATTTCGCACCCCTACTCAAGTAGTTACAAGGAATTTTGGTACAGAAAACCTGCACCTCACTGGATATTTTCTCTTTTTGAACCATTCTCTGTAAACTCTTCCTCTCCTCTCTGATGCTCAATTTGAACTTCAGCAGGTCGCCTTGAGTATGTCTACTTACATACATGCACTGAGTTGCTGCCAAGTGATTGGCTGATTGTCCATTTACTTAATGAGTGGCTGAATGGATGTACCTAATGAAGCATCTGGTGAGTATGTAAGGGTAGAATATCAGCAGTAAATATCTGCAAAAAGTTTCAGGTCAAACAAACTCAAAATAGATCAGACTCATTGTGACCTGTGATTGGTTAAAATGAACTCAGTGAAATAAGAGCGAGTTTATTTCATCATCCTCGCTCTGCTTCACTTGGATCCAGTGAGAGGAGAGAAAAAGCCCATAAAAGGGTCTCCTCTCCAGAATTATTTAGAAATTACGAAGCGTGTGTCTAATCGAAGCATAAATAGGACAATCAATATTTGGCGATAAGACAAGATGCAGCTCTGATTAAAAGAGACTGTTGGCAGCGACTGAACAAGGCTGGAGTAGTTAATAAAGAGACAATGCAGGAAAGTTGGCAATCAGAGAGCGTACTTACAGGCTGTCATGAGACAACAGCTGTGATCAGTAAATAAATGAGCTCCGCAGACGTCTGAGTTAAAACAATGGCTGCAATCAGGTCCATCAGACTGGAATGATGAGCCAAACATGGAGGAGATGGTGAGGGAGCGATGAGGCTGTGAGAAAATATTCACAAAGAAAAGAGAGATACTTTAAAACCTTAAAAACATGATCAGATTAAAGGGAGCAGCTCGGTTTTTGTAACTAATGCTTTTTCCTGTAGCTGGTGAGCCTTTAAAACTCAATAAAGATATACCCAGAAATCACAACTCTTTTTTTTTTTTTTTAAACTTACCGTAATTTCTTGATTTTAACACGCACGTATTATACAAGCAAAATACTGAAAATATTTCCTCTCGCCAACATCGCAATTGCAACACATCTGATACAAAAAGACAAAATATTCTCTCTCTCTGTGAAACATTCCTGCCAAACTTGCGGAATTCTTATTAAACTGACTGTTAAACTGTTTTAATCAAATATTTTGGGACTTAATTAGTTTAACTTTGTGTAATCATCGTTGAATTCTCAAGTGTCAGCTCTCACTGGCAAATGCCAAGCGCTGCCATCTTGTGAGCGAGGGGACACAAAATAGCTGCGCTGTGATTGGTCGAAGACATCGGCATGTTGATAGCTGTTCTCTGATTGGTTGGTACACTACGACTGAGCATGCTCAAGCAGAAATCGAGTAATTGTACATGGGTGAAGCAAAAGGTGTGTCCGCATCCATTTGAGAGAGAAAATCGTGTATTTGTTGTGAAAATACTGAAATTTCATTGATTAAAGCTTTGAATAAAAAAAAAAAAATCCTGAAAATATGGGGTGCGTGTTGTAATCAACTGCGTTGTAAAAATCAAGAAATTATAGTAACTTTTGTAATTTTTAATATATAGGTTCCCAGTTCCCACCCCTATTCTCACCCTTCAGGAGGCAAATAATAGAGTTTACATTCAAAACTCTAGTAAAATATAGTCCACAAAAATACATCGATACATTCAATGATTGAATAAATGAGTATGTAAATTGAAAATCAAAGATTAAATAGTTGGATAAAAAGAAGAAAATAATCATAGATTACAAAAAATTATAGAACAAATTAAAAGAAAAGAAAAATAAATAAATAAAAATAAACTGATGCTTGAATTAGTATTGTCTACACAACATTACCAGATAATGGATGAACAATTCTGTTTTTTTACAGAAGAGTCTTTTTATTCAGACACAAATACCCACGTAGTCGTACTTCTCAATGAACAGAATTTCATAGCGATGCTCATTTGTAACACCATGGGGTCTTATTAGTAAAACTTCAGCTTCGTGACAGGAATACAGTGTGACACAGATATTAATCTCTCCATTAATATCTCACTCAGTTAAGATTATTAATACAATATATTTTCAGATTTTATCAGCTCATGCGGCTGACAGAAATTGAAAAATTGTTCAAATGCACCTCCTGGCATTGAGAGTCTCACCTTTTCAAACTTCAATAAATCATTTCATGCAATTATAACTATAGAAGTCCTGATGTTATAAATATATTCTGATGTATTTATTTAATTTGATTTTATTTTGGGGGCTTTCTGCCCTCATTGAGCCGAGTGGATAAATAGTAGATAAAGTCAGAAAGGGCAATAGAGAGTGTCACCTTTTCAGACTGAGTACCTTACATCATGGTTATATGAAGGAAGAAGTGATTAGATTTTGGTGCTGATCTAATACAGAAGCAGATCCAGGAACCTTTTTTGTAAAGATTTGTTAACATTCTGAGAAAGGGCAGTTTTCCACATTTTCGAAATGCCTAGGCGGATGTTTGTGCTCTCTGAGCAATCTTTGTCATCAATATTAATCTGCAATATTTTAGCAAAAACATCTGAATCAAGTCCAGTCACTTGATGCTCTTTCAGTGTTCCTGCATAGTTCAAATAAATATTTAAAATCATCTTAAAATGAGTTTTTTTTATCCTTTGTATGTGCAGTTATTGTTTTAAAATCTTGTTTTGTGGTCATCTCCTACAGAAAAGTTAGAGGGTCATAATGAACAACCTGTTTGATAAAAACCTCTAGCTTCCATCAGTTTCGAATCAACAGCGTACATCTATCAAACTACTTTATGCTTTGAATAATATAAAAAAAAAAACTACCAAATATTTTACAAAGCGGGAATGCATGAAATTGGATTTTTTGGGGGGTGACATGCTGATATTTCAAAACTGATTTAGAACCTTTACCAATATATGGAAATAACTGAAAGTAGTTTTTTTATTCCCCCTACTTTATATGCAAATGTACTTTTAGCAGTAACAATCAAATTGTGCTTCATCTTCCATTTTCAGAGCTGCACACACTATTTTAAGAATCTGTGACAGAAAATTAGCTTTAACTTTGGAACCTTTTACTTCTGAAGTTATGCAAATATGCAAAAAGTCCAAAAACTGCATGCTGAAACATGAGGCTGAAATGATGGCAGTAAATGTTAACAGAAAATTTCTTAACTGCAGATACCAATATTTAGCTTTTAAAGCAATTATCTGCTGATAAGTGACATACTGATTATTTTATGTATCCCTATTAGAACTCATGAGGGAGTCTGTAAACATCAGTGAAGATGGAGATGAATAAAATTTAAACTCCATCCATCCCATTATCTAGACGGCGTATCCCTTTAGGGGTCGCGGGGGGCAGGAGCCTATCCCAGCGGACATCTGGCGAGAGGCAGGCTACATCCTGAACCAGACCCCTGCCAATCAGAGGCCACATAGAGAGACAAAAAACCACTAACTCTCATACCTAAGGGCAATTTAGAGTCACCAGTTAACCTAATGAGCATGTTTTTTGTCTGTGGGAAGAAGCTGGAGTGCCCAGGGAGAACCAACACATGCACAGGGAGAACACACAAACTCTACACAGGAAGGCCCTGACCGACACAGGGATCAAACCTTCTTGCTGTGAGGCCCATGCACTACCTGCTGCGCCACTATGCCGCCAAATATTTAAATTCTTGCTTTTACTTTAAACCATACCCCATTTTTTTTATTTTAGCTATCAATCAATCAGTCAAACTTTAATTTTATAGCACTTTTCATACAATAGATTGAATAAGATAAGATTAAATAGACCTTTATTATTCCCTTTTGGAAACTCCCTCAGGTAAATTAGGATTTAAGGAACAGTTTGAAAAATAAATAAAAGATATATAAAAAGATAGATATAAACAAAAATACAAGGTGCATCAGAAAAGTTCCAGGACTGATGCCACAAAAGATTTATTTAGAATCCAAACTGCAAGTTTCCCCTTCGAAGTAATCCCCCTGGAGTCTAATTCACTTTCCCATCCTTCTCTGCCTCACTTTCTTGCACTCCTGGAAGGATTCTTCCGGGATCCTCCGCAGCACCATCGTCACGGCCTTTTTGATGTCGTCCATGTCTTCAAAACGGGTCCCCTTGATGACCCCCTTGAGCTTGTGGAAGAGGAAAAAATCACACGGAGCCAGGTCGGTTGAGTAGGGAGGTTGCTCCAGCACAATGATGTTCTTCTCGACCAGGAACTGTCGGATGCTCAGGGCATTGTGAGCAGGCGCGTTGTCATGGTGAAGCAGCCATGATTTGTCCTGGTACAACTCTCGCCTCTTCTCGCGCACTGAACGAAGCAAACGCAGCAGTATCTCATTGTAGACACGCTGGGATTACTTTAATGGGGAAAACTCTTAGTTTGAAGTTTGGGTTTGAAATAAAACTTTTCTGACACCAGTCCTGGAACTTTTCTGACACACCTCATATAAATAAATATAAAATAAATTAAAATTAAAAAATTAGAAAAAAAAAATACGGCTACTGGCAAGTAGATACAAAAGTGCTTTACATAAACAGAGAACAAATTAGGAGAAAGTATGGGCAAAACAAACTTAATAACAATAATAAGAACAAACAAACAAACCCACATAAGCAAAAAAAAAAAAATAATAATACAATAAATAAACTAAAACAATAAAAAATGACTAAAATGTATTTTCTTTTAAATAAAGACCTTGATTTAACAGATCTGAGTATGTGTGAGCAAGGAACTGTGCAGCAAGCATGAATACTCTCCATAACCGGGACAGTGTTGCATTTCTAAATGAAACAGGAGAGAGATGTCCCTCCACCTGTACACCCACCCACAAAAACAAAGACTCTGGACTCTAAACTAGAAACATTTCTGACCCTGCAGCCAGATCAGAGCGATGCTCCATCTCCACTACAAAGGCTGTGTCAATATGTACAGTATTGTATGGAGCTCTCTCTCCCACACACACTAACACACTCTCCCACTCGCCCCTCTTATCGTCTCGGCCTTGGGCGTCCTGCCTCCACCACTCAGCACGGACACCTCAGAAGCCCGGTGCCATTAGGGAAGAGCCAGCAGCAGCTATACACTCATAAATATTGACTCCATTTCAACATTTCCCTCAGGAAGTGTTCCAAACGGCAGGTACTGCATTAGCAAACACAACCCCACGGTCAATACCCACCACCCTCCGTGGCTGAGGTAACGCTCGCTCTCGTGCTTGAAGAAGGAGCTGCAGTGAGCCCGCAGGACTCAAGGTGTTGTTGGGTGGTAAAGTATTTAATTAGCAGCAGTGATAAACGTCTCCCTGGTGAATGATCCCAGTTTACAGTTAACCATCTTGCAGGGCTGCTGGATTTCTTTGGAGGTACAGTCTTTTTCGTCTTGTCGCACAAATGAATTGTTGTGACACCTGGAGAAATAAGAGGAACAAAAAGTGTCTCCCATGCTGCGGTGTAATGCTATCAAATAAAACAAAACCGTTCATCACTGCAGCACCTGAAGACTCTGAGGATTGTATTCTCCTTCCCCTGATAGGTACGGTTAATTAAAAGTGTTTCCTCGCAGGCGGCGTAGAGATTATATGCGGCCCTTTTTTAATCTGTCAGGGAAGCCTCCCCGTTTGGGCTTGTTAATCAATCTTATTTGGGCGCTAACTAATTACATTCTCCCATTCCAGAGATCAGGAACAGTGAATTATTTGAGGCGAGGAAGATTTCCTGAAGGTGGAGGAGCACTCAGGTGGAAGAATTAAGTCATTTGCTAATGAGAGAAAATGTGATTTGTTACCTCCACCATGGTTCATCAGCCCCGGTAGAGAGGAGGAGGGTCGACCCCGAGGAGGGGATGACTGGACTGCAGAGTGTGAATGAGAAGTTTGCTCTGACGTGGGAAGAGTCTGAATTATAAGGTTCAATTTCAGGAGTTTTTGCTCTGCAGTGTCTCAAATAATTAGATAACAACCAAACTTTTGTTACCTCCGCCAAGGAGGTTATGTTTGTGCTGGTGTATGTTTGTCTGATTACAGACAAACTACTGGATGGATTTACATGAAAATTTTATCAGATGTGTGGTTTGGTCCAAGAAAGAAACCATTAACTTTTGGTGGCGTTACAGTTATTTGTCTGGATGCAAAAAATTCCCAAAATTTCAAAAACTCCAACAAGTTCACATTAGGTGGAACTTTAAAAAATCATGTCTCTGCCACTTCTTGGAAAAGGGATCAATTGGAAGAAAATGGATTTGCTTCCAATTTCACATGATGTCCATGTCTCTATCATTAAGGTACATTTCATCCGGATCCGATTCACATTGTCACAAGAAAACATTGAACTTTATAATGGGAAATCCCATTGGCAACATTCAATAATTCATACAAAATGTAAATATTAAGTGATGTTCCCAAAACTTGTTGCGTTCATACAGGACAACAACCTCCATGTATGTGCTGAGTTTGGTCCGGATCCTGGCACTATTTTGGATCTGGTGATCCAGAATCGTATCTTTTTAGGGGTTGTGGAAAAGCCAATGCGGGAACTGAGCTGCTAAGTGCTTTTCTTGTCACGTGTTTTTTTGTTGAGTTACAGGTCCAATCACAGAGGTGCGTCACGTTAGCCACAGCCAAAGCCTCTGGGGGAAAAAACGCAGGGCAGGGAGCACCTGTGAGGCATCCAAATGAGTAGGAAGATAAAAACAGAATTTGAACAAAACCATGATATTCCTCTGATAAAACTGCAAGTGGTTCACCAAGGAAATCTCATCACCTTTCACTTTGCAGCTTTCTGCTTTATTAGTGGTTGCTATGGTAGAGAATGTTCACAGTCACTGGTGTCAAAGCAGCACTAAGTAAGATTCCGGCTTTTTAGCTCTCTAGGGGCCTCTCTGGTCGTTGAGTGTAACTGCACTGTCGTAAAACAGAGCGCCTCACACCAACGTGCATTTGTTGACATACAGAGGGAGGAGAAGCAAGCCGACAGGACGTCCCGAGAGACAAATAAACCATGTGGACTGATAAAGTACAGTATGATAATGTTTCTATTTGAATAAATCATCATATACTTACAAGTACAATATTAGCAGGGCTAAATTAGCATCAGTCGGACATCCTGCCTCGTCTTTCAGCTCAGGCCAGCGAGTGAACACTGGGCCAGTGTTTATCCCTGTCCGGGCACTTAGCTTGTTACTCTGCAGCTTTCTTTTTTTCGTCTCTTCTGATAAACATTTATTTTCTTCGGGTTTTTCGCTGCTTACGTCATGATAACAACACTACATGTGACTTTCTTCTTCTTCTTCTTGTTTAATGGTGGGTGGCATCCAACGTCAGAGGAGCATTACAGCCACCCACTATGCAGGAGTGTGAGCCAGAGGTCCCTATTTCCATCAGGAAAATAAGTGCATATTTACTTTAAACTAAATTCTGTTAATTAAATCTGTTTTTAAAATTCATAAACTGCTTTATATTCTCTTTTTCCCAACGTTTAGCTTTCACCTCGAGGGGGAAGTGACGTATGCCGTAAAGCAGTCAAAGCAGTAAAAATATGTAGTTTTTTAGTGTGGAAGTGTTCCTACCATCCACATCGAAGTTACTTAGTGCCAGTGAAGGTGATACAGACCCCTTCAGACCATGACAGAGGTGTCATTCAACCTGTTGTAAAGCGATGTACCATCACAATGATTCTAGAAATATTATATTAGGGTGGAAAAACTATGTTGTGTTTGTTTAAAAAAAACGGATGTATATACTGAAAACGGAAATATGGGAAAAATTAAAACAGAATTTGGAAAAAAAAAAAATCGATTTTATCGGGCCCTAGCAGCCCAACAACCTTGTCCTTCGATCATGTACCTCCAAAATATCATTGGTTGCTTTTTAAATCAGAATGGACATTTGAGCAAAGTTTGAATTCAGTTTCTCAAAGTGAACTGGAAGTTATCACTTCATTCACAACAGCCCAGATGGACGATCCAAGACCATAATGAGTCCAGCCCCGGTCATCCCCTGCAGAGAGGCATCAAGATAATCAGTTACCATGTTGATGAGAGAACAGTTCCAGGAAACAGTGAGACATGATTAAGATGGAGAATTTAATAGTAGAAAGGTGGATTTCTTGCTGTTTTCAGCTTCTGGCATTCTAGTACTGCCTGTTTTGAAACCCCCTCAGGCACCCAGAGGTGGCTGCTGACAGATAAGTGATAACCCTCTCTACTCATACTTCTGCTGTCCTCACCCGAACCTGTCGTGTCTACATCATCTCACAGCCGCCCCCTTTTCATACTGATTCTGACAATTATTCATGCCAGCACACACACGATTGAGTGAATATGGTTAAAAACATCCCTTTAAACTAATCTTTAGAAACACTTTCATGTTGTGTAGTCACAAGCAAGAAAGTTGTTGATGATAATTCCTCCTTTTTTTTGAGATTTTTCACAAATTAAAGTTAAAAGTATTCTTTCATCATGAGACCTTAACTGTGCCCTTCACCTGTCCATCACTACAGCATATCACTCCGTATTTGCATAAAGAAGAATTCAGCTCAACTTTCAAGTGATGCCAAGTCCCTGATCTCGCTCCAGCAGCTGCCACTTCACACTCCGTCACCGCTCACGTCTCTGCACTTGTGTGAGATGAACAAGTGCCTGTCGCTTTGTCTCATGATGTCGCTGCTGGGGCAAGCAGACGCTCGCAAACTGTGAAGTACAACTGGAGAGATAAGAGTGCCAAACATTTATCAAAAAGATGTTCTTGATGTTTGTTTTAAATCTGTGGTATTTTATTAACTGCTGTTTATTTGATCATTGTTAGTTTTCAGCTTTTATTTTTCCTAGCTCTTAGCTGGCATCATTTGGTAATTTGTTATTAGGATATAATTGTCTTGAAAAGCCTTTTGTAACTACAGACTGTACAAAACATAAGCGTAATCTAAGGAGCTGTTTACACGACAAAGAAAATGGACAAAAACGGAGAGTTTTCATTGCATTTGCGCCTTCCTTTTACATTAGCCTGTGGCTATCATCTGGCACATTTACATGCCTATGTTCATTGATGTGCACTGTCCTCTATCTAAGTAAATAAATAAATAAATAAACAAACATGAGAACAGTGCCTGGAGTGCCTGAATCTGCCAACTTTTGAAACCGAGGTCCAGAGTGAAACGTTTTGAAATTGTCTTCATTTCTGTGTAAACAGGAATCAGCATCGTCAGGATAAATGATGACACGCAGTGCATGCGCAGTGCTCTTTCAGATCAAGGTTGCCCACACACCTAGAAACAACAATAGCTACTGAGCAACATGTGTGCTGCTCACTGTGCTCGGTTTGGTATCGCTCGTCTGACAAAATGTGGATTTACTGTGGCAATACTCTGACTAGTGGGAACGCATTTGTTATATTCGCCAAGGATTGAGTTCTTAAGTCTGAAAAGTTTGTCTTCACGGGTAAGCGTTAGTGCGCAGACGTGTGTTGTAACACTGCTGTTTCACTACAAACTTACATCGCCAACTACTGGCCTGACACGCACGCTACTGCATTTTCTTTCGTTCTTGCGGATCTGTGTGAATGCGCATTGTTTTAACTCCATCTCCATGTCAACACAGAGCGCTTTTAAAAACGCAAAGGAAAAACGTTTCCATTTCTGGTGACAAAGTTGACGTGTAAACGGGGCCTCAAGGAAGTCATCCCGTAGTTTCTGAGGCCAAGTTACAGCCCAGTGATAGGTCTCAGCATATCGGAAACTCTGACTCCATCTATCTGACTGTAAACCTCCAGCAGTTGAGCTGTAGTAGCTAAGGTGATCCTGAAGCCCTTGTCAAACAGCTACAATGTTTTGACCTGATAGACAAGATAGCTATATCCATAATTATGCAAGTATTTGCAAAACTAGTTATTCTTAATGTTAAGAAAAGAGTCGGAAAAACAGCCCTGGATTTTCCTGTGTCAACAACATGAGTTAGTTGGACTAAATTAAGTCTTTAGATCAGATTGTAAACCTGTTAACTTCTGCTTTAAAAACAGGCACTTTTACATGGGTGTTAATGAGGCTCTGGGGCTTTCCAAGCCAGCCTCAAGTGGTCACTTGAGGAACTGCAGTTCTCATAAAACTATGCTGGTGACAGCCTGGGCTGGAGATATTGTGTTTTGGGGTTGAAACAGACGTTCTTGCTAACATCTGTAAAATGGTCACAAACTTTTGCACAATGTTTCAGACACACAAGGGTGATCTAATTAGCATTTGTAGATGTTAGAACCTCATGGTCATCATTTCCTTGATCTTTCAGGAGTGCATTAAGGGATTTTTCACAAACTTTGCAAAAAGTGAATAAATGAGTAAAATGAGAAAAATGATCACTTGTCGGAGTTTCAGTTTTTAGTAAAGCAAAAAAACAGAAAGTGAGAAAGAGCTGAGTAAGATGGAAGTGTAACTGGAAATGAATGATTCAATGATAAAAACGATAGATAGTTTCATAGATAGATAGATAGATAGATAGATAGTATAACTCTCCTATCTATCTCAGTCCCAGACTAAAAAATGAAGTCAATCCTTAACATATTACTGCAAGAACACCAGCCAAAAAAGATGTTTTAGCATAACTGCCTAAAGTAATGTCATCAAACTGTCAGTGGAATTATTAGTGTTTGTTTCACTGGTATGATTTTGGGTGATGCTCTGGAAAATGGGTATTGCTTGCCACAAGTCACATCATGATGATTTTACGCAGATGACAGAACAAACCATTTAAACTTCATATTCTGACAGAAAACCAACTCCCTTGAATAGTAACTCAACATGGGAGGGTGTATCTCCTGTTTTAGATTTAACTACAATATATTTTTAATGGTTTCCTGCTTGTGTTGAAGAGTGTGTGTCCTTGGATTTAAAGAAAAGATGACCGCTGGAATCTGAAATGGCAGGCAGGGGCAATACACTGATGTAAGATCAAATTGAAATAACAAGAATCATTATTTATTGATTGCTTTATTTTTCATTTTATTCATTATTTAGGATTAATCCAATTTAAGTTTGTTCTGGGCCTGACATTCGCAGCAGGATTTGTGAATTTTGTACATTTTCTTATTAATAAGAGATGTGGTGGAGCTCATCTGGCTCTGTCCTACCTGTAAAAGTATTTGGTGCATATAACACACACCGCAGGACGTTGCTGTGGGTCTTCAAGTATTCCCATTCTGTCAGAACATAGTAAATAAAACATAGCATTGAATTTAAGGTCAGTTTTTGACACTACAGAGAGAAAAGTAAGGCGACAAGGCGCAACAAGGCCACATAGGAATGAAATAAATCTTCAGCTTGAACTACCTCCTATTGGCTTTGTTCTTATACAACTGCCAGGGAGTAAAGGATGGTGGGTCATGTGGAAGGGCTGGGTGGGTTTTATGAAGGTCTGATTGTCAAAAAAACACTTGAGTGATTATTTAGATTAGATTAGATTTGATAGAACTTCATTAAGTTCTATCAAATCTAATGGTTAGTCAGCTTTCCAAAAAGGCACAATTTGTAAGGATCGTGCATTAATAGATGAGCTACACAAGCCAATATAAATACATCTCTGTGTTATCAAATGGACCTAAAAATGCATCACAAACACAACATGCATTTGTTGTGCAGCAAAGTTGAGCTCATTTAGCTTAGCTGATTAGCTTTTATCCCGTTGGTCTTATCACAAATCTTAGCACAGACATCAACAGTGGATGAATATTTTTAACTAAAGGGACTAAAAGAAAAGCTTTGAGGTAGGGCGGGGCAATATATTGATTAAATGGATTAATTCAAATTACTTGTAGCAGAAAATTAAAAAACTAAAAATAAAGATTTTTTTTCTTGACTTACTCTTATTGTAAGTTGTTACAATGTTTGAAAATTGCAAATACGGAAAATTTACTGTTTTCATTGTGGTAGGCCTTGCCAGGTTTTTCACAAGCACATGTTTAGGCTTGTATTTGTTTTTTTAAATGAGATTAAATACTAAAGAGAGAATTTCATGTTAATGTACTGTGATAAAAGCTCAGAATTTAGTGTTCATGTAGACAAACCTGTCTACATTCAAACTATATTTTCACCATTTTATGAAAAAATAACTACATGCAGCTTAACTATTGGAGGGAAATTCTGTTTAGTTCAAGAATATTTTATATGACATAAAAGCATAACTTGATTCTCTTTAATTTTTGGGCCATGTCACCCAGTCCTACTTTGAGGATTCTACCACAGATCATTTTAGAGGAGAACAGAGCAGCAGACAAGTGGGCAGATGATTTGCTGACATAAGGTGGGCGTGGCACAGGTGACCAAATCAGTGACTACAGGCATTAAATCCAAACAGCTGATCATGTATTTTTAGCAGATAACAGCCTATATTGATTGAGGTTGGACTGGTTGATCAATTACATGGGACCCAATGGTGTTGGCCTTGACCTTTAACCCTTAAACTTAATAAACCCATCCTTGAATCCGAGTAGATACTTGTGCAAAGTTTGATCTATGACCACCAAAATATAATATATTCACTCTCAAGTTGGTGAGGACAAATGTGCAAAGTTTTGAGGAAAGACCCTGACCTGTTCTTGGAATATTTCTTCACAAGCAACGGCACAACTTCAGCAAGCAAGCGTCAAACATCATGGTCAATGAATTTGAACTTTGACCTCAAAAGTCTACTCATTTTATAAGTTTGTCTGTGTAAAGATCTGTGGGAAGAGTGAATAAAATTCAACAAAACATCTCGAGGTATTAGGTTCCCAAGCAGGGGGTGAACATGTGACCCAAACCTCGACCTTTGACCTCAAATATTGGAGTAGGTATATGTGTATGAACATGTATTTTTTTAACATTATTATTTTCATTTATCTATTGTTATTATTATTACTGTTACCATATTCATATTTCTTTCCATTTTCTCTCTTTTATTATTATTATTTATCTTAAGAGTTTTTATTATTTTTATTATCATTACTTTTATATGTATTTTTTTATATATATATATATATATTTGTACCATTGTCTGGATGTTCATTTAGATTTGGGGAGTAATTGTTATTGTGATTGTTTTTGTTATAAGTTACCTGAAAATAAACAAAAATACCTTGCTAAAAAAAAAAAACAGGTGTAGTCCATCACTTAATCTAAGTGGAGATTTGTGCAAAGTTTGAAGAAAATCCCCTAAAATGTCCTTGATATATTTCCAAAAATAACCCAGAAGGATCCATGGACAGACAACCTGAGAGTATAAGGTCTGCAGCTCTGGCTTTCTCCGGTGCAGAGGCATAAAAATGGTATCAGTTAAGTTAAAGTTGTCATTTCCAGCAGAGATAACGGTGCTTTCCTCTTGAGCCTTATACATGATGTTCCTCCTTTTCCTCTGCTGAGCTGTTTCAGCTGCTGCATAATTGAATGTGAAAGCAGTGTATTACTCTGTCTGCAGGGAGAGAATTGAAAGTATCACAAAGCTTGGAGATGGAGAACATTTTAGGTCAGGTTTTTATGTTTGTCTGATGTTTTTTGCAGTTCAACCACATCACTGAGCAAATGTAACCCAAAGATCCAGAGTGCTGACTGCTGAGGCGTGAAGACTCCTCCACTGTCTCCTCCATCCAGACGGACGTCCTGATTTATCATCACAGTATTGTTATTACTGAATGTGGGGATTCAAAGCCCGGGATACACTTTTCACCCTTGGAGTGGGAAGTGAAGGGGAGGAGACGGGATTGTTTGTGTCTCTAATGCTGGATGAGGCCAAGAACAATTCCCATGCGTTGGTTTGGAAGCTCGGAGGTTTTAAGTTTTCAAGGAGAGGTTGTGAGAAAAGAAAAAAAAGAAGTTGTGTTTAGTTTTCTTTCTTTGACTGTTTTGATTAATATGATCACCATTTTTCTCTGTCTAGCTACGGGTAGCAAAACATTTTTCTCTTTTTTAAAACACTTTTTAAACCTGTTTTCAAAAGTGCCATACAAATAAAGTTATTTTTATTTTTCTGTTTATTGGGTAGAAAGTATAGAAGTAAACTGGATTCACTATGGATTGGATCCAGTCTCCAGGTTTTATTTTTTATTTTTCTGTTTATTTGGGAGAAAGTAAAGAAGTGATTCGGATTCACTCTGAATTGGATCCAGTCTCCAGGTTTTACTTTTTATTTTCTTATTTTTTGGGGATATAAAATAAAAGTGAACTGGATTCACTCTGAATTGGATCCAGTCTCGGGGATTTATTTTTTATTTTTTTTATTTTTGGGGATATAAAATAGAACTGAACTGTCTCCAGGTTTTATTTTTATTTTTCTGTTTATTGGGGAGCTAGTATAGAAATGAGTTGGATTCATGCTGGATTGGATCCAGTCTCAAATATATGGAGCAGGGGCTTAGAGCGTGGTCGGACCACATCACGTTGAACATGAAGCCATTGTCTTTATTTTTTATATTTGTTTTCTCCTGATATAGTTTTTCTGTGATTGAAGTGTGAGGGTGGTTCCTGCAGTGATCCTTTAGACCTTAGATATTGTTCCTTTTAGAAGAACAAATGGTGCCAAAAACACAGAATTACATAACATGCTAATAGTCTTACTAAAGAACTTTAAGAATAATTTCTGAAGTTAACAAACAAGAAGACCTGCACGTGTACAACTGCATGCTGCCGTTTTAATATATTCATGCTGTACTTGCTAATAATAAATTACTATGGGGCTGACCTTTTATTTTACTTATCTGAAGTTCTTTAAATCTGTTTTTGTGTAAGTGAACTATTTTCCAGGAAAGCCCTAGAAGACTTCTGGACATCCATCGCCGCAGAGGACCGCAGAGGTCTTCCTCCCCGACAGCAATGAGAGTGATTAAAAATTTCAAAGCCAGATGGTCATGAATTTTTTAAGTCTTCTCCTGGCAGAGATTAGATTTTGACTTTATTTATTAGCCTGAGAGAGAACACATTCAGTGTTTAGATACAACGGCATGGAGGCCATGTTAACAAACATGTACATAAGGACTGTAAATATACCTTTCTATATACTTTTTTATTTTTTTATTTCTATTTTACTTTACTGTACCTGATTTTTAATTACCTTACCTTTAATTTATAATGCTTCTTTCATTATTTCTCTTGTATCCTGCAGCTGCTGTATATTTGGAATTTCCCCCTGTGGGACTAATAAAGGAATATCTTATCTTATCTTATCTTATCTTATCTTAAGAGTTAGGAAAAAACAAGTTCACAATGTAAACTTTAGCAGTGAAGGGCTACAGACAGAGGAGTGATGAAGAGAATTTAATGTGGAAGAGTTCAAAACAAAAACGAAGCTGACAGTTTGGCTAAAGCCTCACCTCTGCTTTTGTAAGAGCTCGTCTTTGTTCAAGATTCATCTGCCAGTTCATAACTCAATGTTTGCTTTTTGATGCATAACACAGGCTATATGGGAGGCAAAGTTTAGTAATGGCCGAATCATTTTTTGAACTGATGTCAGAGCTATTAAAAAGTTTAAGAAAGTAGCTGCTTAGCTGTCCTTAAAAGGGAAGAAACTCTCTGACACTGGCATCAATGATCTTGAAGGGTGAATGTGCTAAAATATAAAGTTTGGAAGAGGTCTACACTTATTATCAGCTTGAATCAGATAAAAAAAAAAATAAGAGTACTAGATCAGTTGTCTTTAATTAACAGGGTGATCTTGGAAAAATGCAGAAAACTGAAGGTGGGATGGCTGTATATGTATGTAAATACATTTATATTTATAAGTTTATATGTAAAATAAAAATTGTAAGTTTTTCTGTCTGTCTTTATATTTGTGCATGTCATTTATTTACAACTGTTGCCTCTATTATTACTATTCTATATTATTTAATATACATATGTTCGCTTCTTTTTTGTATATAGTTTTTTTTTCTGCCCACAGATTTTTATTTAATGTTGCATCTTGTCTCTATGTACATTATGTAAAAAAAAAAACAGAAAAACAAAAAGAAACAGAGTTCAATAATAAATATAAAGCTGTAAATATCTGATCTGTTGATACCAAACCAACAAATGACATGACATCTTCTGACAGCAGACTACAGGCTAGAAAGCTGAAGGGCAGCCGGTAATGCCAACGAGCTAAACTGGACACCATTAAAACTTCACTTATTGTTACCTGAAAGGAACCTTGACAGAACTTTGCAGTTTTTCTAAGTTATTGAACAGCTGTCGTTAACACAAACATTGTGCATAGACCTGTTTTTTATTGTTAAAAGTTTTCAGAGGTGAGTGAAGAACTACAACAGAACTTTGATGGACAGAAGCCCATTCATTATTCAAGGCCTTATTGAAAGCACATTATATATTATAATTGAAACCTGAAAGTGCTCTGGAAATACATTAAAATGGAAGGACATAAAGGCAGTGGGAGTGAGCTGCGTCTGCTGCATATTTTACTCACTTCTTTCATTCATTTAACAATCCATGGCTCATTTACAAGAGCATTTGTGGTTTTTTTCAACGAATAAAACAGCCGGACTCGACATAGTCAGACTGAGTGTCAGAGCCTCACCTCAGCTGTTTTTCATAAAAAAAGCATGTGAACCTAAAAAAGGCAAAGTTGTTAAAGTATTAGTAGTAAATATATTTGTGACTTTTTGATAAGTCGGACAGGTAATAGATTGTGTCACTTTAACCCTTTGACTGGCATTGTAACCGTGTGGTTGAGTTTTTGCCGCCATACCACTGTATTTAAAACTCTGAAAGCCCATCTCTGTCTGTTTTTCCTTATTCACCTCTCAGATTAGTGTTTGTAACACCAACATGTATCCACTGGGTGGCGCTGCTGTACATGAATATAATTTTTTTAAAACTGGAAAATATTGGAAGTAAATTGTTGCTGCATAGCTCCTCAGAAATCTAACAGTAAGAGCATACATTAGAGTAAGAAAAAATATTTTCACATGTTTCCAGATCCTCCAACAATCATAATTTAGTTGAAGGAAATAAATTTGAATTTTTCTGATGATTCCTCAGAAAACTGGGTCATCTACTACATATCTAAATTTTGCTCTCTGATATGTTTATGTACAAAAAAACCACAATGTTGTTGCAGATATAAAAGAAATCCAATCATGCCTAGGATAACCCTTAATGGGCAAGTCAACCAGCTTGTTGACCTGCTTCCGACTGGGTAATCTGAAAAGTAATAGCTGATTGCTAAATTAACTTATTGAGTCACTGGTAAAATGAGAAAAACTGAAATGTTAGCAAAAACGTAAAAAAGTTCCTGGATGTGCATCCGGATTCAGATCACCACCAAAATCTTATCACGTCCTTCATGTGCCATGACCACCATTCCCTGAAAGTTTTATTGAAATCTACAGATTAGGTATGAGTTAAAATTTTGACCATTAGATGCTTTGGAGATTAAAGTTAATGTCAACCCATCAGTTATTTTTAAGAAGAAACAGTATCTTTAATGAGAGTGCGCCACATGCTCAAAGGTTGATTGTTCTCATTTCGTTGCTAGTATTCAAACACTGGTAATCCACACCAGTCTTTTATAACAGGATTGCAATGGCACCCTGGGTCTTGCCTTGTAGGCAGGGGTGCATATATATATATATATATATATACATATATATACATATATATATATATATATATATATATATATATATATATATATATATATATATATATATATATATATATATATATATATATAGGGAGAGAGAGAGAGAGAGAGAGAGAGAAAGAGAGAGAGAGAGAGAGAGAGAGAGAGATGTATAAAAAAAATCTGCCCTTAACAGTGAGAGTACATAGATGGATTATACTTTTAGACTGAAGTTGTTTTTGAACCAAGCTGCAAAGATGTATATCAAGGCCTTAAAAAAATGTATTTTCCTTGCATCCAATCATTAAGGTGTCAAATTTCTGCAGCCAGCCTCAAGTGGTCACTCGTGATACTACAGATTTCAGCACTTCTGCATGGGCCTCCCTTTTGTTGCCCTGGAGGTTGCCCCCGATGAAAGTCCACAAACACGTATTTGCTCGATTTCCAAGGCATTATCATCTTCCTGTTTTGCAGCTGAATTGCATGATCAGTTATGAAAGAAAAGCCTCACATAAACCCATACAACTATGCATGCCCCTGTGGAGTGAAAGCTCCCGCTGCCTCAACACATGCGTGCACTGAGGAAACCTTGATGGCTGTGATTATCGAAGTTATTATGGAAAATCCTCATCAAATCCTGCCTGATTCCTGTCAATCATGCATTAAGTATATGACTCAACAGATGCAAGAGCAAAGAACAAACAACAGGTATATCTCTGGCCAAAAACGCAAAGACAAACAGCAAGTACATCTCCAGTTCGTTCCCTGACAAACACCTACACCACACAAGCAGTAATTTTCACCATGGCACTAATTATTTATGACTCAAATCCTCTATAATTTCAAAGCAGATAAGTTATAGAAAAAATAATCCTATGTCCAGTGTGGGAGCATAAAGACATGGCTATTAAAACCAGAACGTCTGCAGGCATCAGACTGTAAACATGTTTATTTCTGTTGTAAAATTGACACCATAATATGGAGTGTGTTTTTCTGTCTTTTCTGCCTCAACGGAACACATGACCAATTGCAGCTTCTTGCACTTTTCTATCGACTTCATTTTTTTAAAGGGATACGTCAACATTTTTTTTCTTTTCATGTTTTACCTCACTCCTGAGACCATGACAAGCAGATAGACACCATTCTTTTGACTGTGCATGCAGTAACAAGGAAGAAACGGGCAGAGCTCACCCACTGCTAATTAGCTTAGCTCAAACACTGGAAGTCAATGGGAAGTGTTAGCCTGCCTCTGCCTACAGTCATCAGATAAACTCTTCAGCAACTCTAAACGGTCCTGTGTGCTTGTTGTGACTTTTTTTGTTGTTTTTTTTTACTGTATTTTGTTACGTTGTCTGTTTTTAGACTAAGATTAGCACTTATTTTTGAAAGAAACACTTTTGAAAACTAAACCGCAGGGTGCATGCACAAACACTGTGGACGTGCTTGAAGTAGGTCGACAAAACAAAGCCCCTGTTTACATGTAGAAGAAGATATAAGATGATAGTAGAAGATAACGTAACATACGAGGTAAAAAAACAAACAAAAAAAAAACGAGCACACATTTAGAGTTGCTGAAGAGTTTATTTGATGACTGTAGGCAGAGGCAGGCTAACACTACCCATTGACTCTTAGTGTTTGAGCTAAGCTAGTTAGCAACGGGCGAGCCCTGTCCATCTCTTCCTTGTTACTGCACGCACAGTAGAAAGAATGGTGTCTATCTGCTTGTCATGGACTCGAGATTGAGGCAAGACATGAAAAGAAAAAAAGTTGGCATATCCCTTTAAATACAAGAAGCTGCTGCTTCACAAAATACAAAGTATGGCTACTATCAGCCACAAATAGCCAGTGCTTGCAGCAAAAAACATGAGCTAAGCAGTCCTAAAGGAGAAATATCTTTGCAAGCTTCAAATTGACTAAACACCCGTCATGTAAACTCTACTCTACACTCTCTCTGGAGCTGTTTTTTTTTTTCTTGAATCAGCCAGCCACATCACTAACAAGCCTTTAAAGGAACGTTATGAATTATAATTTGAGTACATTATGTGCTAATTTCTCCAGGGGCAAGTCTACTAAAAGGACTCTGTGTGAGGTCTTTCTCACTGCTAACGCTTCACACAGGGAGTCACAAAGGAGGGAAACCATTACATTTCTGACTGTGCTGCTGCAGCCCATATTTTCATGCTGTGGTGAGTGGGAGCCCGTCGGAGCACGCTGGCGAGTCTAAATCATTCCAGTCATTTTTAGTCTTAAGCATTATTCCAACGAAAAAGACACTTATTACCACAGCCGGGCGGATTCTTCTCAGCAAGATCCGTCAACACGTTATTCAACAAGTGTGTGGCTTTGAGGCTGAACACACACTCGCAGACAAAAAGTCACAAAATGTGCACGACCAGCGAGAGTGGGCAGGACACGGGAGGACACGCACATGCATTAAACACATGAAATCCACGCAAACACCCACTGAAAGTCACACACAGGCTTATGAACACACAAAATGAGCAGCACAACCAAAGAGAGCCCGTCACAGTGAGTGTCTCACAGCTCTCCACGGGAGGGGGATGTATATATTTACCGCCTTTAGAAGGGATCAGTCACGGAGGCACAGCGCACTGAGCACACAGGCAGTTAAGCTAAAGGACTGCAAACAGAGCTGCTCTCACACTGCTGGGTGCTTCTTCATCCAGAAAAACTTTAACACTTGATATACACTTTTGTCAGAGTAAAGTGAAGCATTAAGACAGAAAATGACAAGATGAAACAATTTTGAAAGATAGCATTTATCATTTTACAGTTTTGAGTTCCTATGTGAATAATTTGATTTCTTGAAGAAAACACTTTTTTTTAACTAATCAGCATTATCATTTTGACACCTATGTTCTTATCAAGAGTGCCATATACACACATCAGCAAGATGTAAGACACCAGTGTTAATGTTGTTGACTAATTATTTTTGTCATAGTTTTCATCAACATCCTTTTTTCCCCTGACGAAAACTAGACGGTAACTAATAAAAACAAGTGCACATGGACAAAAACTAAAACTAAATGAATTGACATTTTCGCCAACAGATAAAACCCAGACAAAAATTTTTGACAGAGACTTAATCCAATCAGACCTAAACTGGTTATGTAGAAAGTAGGGACAAGTTAGGAATATAGCCAATCACAGCTACTTTGGTTGTATGGAAAGGTTGGATGAGTTAAGAGGAACATCCAATCACAGCTGCCTTAGCTTCATGGTGGTGGGATAAGTTGGGGAGCGATCCAATCAGAGCTCCTCTCTTTATGAATTGATATATTCATGTAGAGCAGGTTCACTGTTTGTTGTCAGTTCTGGTATTGTAAGTGAGATGCTCTGCCAGGTAGCCTAAATAAAGGTGACTGCATTTCACACAAAAGTTCAATTTGTTTCTGTTCATTTATACATTCAGACTTTACTAGCATTCAATAAAGGGTTATTAGATGTTTCATTTTATCCAAGTGTAAAATATATCTTCAAGGAAACATAAAAAAATGCCTTACACTTTCTACTTCATATTTTAGTCGACTAAATTTTGACTAAAATGTTGTGAAATTTCATCAACTTTTCTGTTTTGTATGTTACTGATATTTTTCAATAAAGCGATTCAAGTAAAAAACTACAGTGAGCGCAGTGTACCCGTTATCCTATAACTTGATTAATTGCCAGAATACTCGATAGAGTGCTAGATTACAAAAAGAATCGATAGTTGCAGTCCTAATTAAGTCTCTGTCAAACATTTTAGTCTAGTTTTTATTTGTTGACAAAAATGTCAGTTAATTTAGTTTAATTGTTTAGTAGTTTTCATCAGGGGAAAAAAGGCTGTTGGTGAAAACTATGACAAAAATAATTAGTCAACAAAATTAACAATAATTTGCTGCTGCATTCACACTCACCCAGACTTCATGCAGAAAAATAACTATGGGGCCCAAGGAAACTCCCCGGGTTAAGTCTGGGTGAAAAACTCAGTTTTCATGCATATGATTCCAGATAATTTTAGGGTTTTAGCAAGTGTGAATGTGGTTTTAGTCTCCCATCGCCTCCCTGGTCCCCTCAGATCCTCATGTTTGCAAAAGGGAGGGAAAAGAACTGCATCTGATCCTCTTTACAGACAAAAAAAACATTTTCTTAATTCAATGTAAACCAAACCCTTGCTTAATAGACAAGAAATGATGATTATGGCCGAAGACACCAGGACAAATTTCTACATTTGACAGTCTGTCTGCTGAAAAATTCCACAATCTCCGCTGCAGACATGTCACTGGTAGTGTTCACAATAACTGAATGCAGCCTAATCTTTCAAATAAAATAAGAAAAAAAAGGTGTTCACTTAAAATGACTTAAGAAATCAGCTGATTGAGCTGCCATGCTCACATTATTAAAAGAATCTAAGAACAGATACTGTTCGAGGTGGAGTGTGGTATAAAATATATATTCAGATGACATACCTAATACAAGTGTTTAGCTTTAAATCTGTGATCCTGCCTGTCTGAAAAGGCACAGTGATTTCTCGCTGTCCATATGAATAAAATCTTGAATGCACCAGTTCAGACCTGGTTGGAGATTTGAGCATATTCAACACATGCTCAGATTGTTAAATGCTAATGGGTGTGTGGAAAATGAGTGTAGATCCATTTTTGAGTCGTACACACTTTGAATAAATGAGGGCCTTTAGGTGCTTTCAGTTTAGCTCATTGACCCCATGGAGCGGATCATCCAACCCCTCTCCTGGTTCTTTAAAAAGGTTCTTGGATCCAATTCCAGGCCCACAGATGATTAGAGTTTCATTAAGATTTTGCCTGAGGCTTTAATTCAAGCAGCCTAATTATTCCAGCCTCATGAAACACTTCGGATCATGCGTGTCTTCATGCTGTTTGAACACACAGAGAGCTGCATGTATGAAGGCAGGGTGTCATCCTCAGTCTGCTGTTTGGATGTGATTCTGCTCTGTGTGGGTTTTCAAACATGTTTGTCTCAAGTACCAATTAACGCAGCAAGTGACCATCATGGTTCTGTGAGACGTACCGGTGATCAGTGATTACAATCTCATCCTAACTGAAGAGTACAAGGAGGAAAAACTGTGCAGACATCTAAACTCAAAGCCTAATACTGTGGTTGGATGCGGGGAGGCAAAACAATCCCATGTAGGGACCAGTGTAATGAACACTGAGATACAATAACCTGTCATTTGATTAGGTACACCTTGCTGGTACCAGGTTGGACCCCTTTGCTTTCAGAACTGCCTTAATTCTTCATGCAATGGATTCAACAAGATGCTGGCAACACTGGTCCATACTGACATGATAGCATCACACAGTTGCTGCAGATCCGTGATGCAAACTCCTGTTCCACCACATCCTTAAAGTCAGAGCTGACAGGAGTAAGACTGAGGTGAAGCCAGCTGACTTAACCCCAGTGTATTTTTGGTGTGAGTGTGTGGGTGACAAGATAGAGGTGTCAAAGTCTGGACCATTGCTCAAGGCTCAGAGCTCTTGTGAATGGACAGCAGAAAACACAAAAATAAACCAGAGGTGGTCCATAGTCCTCTACTGGAAGAGGGTGGAGTGCACTCTCCGGGTCAGGGATGAGATCCTGCCCCAAGTGGAGGAGTTCAAGTACCTCGGGGTGCGGCACCAGCAGTGATGCGGACAATGCACAGGTCTGCCGTGGTGAAAAGGGAGCCGAGCTGAAAGACGAAGCTTTCAATTTACCGCTGAGGAGGAAGTGTTGGCATAGATTCAACAAGGTGCTGGAAACATGCCTCCAAGATTTTGGTCTGTATTAAGATGATAGTGTCACACAGTTGCTGCAGATTTGTCGGCTGCAAGTCCATGATGAGAATCTCCCTTTTAACCACGACCCAAGGGTGCTGTAATGGCCGCTGGAGTGCAGTGAACTTACTGCCATATTTAAGAACCATTCTGAGATGATCTGAGCTTTGGGAGATATCCATCAGAAGAGGGCAATATCGGTCTTGAATGGATGGACACGGTCAACAATAGGCTAGGCAATAGGTAGGCTGTGGCATTAAAATGATGCTCAAGTGACACTAAAGGGCCCAAAAAGTGCCAAGAAAGTATCCGTTACACCACCACCAGCCATAACCGTTAATACAAGGCAGGACTAATCCATGCTTTTAAGTCGTTTCTGACAAATTCTGGTCCAACCAACTGAATATCGAAGCAGAAATCATGACATGTCTGAAGAGGCAACATTTTCCAAACCTCCAATCCTCCATTTTTGGGGATAACTGTAGCCTTAATATCCTGTTCTTAGCTGACAGGAGTGGCACGTGGTGTGGTCTTCCGCTGCCGTAGCTCATCTGCTTTGAGATTGGACATGTGGGTAAAGAAATGGTTCTCTGCATATCTCAATTGTAACGAGTGAATGTTTGAGTTATTGCTGTCTTATCTCAAACCACTCTGGCCATCTGACCTCTTGCATCATTCACCAAGAGAACTGCTGCTCACTGGATATTTTCTCTTTTGAGAACCATTCTCTATAACCTCTGTAAGTCGTTTAGATGATTGCATGTGAAAATCCCAGTAGATAAGCAGTTTCTGAATTACTAAGACCAGCCCATTGTTTACCAACAATCTCACTGTGTCTACGAGGGATGAGAATTGATAAGATTTTATACTTATCGATCCAATTCTTTAACAGTTCCTTTTCTGTGTGGGCATTTAATGTCAGGCTGCATACATAAACCCTTCTGCAAGTTTGTGGTGTCTCCACCCACTAAATGTGCAGCAAGTGTTTTTTTGTTGAAAATGAAGCCACCATTTGGACCATTTCTGCCTCGGTATGCCTCAATCACATCTTTGACTTCTTTGGTATCATTTCTAATGAGTGCCTCTGATGAGAGCGCTGTGTCTTTGACTTGCAAAGCATGAAGAAAAAAGTGGATGGAATTGATAAGAAGATTGTTAAGCAAAAAGACTAATGGTATCGTTTTTTTTATTGGAATTGGTTTTAAATTTCCATCCCTAACATCCACAGTCACTTAACTCACCTTTCTTCTCCATTCTGATGCTCAGTTTGAGCATCAACACCAGTGGCTGGTATGGATCAGTTTTTATAATTATTCTCCTCAAATAATCACTGTGACGTTTAATCAATCAAACGTCATATTTTCTCTGCAGCATTTACTCGGAAGAAAAGAGAATAGAAGAAAAGAACTGCTTCAGTTTTAAGTGTTTCAAGATGTCAGAGTATTTCAGACAGAAAGCTGAATCCTTTCACCAACAGTTCTCAGTGAATAAGACCTTCTGACAGCTTCAGTGATACTAATCTCAGAACAAAGACCTCACACAGATGACGGGAACACGCTACTGCATGCTGAGGTTACAGCTTTCAAGTGAAAGGAAATCGTTTTAGACTGAGCAGCAGGTGAAACCTCAACCTTTAAAAGTCTTTTCTTTAATTCGGTGTGAAAACAAAGAAATGAGCGAGGTGTGGTGCTAAACGAAGAAAAGCTTATTTTTGTTCAATTGTGGATCTTACACCGAGAGGGAAAACACACCTTTCATTAGGCCAAAGCGTCAACAGGCTCTCTCTTAATTTTTGAGTTTTAATGAATAAAAAGCACAATGCATGAAAATCACAGGGGTCTGAGGAGTTAAGACCGTGAGAATAAAAGAAAAAAGTTCCAGGTTAAGTCTACAGTTGGAGGCACATTAAAATTTAAAACATGAATAAATGCTGCTGTGTGGTTAAAGAAACCATTTTCACCCTCGTCTGACCTGAAGTAATACTGACATGTATTTATTCCACAAAGGATCAGTGATGAAGGGCAAAAATACAGTCAAAAATATATTTCAGGCCCTGCTCAACTACATAATCAAATCCTAAGTCTCACACTTACATGTCATTATTATAAACAATTAAAAAAAAGGAATGAAGACGTGTAATTTTACACATATCAGATCAGCGAGGTCCCTCACAGTACCTGTAACACTGACAGCACACCCCGCTGTGAATATCCTTAACGGCGGCACCATTAACAGATCACGTGATTAATCTTTACCTGAAATATCATCCATCATTAACACATTCGGATAGCAATGTTGACAATGTTCGGATGTGTTAGTCTTCTTTTATTTGCTTTTCTGCTTAAAAATGGGCTGTGACTATCCTGTGCAGCAGCAGTTTACAAAAGCTATATTTATCTTACATAATTCTCTTTGTCTAGGAAACAGAAATCATTTAAAGCTGCAGTGTAATCCTTTACTCTGCAGGGAGACCCGTGTGAAGCAGTTACATAATATTTACTCTGAAGCACATTAAAGGAAGAGAAAGAATCAGCTCAGCAGGCCTCCTTTCTTCAGCTCTTTAAGATAATATTTGACTATGATAACCAATATGTTTGCAATAACAGCCATCTGATCCGGTGCAAACTCCTCCGCCCTGCTGCTCCCGCTGAGAGCACCCATTTAAATGCAGCTGATCTGAGGACTCAATGTTCGCTGCTGTCTGTGGATCTCGGTAGTTTCTTTTTTTGTTCTGAGAAACAAAGGAACTTTTCTGTGAGTTAGAGGAACTGCACAGTTTGTAGCGACATAATGCAGCCTAAAGCACACAGCTTTGGATTGATGATTGTCTGTCTGTCAGTGGGACATCTGATCCGGTTTCCCTCTGAATCCTGTGAGCTGTGCAGGTTTTGAAACACTGATCTTGTGATGTGTTTCAGGAGCAACGCTTGGTTCATTGATAGACTTTTGATTAGCTGCAGAGTCGACACAGCACAGTGTCTGTCACTGATCAAAGTTATCCAATTTTTAGAAAACATTTGTTATCTCTGCTCTGTGCTGTTTTAACCTTTTTTTCTTGTTATGAAACTGATCAACGCCACCCAAACACCTATCAAGATTTGTCTGAAGAAAGAGTGGGATCAGCATTATTAATCACAAAGTGGCTTTTTAGTTTTTAAAAAATTTAAAGACAATTTCATACGGTTTATGCTCAAAACAAATACACCTGCTCCCCACCTACAGCCATGGCTGGATTAGTACAAACTAGAAAAACAGAGAGTGCAGACCTCCGCCACGCAGCTCAGTTACAGCAGTGGCTTTTCCACAACCCCTGTAAAAGATACAATTCTGGATCATTCATGTGGAAATGAAGTCACATTGGCCTGAAAAATGTTGACGTCAGTTTGCAAATAAATTACAATCATGACGTAAATGGGGCAAAACCCTCACAGCAGCCGAGGACAAATTAATGGGATTTCCCATTGTAAAGTTCAAATGTTTTTTGTGATGTAAATCTGAATTGGATCCATATGTTTACCTTAATGACAGAGAAATATTACATATATTGTCCTGTAAATTTTGAAGCAAATCCATTTAGTGATGGCAGAGAACTGATTTTTTAAAATACAGCCCAATGTTAACTTATTGGATTTTTAGAATACTTTAATTCCGAATTATTTAATTCTGAATACTTAATTCCGAATTAAAAAAACATCATGTAACCATGGCCAATATCTCTGGAGCCATGTGACAACTTTATAGTGACAAATGTTTTGTTGCTCACTCTTTAGTGAATCTTTAGGGAGATTTAGGTCAAATATATCCCTCTAAAAAACTTTTAATTTAGCCACAGAGTTTGTTGGATCAACAGTCAAAAATTTGCAATGAGTGATTTTATTCAACACATTTTCTTGATGAAAAATGTTGTAGTGACATAAGTAGACCTTCATTTTGACCCTTAGGCGAAGTAAAATCTTCATGTCAGACTAAACAACAAGCAGATGTGACCGGTGTCTACTTTTCTTATTTTCTTTACAGTAGCATCCAGCCAGGTGCAGACAAAGGTCAACAAGAGACATCACAGATACCTCAGCTCATAAAAGAATTTAAAAAATAAATGTCAGCAATCTAATGTGGCTCTTTGTTACAACACGTAAAACACGTAACTATATGGAACAAAAGAAAAACAAGAAAAGAAGTGAAAATGAGTAAATAGCTTTTGCTGTGAGTTTGCTTGTGTACATATAAAAGCCAAATTGCTTAGGGTGCTGGTTTGGCAGAGTGGTAGGCAATCAGGCACGACCCATATATACATGCTTCTGCTGTCCCGGGTTCGAATCCAGCCTGTGGCCAGTTTGCAGGGTGTCCTTCCCTACTCTCCCTCGCCACCTTTCACAAGTCTATCCACTGTCTCTCTCAATAGAGGCACAATAACGCCATAAAAGGATCTTTACAAAAAAAAGACAAAAAATGTATTGATAGTATTGCCAATATTCGGGTGTAAAAATGGTTGTTAAATATTCATCTTTGCGGGATTTGTACAAAGTCCTGTTTTTTGTTTTTTCTCTACAGTCATACAACTTTGGAAACGATTTAACATCACTACAGCATAAATACTCTGAAACCGCAGGTTGACCTGAAAAAGGAGATGTCTTTAACTTAATTGTGATTGAAAGGGTTGACCTTGACATTTATTATTACAAAAATAATCCAGGTTGAATGAAAATAGCAGAAAATGGCTTGGAGTAAAGGGTTAAACCCTCATAACAGCTTAGACCACCTCTGTACAGGTATGACAAATAGCCTTTGAGATAAAGGTTAATTTGAAATATTAATGATTGTTTAGTATTCAGTAGTATTTAGTAAACAAAAAATGGTCACACCAAGTATGAATTTGATTTCTTTTCAGTTCATTCTCTCTGCATTTGTTCATTGATAAAAAAAACTAAGTATTAACACTTCTTTCTGTGAGAGAATGTCTTCAGCATTTCTCACACCTGCCTAAAACTTCTGCACAGTACTGTACCTAAAATCTCTGAAATTGTCTTCACATTATTACGGGCTTTTGAAGAGTACTTTTATTTAAAAGCACACATCCCTTCCCTAAAGCAGACAACAAAGTTTCAAACACAATTCTCCTCTTAAAAAATGATTTTCCTCTACAATACCTGAGGTTTCCTGCTCTAACAGATCCTCTAAAGTACGAGTCAGGGATTAGAATATAATCCAGCGTCTTTGCAACTCCTGTGCTTTTGTTTCGAACAGCACGGGAGCCGCTTTTATTTAGCTGGTGGAGGGCCAAATCCAGCGCTTTTCCATTTTTCAACCTCTGCTGCTGCCCTTATCCAATTCTTGGCTTATGATTGTAATACTAAAACAGAGCGAGTTGTCACACCAGAAACAGCGATGATGAATGCCCCGCTGCTCGCCACGCTTGTTTGTTTTGGGCTGGGAAAAGAGGGAGGGGGGGCAGATTGAATTTATGCTTACTTGTTGAGGTGCATTTTCTTGACCGCGGCTGCTCTGCTGCACTCAGGCGGGCTACATTGATTAAATGGAATAGTTCTGTTATCTGGATAAAAAGGGGGGAGAGAAACATGAGGACGATAGTGGGCATGGGAGAAATAATGAGTTCTTTCATCTCGGCGGCGAGGGTGTCTGCGTCTTTCAGACTTCCCAGGGAGACGTACACAGCTTAAGGAAACGTTTAATTAGAAAATGTCAACCTTGTGTCTGTGCGCCGTGTGTGCAGAATAATAACGTTTATGATGTGAATGTGACAGCACATTTCCTTTTGGTTGCTTTCAGGCGAGCTCAAAGACGAGCAATCAATTGATTCTGAAGAGGGGGAGAAAATAATTAGCCGCCCACGTTGGTGCTGCCGCTCTGAAGAAAAAGACAAGGAGAGGAGACGGAGCTGGATTTTTAACATGTTTCACTTCGTTTAAGAGGAGGTGATATGCCGGACCAAAATTATCCACATTCATAAGAGAGAGTGTGTGCATGTGTGTGTGTGGGTGACGCAGGTACAAACATAACCAGTCAGGAGGCATTCGTCAGTATGATTCATGGAGGAGTTCTTTTACGCACTTAAGTCTAAATCAACATATGCTTCAAAAAAAATTTCATTACCTGACATCCACCATCCCACACGAGGAAGAACTAAAGAATCAAACCTTCAAAAGTGTTTCAGGGCCAAAAAGTACCCGTTTAATACATGCATGGATGATTATCTTTCAGCTGGCAACAAGTTATTTAACCCCAGCTGATGCAATGAGTAGCTTCTCAATTCTAAAACAACCATGCCAAAAGACACATCCTGTGGTTGTGCAAAAAGGCTGTTTAAGAAGGGTCAAATCATTGGCATGCATCAAGCAGAGAAAACATCTAAGGAGATTGCAGAAACTACTAAAATTGGATTAAGAACTGTCCAACATTATTAAAAACTGGAAGGATAGTGGGGAACCATCGTCTTTGAGGAAGAAATGTGGTCAGAAAAAAATCCTGAATGATCGTGATCGGCGATAACTTAAACGTTTGGCCAAATCAAATCAAAGAAAAACAACAGCAGAACTCAGGGGTATGTTTAATAGTGAAAGTAAGAGCATTTCCACACACACAATGTGAAGGGAACTCAAGGGATCGGGACTAAACAGCCTTAAGAAATCCACTAATCAGTAAGGCTAGGGAGCACAAAGATTGGACTCTGGAGGACTGGAAGAAGGTCATGTGGTCTGATGAGTCCAGATTTACCCTGTTCCAGAGTGATGGGCCCATCAGGGTAAGAAGAGAGGCAGGTGAAGTGATGCACCCATCATGCCCAGTGCCTACTGTACAAGCCTGTGGGGGCAGTGCTATGATCTAGGGCTGCTGCAGTTGCTCAGGTCTAGGTTCAGCAACATTATGGCCCAAAGAATGAGGTCAGCTGACTACCTGAATATACTGAATGACCAGGTTATTCCATCAATGGATTTTTTCTTCCCTAATGGCACAGGTATATTCAAAGATGACAATGCCGGGATTCAACGCTCAAATTGTGAAAGAGTGGCTCAGGGAGCATGAGACATCATTTTCACACATGGATTGGCCACCACAGAGCCCAGACCTGAACCCCACTGAGAATCTTTGGGATGTGCTGGAGAAGGCTTTGCACAGCGGTCAAACTCTCCCATCATCAATATGAGATCTTGGTGAAAAATTAATGCAACACTGGATGGAAATAAATCTTGTGACATTGCAAAAGCTTATCAAAACAATGCCACAGCAGATGCATGCTGTAATCAAAGCTGAAGCCGATCCAACGAAATATTACAGTGTGCGACCTTCTTTTTTTTTTTTTTGTGGCAACTGAAATTTACATACAAATTACATACCAATTAAGACTCCAAAAAGAAACTTTCACAACACCTGTATTTTGACATGTGATATCTTTGAGTGGATTAGAATTTGTTTCTTTATGATAACTACTTTTATTTATGACATTCACCGTCTCTCAACCTTTATGAACACATATTTATGCACTTGTTTGCCCATGTATATGGTGTGTATGTATATTTTTTGGAGTGGACATTTTGGTTTGTATCTTGCTTTTGTAATCTAATTCTGCTGGCTTATTGACCAAATGTAACTATACAGCTGGGAAAAAAAATATTATTTCATAAGGTATTGTTGCTGATTAGAAAAAAGAATAAAAAATAAGTTCCTAAAAAATAAAAAGTGTTTCTGCTACTTTAGATGGTCAAAATGCCCCCTCTTCAATCAAAACTACGAGAAAAGAAGTTAGTATGACAGAGATAATAGTTTGTTAGTCCCTCTGGCCTTTAGCGCTCCCCCTCATTACAACACAAATGGTTCAGTCCGTACCTGTGCTCCGGTTTGATCATAACCAAACGTGGCTAATCGTGCTGACGCCTGGCAGGCTGGTTGCTTTTTTTCCCTCCACATCAAAGCTAAATCTGGATCCCTAAAAAAGCCCAAATGAAAGGAGAGGAATAAAAAAACGAGGGAAAACAACTCCTGACATATTTGTGTCAGGAGAAAAGAGGGTTTCGCTAATGTCTCCAGACGGAAACACACTGAACAGATGTTAGTGTGCTTTGCAGCACAGATCTGCATGTTTGAGTTTACCTTGGCCTGCAGATGAGTAAGGCTTAGGGCTGGGCGATATGAGCTGTAATTTATACTAAGTAAGTAAACATCAAGGTTTTCATGCAAAAGTTTGCTCAGTTTGAATTTGATGCCTGCAACATGTTTCAAGTAAGCTGGGACAGTGGCAACAAATGGCCGGGAAGTTGAGGAATGCTCAAAAAACACCTGTTTGGTACATTTCACAGGTGAACAGTTTAACTGGAAACTGGCGAGTGTCATGATTGGGTATAAAAAGAAGCATCCCTGAAAGGCTCAGCTGTTCACACGCAAGGACGGGGCGAGGTTCACCACTTTGAGAATGACTGCATGGGCAAATAGTCCAACAGTTTAAGAATGTTTCTCAATATACAGTTGCAAGGAATTTAGGGGTTTTAGCAGCTACAGCCCATAATATCAACAAAAGATTCAGAGAATCCCGAGTATTCTCTGAACGAAAGAAGCAAGGCTGAAAACCAACACTGAATGCCTGTGACCTTCAATCTCTCAGGCTGCACTTCATTAAAAACCAACATCATTCTGTGAAGGATATCACCACGTGAGCTCAGGAACACTTTGGAAAACCATGTCAGTTAACACTAGGAATGCAACAGTTACCGATAAAATGATAAACAACGGTAAAATTTCAGACAGTATTATTGTTTCCTATTTTAATTACTGTTTAAACCGTGTTTGATTACCTCACCATGCCAATAACTCACAATGATGCTGCTACATTGTCTGGAAAAGTCAGACTTATGTGTCTGCTCCTCGGCAAAGCAGCAGCGGTCCCTCCGATGCAAGCGTGCATGCACAGTTTGAAATGTTTGGCTTCTGAATGGCCATGGTTACATGATGTTTTTTAATCCGGAATTAAGTATTTAGAATTAAATAATTCAGAATTAAAGTATTCTCCTTCGTGTTAACATGGAAACATAAATTCAGAATTGAGGTTTACATGGAAAACATGTTTATTCACCTCTACTCAATTCCGCTGAAGGTCTGGGGGTTGGGAGTGGTTCTGATTGGACAGGGGGCGGACGTGACGTAGTGATGTATTTACGTCTACCGGAAGAAAAACTCCAGTTCAGCGTCTCCAGCATGGCGTCTCTGTCTGGGAAACCTCGTCCAACTTGGAAGCTACAACTTTAAAAAGGTCCGCATTTTATGCTTACGTCCATTCACTCTTTTCATTATTTCCAAATCTTCTAAGGCTCTAATTAAATAAATTGTCTCGGCACGAGTCCAATGCTTGCTTCGGGTGGACATCCTGTTCCCTGTCAGCGCCCCGTGCGTCATTGAGACAGGACAAAGGAAGGAGCATGCACAGAACGAATAGAATTAATTTAAAGCAGAATGAATGTATACATGATCAAGGAAATATTAAATTCAGATTTAAAATCAGAATAAACTAATAATTAAGTTTTATTTGGAAATATCATTTTCATTCAGCATTAGATGTTTACAAGGTCATTTTTAATCTTTTTAAAGAGGATTTAAGTTTTATTCAGAATTAAAGGGGAATTAAAGCTCTCATGTAAATGTGGTAATTGTGAAAGCATGGCAGTTGGTGCCCGCACGGACACTGTACCGGGGATTTTCCCCCTTGAAATGGACAAAGTCTGACGTCTGGTAGTGTCTTGGATTTAAAAGGATGCCGAGGGGAAACTAATCATAAACATTCACCCTGCCTGCAGAAAATGCAGAAAAAGTCTCTGTGAAGGGAGGCAGGGAAGAACCACTAAGCAGCAGCAGCATCAGAGGGGAGAGGCCTGGCTGGATTGTTGGCGAAGACCTCAGCGAGGAACCAGAGAGGTGACGAGGGTCAGGTTCTGACCACTGCAGGTCGTTCTTAAATTCACATTATTTTTAACCAAATAAAACTTTGTTAAATGATTTCAGTATGTGTACAAGTACTTTTTGAACATTTTGAGCACATTGCCGCGATAATAATGATAACCGTGATCATTTTGGTCACAATAACAGTTATATGAAATTTTCATACAGTTACATCTAGGGATGGGAATCAGAAACCAATTCTTGTTGAGAATTGATAATATCTCCCTTAAGGAATCAGTATCATTAATCCTTTTGCTTCCCAAGTAAGACTCTGAGGATATTAATGACCGTTCTGTCTGTTCAGTTGCTTATCAATTCTTTCCATTTTACATTTTACACAATGCCCCAACTTCATTTTAATTAGGTTTTGTATGTCTAAATACTTATCTCAAGATAAATCATTTTTTCAAAAACACAATAATGTAGCTTAAAGTCAAGTTTTTCTAACCCAAGTAAGACTCTGAGGATATTAATGATCGTTCTGTCTGTTCAGTTGGAAAAGTGGAGGAAGGATTAATTTTTATAAATTCAACAACATGAACACTCTTATGTAAGGTGGTACAGAGGATGATGTGCAATTTAACACTGAGCTAATGATACACAGATGAAATACACAGTTGCACTCAGATGAGAACAGCTGCAGAGAGGGAGGCAGCAGGTGCAACATCAAACCTGGGTAATTTGTAAAACAAGGTAAAATGTATGTAGGAAATAAAATCACTAAGTCATTCCAATTATATTTTAGAATGAAAGCAAAAGTACACACAAAGTGTGAAATTCTCATTTATGAGATTTTGATTTGAAATACAGTACATGTCAATATGGTTCAGTACTCTTGTGCAGAAGTCCCCGTGAACCAAAAATGGGCTGGAGATCATTTGGTTCAGGGCCACAGAGAAACAAAAATAATAAGTTAAATTACCCAGGCTCTCTGTCTAAGTCATGGCTGTGGTGATTAATATAGTACAACCTGAGATAAACTCATGGTTTAACCTTGTGCTCATGTACTCTTCCACCTGTGCTTTGGATGTAGTTATAAAAATATCTTATGTGTGTGTGACTGAAGAACAGTTGAGGCATACAAGGGCACTTAACTTCCTGTTAGGAGAAAGCAATAATAAAATACCCATCAATAACCAATAAAAACCTTCAACCAGCTTGCACTGACGACCAATGGATAATACAAACACCCTCAGCACCGCTTTAACAATTTCCTCCACACTCAAAAGGTGTAGCTGTTCAATTAGTTACCATGTCAACAGTCAGGTGACTGCATTCCTAAATGTCATCGTTAATCAGCTGATAAAAACAAAGTCCTCATGAATGGCTCCTTATCTTATGGTTTTAGAAACAAGCCTGTGGCTGTGCAGCAGATCACAGACACTCATAGTGAGATAATACAACTCACTATACAACAATAAGACCATCTAAAACAAACACAAGATAAAATGATATACACACATCATACCAATACAACAAAGGCCATAAAACAAGATCGAAGTACAAAACAGGTATTCATATAAAATGT